>VNJO01008366.1:0-457723 GCA_008042535.1 Drosophila tani
AAATTAAAACGCACGATTTTTCCAATATTATGTCGTGTTTTATTAGCTAAGTTCGGAGCTGACTGACTGGCCGGCAAGCTAAGCTTTAATATATATACATGTTTTCATGTTCATGTGTTTACAAATGTAGTTTCGCTGAATAGATAACGCGACAGATGTAACGAGATAAGGAAGGCAAAGAATAGCCGAAAAAGAGAGCGTGTAAGAGCGCCGCAGGTGCAATGGTACACCTATGCGCACCTCACTAGGCGCTGGCGGTGTGCACTAAACAGTTAGTTTTTGTCATTTCTTCTGCAGTTGGCGCCATTATATCGCACGGCCAAGGCTCGAATGCGCCACCTGTCGGCTACAGCTTGCAACAGCAGTGCCTTAGGGCGGTGTGTTAAAATTCTAACCTTATTGCTAGTATCTCCCATGTTTATCATCAGATTTTACTGAAATTTTCAGGAAACGTCCTCTCTATTTTATTAATTTATTGTATCTATTAACTTTAACGCGAAAATAACGAGTATAGCTTATTTTACGTTTTTTATGATTTTTGAGGGCGCAAGTGGGCGTGGCCAAATTTTAAAACAAACTTGATCTGCGTGCAACAGATTTCAATGTTGTCACCAAATTTGGTAACTCTAGCTCTTATAGTCTCTGAGATCTGTTGTTTTAGACGGACAGACTGACGGACAGATGGACATGGCTAAATCGACTCGGCTGGTGAACCTGATCAAGAATATATATACTTTACAGGGTCGGAGATTTCTCCTTCTGCCTGTTACATACATTCTCGGTTGGCACTAACTTATAATACCCTTGTACCCTATGGGTACCGGGTATAAAAAATGCATCACCTTTGTTAACCCAACGTATCTACACATATCCCCCTATTTCGGTCTAATTAGTTTGAGGAAAACTGGTTTGGTTCTACTAACTAACACATCACGGTTGCATAGTATGTGGAATAAGCTAATATTTATATATAATATCAATGCTGTGAGGATGTCCGGTTTGAGGCTACCGTTGGTTATTGGATAACCTGATTGCTGACTTATTTCTATTGCGAAATTGTGTATTTAAAAACGTCACACTCTAGAACAATTCATCGAGCTTTGAGCCTGAGATAACCTTGCTATGCCAAGACAGATAAGCCCAGCTATATAATTATGACATGCTTAGGACCCCCAAATGAGAGATAGTATTACATATACAATCGATGTTTATTATTCTACGCAATCGCTTGCAATTGCCAGCCGGTATAAAGCCGGTAAAAATGCCAATATAAAACACAATCCTGTTTGTTGCCGCTGCTAATCCTCTCCTCTTCAGTACTTGATGATGGAGCGAATGCTCTCGCCCTTGTGCATCAGGTCAAAGGCCTCGTTGATCTTGGCCAAAGGCAGCTCGTGGGTAATGAACTCGTCCACCAGCAAATCCTTATTCAGATAGTCCTCTACCAGCTTGGGAACATCCGAAACGGAACGCCAACCGCCGAAGGCCGAACCCTTCCACACACGACCCACGACCAGCTGGAAGGGACGCGTGGAGATCTCCTGCCCGGCGCCGGCCACACCAATGACCACCGAGGTGCCCCAGCCCTTGTGCGTAGCCTCCAAGGCCGCGCGCATCGTGTTCACATTGCCAATGCACTCGAAGGTGTAATCGAAACCGCCGTCGGTCAGGTCAATCAGATAGTTTTGGATGGCTCCCTTGTCGGCCACATCCTTGGGGTTGACAAAGTCGGTGAAGCCGAACTGCTTGGCCAACTCGAACTTGTCGGGATTGATGTCGATGCCGTAGACCTTGCCGGCGCCGGCCTTTTTGCAGCCCAAGCCAACGGCCAGGCCAACGGCGCCCAAGCCCCAAACAGCGCAAGTACTGCCAGGTGTAACCTTAGCTGTGTTCAATGCGGCTCCATAGCCCGTGGAAATGCCGCAGCCCAGCAGGCATACCTTCTCCAGCGGTGCCTTCTCGTTGACCTTGGTCAGCGAAATGTCTGCCACCACCGTGTACTCGGCAAAGGTGGAGGTTCCCATGAAATGGAACAGCGGCTGGCCCTTGCAGGAGAGACGGGAAGTGCCCTCGGGCATTACTCCCGCACCCTGGGTCAGACGGATCTTCTGGCACAGATTCGTTTTGCCGCTCTTGCAGAACTTGCACTCGTCGCACTGCGGAATGTACAGGGCGATGACGTGATCGCCGGCCTTGAATTTGGTCACTCCCTCGCCGACGCTTTCCACGATGCCAGCGCCCTCATGGCCCAGAACCACTGGGAACAGGCCCTCGGGATCGGCACCGCTCAAGGTGAAGGAGTCCGTGTGGCAGACGCCCGTGGCCGTGATCTTGATGCGCACCTGAGGAAAATTTCGTGAAATTAATCAGCTAATCGTATCCCCCGTATATCCGAAGTCCAACTCACCTCATGCGCTTTGGGCGGCGCCACCTCAATGTCCTCGATGACCAGCGGCTTCTTGGCCTCCCAAGCGACCGCCGCCTTGCATGTGATTACCTGCAATTGGGGGTGTGTTTTGCTCAAGTGTTTCTTCTAATTAATATTCCTCCGCCGGGTGAACTTACCTTGCCTGCTGTGGCCGACATCTTGCAATGGAAGTGTAGTGGAAAAGTTTCGCGACAAGATCAAGTGGCGAATAGAGAGCGAGAAGAGCAACTGGTGATAACGAAGGGGAGGCGGGAAAAGTCCAGGCCGTAGTGTGACCAGACCGCGATCGCTCATGTACGCCATAAAGCTTAGCTATTTTTAAATTTGGCTTGAAAATAGAGGTGGAAGAACATCGATGAAAAATAATTTTAAATTTTTTGATTTATGTTATTTTTGATTGACCTACACGGATTGCAAATGATAATTTTAATTTTAATTTTAATTTGCCTACTAACACATTATGGAAATTCTAAAGACTATTCTTAATAGTTTCTTGAAATTCCCTTAAAATATTCAATATACATACATCACCCCCTCCCTGGAAAACTTATTTTACTCTCAGTTCCTGTAAGCAAATTTGTTTAAACAATTTTAAAATAATTTATTTTGGACTTTAAAACAGTACTGTAACTTTTTTTGTACATGAATAGGAGCTGCATGCGGGCTATGTGTAAGAACCGCTACATTCAGTGAAAGTATTTTTGCAAGGCTCCCGTTTTGAACATTTGCCTGATGCCTTTGCCGCCGGCAATAAATTTTCCATCGATGAAGACCCTGGGAACCGTTGTGGCGCCCGTCATCTTGCCCAGAACAGCCTGGATTTCCTTGCCATCCGGATTCAAGTCCAACTCTATGATGGTGGGCGTCACGTTCAGCTTCCGGAACACCTGCCATTAACAATCAGATTAAATTTAATCTTATTGTCACGGTCTCGCTCCGCATGCTTACCTCTTTGGCCGATTTTGAGGAGCGACAGAAGGTTTTGCTAAAGATAACCACCTTGTTTTGGGCTACTATGTTCTTTACGAATTTCGCCTGCTTGGAAGACATGTTAACGGCGGAAATTGACGGTGCCGGCAGGAGAAGGAACACCACAAACACACACAAGGTCACGGCACGTAACATCGTTGTTGTAACACTTTAAGTAACGAATTAAGCTTAGAACTGATGTGGCGTTCGACCGTAGAGATGCATCGATGCATCGATGTTTTTAATATTTTAGAAAATATCGATGTTTTATGGTGACTATCGATGTTTTTGTTACACCTGCTCAAGCCAGCTGTAGGTCTTTTTTTTATAGCCTTGCAGTTTCTAACAATAATGCTAAAAATTTCCCGAATCGATTTTCCCTCATCCCAAATTATCACTATTTTTTCATCATAAATTTAACTTGTTGTCACTAGATAAATGTAAATAAATGATTAGCAACAAGGAATCGAAGTTAGGTTAATAGGTATCAATGTCAAAAAGGTATAAAAATGCCAATTCCAAATAAAAAGCTTTTATTTCCGTTAGTATGACGTTCTTTGCTTTTTCTTAATGAAAATCGGACCATTTTGTAAATTTTTTGGTATACTCTCGAAAGTTTAAGAGCTAGAAAATATCGAGTTACAGAACAAGAAAGCTAATAAAATTTACTATTTCCTGTAAAAAAAAGAATTTTATATGTATTTAAGCCAAAGTTACCGAACATTCTTGTACGCAGATTTTTTCTGGCATGTGTTTATGTTCTTGATCTGCATCAACATTTATGAGAAAATATATTTCAAGAACTATAAGAGCTAGCGCTCAACATTGGTATAGGTTGCACGTAAATCAAGGTCTGTATACATATGTATGTATGGACAGTAAATAAATTAAAAAAATTTTGGGTAGAATTAAATATTAAGCGTTTGAGTAATTTAACAACAAAGAATGGAGTTTTCTATCTACGTGTCTCGCTCGTTTAAGAGCTCGCCTCAGTTTGATAGTCGCGGCTTAAGCCGCGGTTTGAGTCTCAGCAAGAGCATTCTAAAAAGTTTTGGAAATTTTCTATTATACGGGCCCCTTCCAAAAAATAAAAAAAAATAAAAAATAGGGGGTGCTTCAACATACATTTGTGTAAAAAAATTATGTTGGGGACGCTCTTAGTTTAGTCAGAATCAATCTTTAAAGTTTTGCCTAATTCCCGGTCGGTACAGTGGTCTGTGAAGCTTAAAATGTTTGTCAAATTGTGCTTAGCGTAAATACTCGACACTTTGCACACTTTAAATACATTTATGCGTGAAATATAAATAAAACGAAAAGTTGACAACGTAAAATACGTAGTAATTAACGACTTTTCAATATTAAGACGTAAATTTGATTATACAAATTATAAGGAGAATTTTTTAGTAAAGAACATACAGTTTGATGAGGTAAGAGAAGAGTATTGCTGTGATCATAAGGTCATGGAGAATTTAAAGCAGCGTCGCAAACAAAAAATTTTGTTGAAAAAAGAAATCGCGCGCGTTTGCTGTGCGTGTTGGCTACGGATTTTGTATGGGAATTTGGCCAAACTTTAAAGATTTATTGTGACTAAACTAAGAGCGTCCCCAACATAATTTGTATACCCAAATGTAAGTTGAAGCACCCCCTATCTATGGTTTTTATTTTTAAATTTTTTGGAAGGGGCTCCGTTAATAGATAATTACCATTTTGGACTTTAAATCAGTACTCTAACTTTGTTTGTACAATATATAGGAGCTGCATATGTATGTGTAAGAACCGCTACATTCAGTGAAAGTACTTTTGCAAGGCTCCCGTTTCGAACATTTGCTTGATGCCTGTGCCGCCGGCAATATATTTTCCATCGATGAAGACGCTGGGAACCGTTGTGACGCCCGTGATCTTGCCCAGAACCGCCTGGATTTCCTTGCCATCCGGATTCAAGTCCAACTCTATGATGGTGGGCTTCACGTTCAGCTTCCGGAACACCTGCCATTAACAATCAGATTAAATTTAATCTTATTGTGACGGTCTCGCTCCGAATGCTTACCTCTTTGGCCATTCTTGAGTAGCGACAGTAGGTTTTGCTAAAGATAACCACCTTGTTTCTGGCTACTATGTCCTTTACTAATTTCGCATGCTTGGAAGACATGTTAACGGCGGAAATTGACGGCGCCGGCAGGAGGAGGAACACCGCAAAAACACACAAGGTCACGGCACGTAACATCGTTGTTGTAACACTTTAAGTAACGAATTAAGTTTATAACTGATGTGGCGTTCGACCGTAGAGATGCATCGATGCATCGATGTTTTTAATATTTTTGAAAATATCGATGTTTTATGTGGACTATCGATGTTCTTGTTACACCTGCTCAAGCCAGCTGTAGGTTTTTTTATGGCCTTGAAGTTTCTAACAATAATCGATTTTCCCTCATACCGAAATATCATTATCAGTTTCCTTAGATCGATTTCAATATTTTTTGATATTTTTGACATCATAAATTTCACTTGTTGTCACTAGATAAATGTAAATAAATGATTAGCAACAAGAAAACGAAGTTAGGTTAACAGGTATCAATGCCAATAAAGCAAATAAAGAGCTATTATTACCGTTAATACATACATATGACGTTCTTTGATTTTGTACGCAGACTTTTTCTTAATGAAAATCTGACCATTTTGTACATTTTTTGGTATACTCTCGAAAGTTTAAGAGATGGAAAATAGGAAGTTACATAACAAGAAAGTTAATGAAATTTACTAGTTGCTGTGAAAAAAAAGAATTTTATATGTATTTTTTTGTATACTTTTTTAATGGGGTCTTCTCATTGAGCAACTTTTTTTTTTCGATTTTTTTTTTTGCATTTATTTATAGCTTGGGTAGTTGTGAATATGCCCTTAAAAGGATTTTTAGAAATTCGAAATACTTTAGAAGATATGTACAGCCTTTTTTGTGAAGCAAGGTCTTCGTCAAAATGAGCTATTTTTACTTTACTTCAAACTTTAAACGCGTTTATCTCGAAACCACGTTTTTCGAACTGGCGGCCATGATATCTCCAGTTCAACTGAACCGATTTTCATGAAACAAAGTGGAACCGACGCAGAATTGTCACCATTCTCGTCTGAATAAAGACCATAATTAAAAAAAAAATACTTTTTTTTTTTACACTAAACTACAAAAAAAAAAGCCTCAAATTGAATTTTTTTTTTGAATGGCCGCCATTTTGTCAAATAATATCACAAAATTATGGTTGACATTCAGACTAGAATTACATCTATACTGATTATAACCCCGTTTTTTTTCATTTCAAACGCTCCGGAGACCCGGAATCGTGGCCGCCGTGACGACACATTTTTTTCCACCACCAAAATTGAAGTCTCATTACTTTTTGAACAGCCCTCGCATCGAGGCAAAAACAATTTTTTTATTTACTTTGAACCTTTTGTAATACAATAAATAAAAAAAGTTTTCAATTATTCTTTGCGTTTTCAAATAAGATTTTTTTTAAAAAGGGTCCAAAAAACGGGTTTTCAATGAGAAGACCCCCTTAAGCCAAAGTTACCGAACATTCTTGTACGCAGATTTATTCTGGCAAGTGTTTATGTTCTTTATCTGCATCAACAGGCGAGTCGATTTCCCCCTGCCTCTCTGACTTTATGAGAAAATATATTTCAGGAACTATGTATAAGAGCTAGAGCTCAACATTCGTATAGGTAGCATGTAAATCAAGGTCGGTATACATATTTACATATGTATGGACAGTAAATAAATATAAACAAATTGTGGGGATAATGTGAGTAGAATTAAATATTAAACATTTGAGTTATTAAACAACAAGGAATGGAGTTTTCTATCTATCTCGCTTGTTCTAGAGCTTTCCTCAGTTTGATAAAGTTTTTAAAAAGTTTTTAATGCTTTCATTTTTTTATATGTGCATTATTTATTACTGATATTATTTAAAATCGATCAGAATAATCGTTACGAAAACAGAGGGTTTTACTTAGAATGTCGATCAATTTATATTATCCTTTTAAACAAATTTTTAATTGTTTTAAGTAAATAAAGGGGGCATACTAGGGTTAAAATACAACTGACACATATGTAGGCAATCCGGCCCAACAATCGCAGCCAACTTTGCTCTGTCAAAGTCAGCTGTTTCTTTAGGAAGTACTGTTATTCTTCAAAGTTCAGGTGGCGCTCAATACTAGAAATAGTTCTTCATTTTGGGAACATCAGATAAACATAAAAAAACACTTTCAATTAACCAAAATGATTTTCTAAAACAACTTAATAATAATTTTATATCAGCTGTTGTTGTGACCATAATTACTGCATTTTAAAGTCAAACATGGCCAAGGCGCAGGCGCCAGGTTTCTTGTAAACATTGCCCGCCCATCCCAAATTGCAACAAAAAGCGCCAATGAACGCAAAATCGGCACAAGGACGTGACAACAAGCCAGGAAAAATCAATAACAACACTGCCGCGAAGCGACAGAGGCCGGAAGTGCACTTTTTTTGCATTACTGGGCGTTAAGTAACTCTGGGAAAGCAGTAAAAACGTGAATTTTTGCCAAAAAGTGATGTAGGTTTCTGGGCTTAAGCACTCTGAGAAAAAAAAATCCAAAAATGGTGGGCAAGGGATCCAGCGGCCTGGGCGTGGACACGAGCACGGGCAGCAAGGAACGCCCTGTTTTCATTCCGCCGAGGAAACGTCAACAAACCAAGTCGGAGGCCAAGAAACAAAACTATGTGGACCATATTGTCAGTGTGCAGGTTGGTAAAATTGAAAATTAGTTATTGAAAAGAAATAAACAGTGTTTAACCTGCCATTTGTTATTGCGTAGCAAAACCGACCCAAGCTGTCGCCCTCGAATCCGGGGCTGGAGGAGGAGCTCCGCAAGTCAAAGCTCATTATCAAGAACAAGCAGCCGCTGCCGCAGCTTCCGGGGGAATTGGGCGTGCCCAGCGCCCAAGACACCTTGGCCAGCACCCACTCGGCCAGTTCCACACAACACAGCCAGAAATCAGCCCGGTCGGCCAGCAATCTCAATGAGCTGCAGAACTTCGAATCCATCTCGCAGGGCACCAAATCCACGTCGCAGCGGCACGAGAGCAGCACTGTGACGCCGAGCAGCTGCTGCTACTCGGAGAGCAGCCTGGACGCCAAGCTGAGCAAGTCACAGGACTGCCTGAGCAACCGCTCCTCCTCCAAGAAGAGGGTGAACATCCGAACTTCGGATCTGCCTGGACAGGCGCGCAATCAGCGCTCCTCGCCGGAGATCGCCAACTACGAGGACCTGGAGTCCGGGGAAACGAGTGTGCTGAACACCTATGACCAGAGCCTGGAGCGGGGCTACCAGGCGCGAAAGGAGGGCGGCGGCGGCGGCAATTACCTGACCATGACGGGCACAATTAAGCGGGGTCGCAAGAAGGGCCAGTCCGTGGATCTGCAGATCAACATAAGCCGCGAGGAGCTGGAGCAACTGAATGCCCACGCGATGGCCAGTGATGCGCAGAAGGGCGGCAGCTTGTGCTGCACCTGTAGCTGCGGCACCGGACTCCACATCCTGCTCATCTCGCTGCTGTGCCTGCCCTTCGTGACGGTAATCTCGGCGGTGTACTCCTTTTACATCGGCACGCTCACCTGGTATAACATGTTTAATTATTATTGCGAAGAGCGGTCCTACCTCCACAAGATCCTGGTAACGCCGCTCCTGTTCATGGCCTATCCGCTGGCCATTGTGCTGTGCACCTTCGGCCTGGGCATCTACTCCGGGGTGCGCCAGCTGAGTTTGCAGTACAGCAGCTGGGTGAACGACATTACCGACATCGAGAAGGGCTTCTATGGGTGGCTGTGCGGCTTCCTGCGGATGCCCGACTGCAGCCCCTACGAGGTGGTCATCCTCACTGACATCTGTGTGGCGCCACAGGATCCTCAGCGGCTGCACATCAACAAGCCGCGCCAGGAGTTGTCCATGTAGGATGGATGTTTGGCCTCTGTTTCGTTCGCGGCCCCCCAGATTTTCGACCATAAGTGTGATATAAAGACGTAATTGCATTTGCAGTGCAGGCAGGAAGGCAGGAGTAAGATCGACACAATAAGTTTCCTTTGGCCAAATTTGTTCCTTTTGACATTGACATAATCGTATGTCTGCAATTGCAGCTTTAGAGAACGGAAAAATACTATATATCGAAGCCACAAGCCACAACATAATCCAAGCCCTAGAGAGTCTAGCAATTAAGTTTAAAGAAATCTAACACTCGCACAGCGCCTAAATAAAGAAGATCAACTTCCTTGGGATTCGGGAATCCGAATCTAATTTAACCTTGCAAATGTCACGAAAGTATCCACAAATAGTCAGTAAAGAATAAATTGCTCAATCGTTAAAAGTCACACAAATTACAAAAAGAATGTAATTACATTTTTTGTCTGAACGCCACTTTACGAAATCCCCTTAACGATCAGATATAAGCTCGGTTAAACTAATTTCACAAACTACAAACAATTTATTCAATTTGTTTCCCCTAATAATTTGGGTCTCTGATCTAACAAGGTTATCCTTTGTATAAACCCATTCCATCCACTATTATTTCGGGCCCATTTGCAAGGTTAATATATAAACAGTTAACTGTTGTAGTTGGGCACTTGCCTGCAACTTGAAACTTTGCTTTCCTTTCTAACTTAAAGCCAAATTTAAGAAATAAGAAACGTATTATCCCAAATAACTCAAATCGCATTTACAGATTTTTGCATTTATCTTCAGAGTGAACTAAACCAAAAGAGCAGCCAACGTAAATGCGCAGTTGTCGTGATGGAAACTTTTTCTTAGTTTTAAGCAAACATTTTTTATTTCTACGTCAATAAAAGAACAGCAGCAAAGCCACATCTATATACATACTTATATAAGCAAACGTTTTTAAAATAGAAATTCTATATGTTAAGAAAAATAAGAACCCGAATATCAAACACTTATTGAAATGAATATATTAGCCGGAGAAATAAAGCCAATAAAACTATATAGCAAACACAAATAATACTTTTATTCTTATTGCGTTCTTAATGACGACCGGTTACTTGTTCCTTTATTTGCATAAATATTTGTTTATATTTTTCAATTAGCTTCAAGCAGAGTCCAAGTCGTAAATCAAGCGATAACGTAACGGATATGGGCACATGTGTACACTGCAAATAAATATCAGATAACAGGTAATAGGGCAGCATGTGCCTTATAAATTATAGTATTTTAAAATACATTTTTTTAAAGAAATTATCTGTTATTCTTTTTATCCTCTTTGTCATAATAATTTTATAGAATCAGTAAACAAGCGAGAGCATGTATTTCTAAAATATACACGGGTGCCACAGAAATCGTCAGGGATTTGGTATCGATTCAAATCGTGCCCAGTTTTTCTATAAATTAAGAACCTACATTTTTCAATGCATACTTTTAGAGTCATATTTATGTGATAATTTCGTGCTCCAGTAAAAGCCATATTTTAAAGAATTCTTATTTGAATGGCTTATTGTATGCGACCTTATGTTGAAGTTCTATCGTCACAAAATAGTACTGATGGGGACGTCTGGTTTGTTTGTCTTCCAACAAAATATTTGTCTGTCCATAATAGTTAAGTCTCAATTTATGTAGATTTAATCAGTCAACTAGACGTCAAATTAAGAAAACCCCTCCATTATTTTTAATAGTTAAATTCGTTTGTTACCATTTTAACTTGTAGACCGTACTTTTCAGTGTATGTAAACAGAAAGAGAGGATGAGAGGCAAGAGCTTTTTTTACTCGACTCTTGTTTTTGCCGGCATGAACGCCCACAAGAAATACATATGTAAACAAGCATCTAGCAGTAAATAAAAACCAGCTGTTCTCGAGTGCCAGCAACAAATGGAGAGCAGCAACAAATTACAGGAGAGAGCGAATATAAAGAACGGAAAGGGGCTCGTCCCTCGTGATAAGTACTATAATTAGACACACAACAAAGTTCTTAAGACTAGCAATTCCTGCAAAATAAATTCAATTGGAATGCAATAAAATAATAAGTTCGCATTATTTTCACTATTCGGGAGTCCCAATTAACCGATTATAACTGTACTCCTCCTGTTGATAAAATACTCTCACATACATCATTCCGTATAAAAGCAAATTTGAATATATACATACGGACACTACTATAATTACCTACTTGCCAGCGCAGCAATCAAACGGATCGGATACTGAATTTAGTTCCAAATTGGCTTTTGAAGCGAGCAGACGTGCACTGCAAGGGTGGAATAAATAAAACCGGTAAACATGGCAACGGACAACCTAACAGCTGTTCTCCACGGCATCGAGGACCTGCGTCTGGTGAGTCCAGAACCGGAAATACTTTAGGGAACTCTATCCATTTCCTTCCTGCAGGAGCAACGCCCGATTCCGGAAATCGCCGACGATGGTAAGCTATGTAGATACAAGAACCAGAACCAGAAAACAATTTTTGTCGCCTCTTTACTAAAATAAATAATCATTTGCTAAAAATAGTTTTACAAAAAAATGTTATTCTGGCGCTTTCACGGCTAATTAAACAATTCATTTTAGTAAATTCAATTTAGTAAATCTTTCCGCTAGTCATTTACCTTAATTGCATTACTTTGTTCAGAAACCAAAATCAGTAAAAAGCTCTGACAAATAAAATAAATTGCTTGAATGAGATGTCAAATCAATATTGGTAATTAAATGCATCAATTTTATAAGAAGTAATAAACGATGTATAGATAGTCTACACTCAAAGCAAAATACCACCTGGAATTTAGGAAATCGTCAAATTTTTAGCCAAAGAGGAGATAGACTTGAATTTTTGAATTTATATATTAATAAAAAGAGAAATTCAAGGATAACTGCCTTAAAATAAAAAGAAAATATAACATCTAGAAAAAGTGCTTTTCTTTTTTCCTTAAAATAAATTGGAAATACTTTCAGAATTATGCAAAGTGATAATGATAATCACCTCTGTTATACTAAAACTAAAAACTTGGATAACAAAAACCTCTATAGGATACTACGAATGATACTACGAAATATTTTTTGTCTGAAATTGGATTATATAGATCCATTTTAGCTTGAAGTGTATTACAGGGGCTTTTAGCTTTAGATAACGCCTCATTAATATATCTCAATATATTTAGTTAAGCATATGTATGTATGTATATGTAGATAATAATAATTCAGGTACGACATCATAAATATTGATACCAGAAGTATCATTCAGGGATATTAACTTTCTGATTTATTACTTTCTGATTAAAAACTTATTTGTTGTCATTCTTCAGAGGTGCTGCTGGCCATGGACAGCGTGGGCATCTGCGGTTCCGATGTGCACTACCTGGCCCATGGTCGGATCGGTGACTTTGTGCTGACCAAGCCGATGATCATTGGCCACGAGGCCGCTGGTGTGGTGGCGAAGCTGGGCAAGAAGGTGACCAGTCTGAAGGTGGGCGACCGCGTGGCCATCGAACCGGGTGTTCCCTGCCGCTACTGCGATCACTGCAAGCAGGGCCAGTACAACTTGTGCGCCGGCATGATCTTCTGCGCCACTCCGCCCTATGATGGTAACCTGACGAGGTACTACAAGCATGCCGCGGACTTTTGCTTCAAGCTGCCGGATCATGTCAGCATGGAGGAGGGTGCTCTCCTTGAGCCCTTGTCCGTGGGCGTGCATGCTTGCCGTCGCGCCGGAGTGGGCTTGGGCTCCAAGGTGCTCATCCTGGGCGCCGGTCCTATTGGTCTGGTCACCCTGCTGGTAAGAGACCGCCACATTCTTCCAGATGGAGTGTTCAAGTGTTCGAGTTTCCCCATATCTAGGCCGCTCAAGCCATGGGCGCTTCGGAGATTCTGATCACCGACCTGGTGCAGCAACGCCTGGACGTGGCCAAGGAGCTGGGCGCCACGCACACGTTGCTCCTGCAGCGTGATCAGCCCGCCGAGGAGACCGTCAAGGTAGTACACCAGACGATGAGCGAAGCCCCGGACAAGTCCATCGATTGCTGTGGAGCTGAGAGCAGTGCCAGGCTGGCCATCTTTGTAAGATCCTACTAGAATGATGGACACTTGTGGATGGGTATCTGACAGCTAGTTCGTATTTTTCAGGCCACACGCTCCGGCGGAGTAGTGGTGGTGGTGGGCATGGGAGCTCCAGAGGTTAAGCTGCCGCTGATCAACGCCTTGGCCCGCGAGATCGACATCCGAGGAGTATTCCGTTATTGCAATGAGTGAGTGCCAAAAATTTCGATTCGAGTCTTAAACTTTGCTGATTACTTGGTGTCCCCAGCTACGCCGCCGCTTTGGCCTTGGTGGCCTCCGGTAAGGTGAACGTCAAGCGGCTGGTGACGCACCACTTCGACATCTCGGAGACGGCTCAGGCGTTTGAGACCTCCCGCCATGGCATTGGCGGGGCCATCAAGGTTATGATCCACGTCCAGCCGCGGGACGCCAACAACCCAGTAAAATTCTAAATATATA
The DNA here is from genome assembly GCA_008042535.1 of Drosophila tani. Classification (NCBI taxonomy): domain Eukaryota; kingdom Metazoa; phylum Arthropoda; class Insecta; order Diptera; family Drosophilidae; genus Drosophila; species Drosophila tani. The sequence continues at coordinate 13,902 of VNJO01008366.1, forward strand.
TTTCCTTATCTTAAAACCTAGCTGTGCGTATTTCAATTTTGATTATTTTTTTCGGAAACTTTTAGCATGCCTGGAACAGTTTGCAGAGCATGTACCGCATCGTCTATCAAAATCGTTACAAATTATATAAATACATTTATCAACTTTGGTAAATTATAATCAGACCTCACTCTCTCTTTCACGCCTTACCTGCAATGTACAAGCAACACCAATCGGGAGAGTTTCTTTTTAGCTGCATTCTAAAAGAGCTTTGCATTATTTCTCCCCGAATACAAAAAGAGGAATTACAAGAAAAATCTGTTATACTTCGAGCATCTTTAAAGCTTCTTTTCATGTAATCTTGGGAGCAGAGCCGAGTTATTGTAGAGGGTATGTCGAATCCTGAGCTCTGATTAGCGAAAAAAAAACCCTTAAAGAATACCTCTGGCTACTTTATACGAAACTTAAAAACTTCTGTATGCATGCAGGTTTGAGTTTCCTTGTGATCTGCAAGGTCTCCTTAATTATTTTATTGAATTTAATACTAATTGATATTTTTCAAATTATGTAATTTTTCGGCTTACTTATCCGAAGTAACCAACTTATTCTTATAAAAGAAATATCACTGTGGACGGCAGTCCACGTAGTGACGATCAGCACTGAGACTGTGGTGCCCAAGGAAACTACTATATACAGCCGTAGAATTGAAAATCTGCTACGATAGCCCGATCAGAACCATTTATATCTTGATCGAAAGGTATTGTTAACCTCTTTGAAACTGCATACTTAGATTTTTCAAAAAACGGATTTGTTCAGGAGAAATGGGAGTGATTTAAAAAGCTTATTAAACAGCTCGAGCTAAATAACTTTTGTTCTACCACTTTTTGATTTTTACGCTAGTTTGGATTAATAGTTATTTAAACAAAAATATTTAAAAAGTTTTTAATTAGTTTCTAAATCGGCACTAAGCTGAAAAATGTAAACAGGCAAAATTGGCAGCGTGCCGATTTTGAAACTAATTAGAAACTTTTTAAATATTTTTGTTTAAATAACTATCAATCGTCACAAAATTTGGTATCAGAATTTGAGTTGAATGTGCCATCGTCACTTTAATCTTACCTCGTTAAGAGGTGTTTTTATTTGATAATACTAATAAATATAAAATATTTCAGGTCACTTTTAAGCCTTTAGTATTAAAAGTTTAATACTAAAAATCTTTTACAGATAAAGTTAGTTGAATTCGATTTAAAACCTTTGTACATTTGTCTTGAAACTGTATTCTTATCGGCCTAAAACAAATACTGGACGTACTCCAGAGCCTCCTCCGGTCCCCTGGGCTCGCCCTGGGCATCATAGTCCTTCAACTCCGGCTTTCTGTTAGCAGCGATGTGACGCAGGTACTCGCGGGTGCTCTCCGACCTTGTTTCCAGCTTGATGTCCCAGCCATCGCGACTCGGCGATGAGTAGATGATGGAGCCGTGGCAGTTGACCATCTCCAGCCACCTGGCTGTGAAGCCCACGCCCAGGTAATTGTTTGCCTTATCCACAAGCACAATTAACAGGCCCTCGCCGGCCAGCAGGCGGACCAGCTTTCGCAGTTTCCGCTGCTGAAAGGTCCAGTAGTAACAGGCGGGATCGTACAGCATAACCAACATGTCGCCGCTCCTCTGCTCCCGCAGCTCAAAGAAGTTTCGCGGTGCGGAGTCCAAGGAGGGATAGGGGCCCAGGACCACGGCTCGAAAGAGCTGGTCATGCAGCAGCTGCTCACAGAACTCCTTCAGGTACTTGTAGTTGACCAGCTTGTGCATTTCGTAGGTATGGCCCCGACAGTCCTTGCCGTAGATTCGCGGTGGCAGTCCCTTCCGGTAGCTGCCAAAGTCCTCGGCATTCAGGTGCTCGTTAAACTCCCCGATGCTGGAGATGTCCAGCAGGTCAAACAGAATCCGGCCGGCATACTCCTGAGTAAGCTGCTCGACCAGCTTCATCCACTTGACATTTGACTCATCGTGGCTATGCGTCAGGAAATGAAAGGCCACCACCTGTGGGCCGTCGAGGGTGAGCTTATTATTCGGTGACGGTTTGTCTTTCGCCTTCTCCATTGGTGGAGGTTGCCACAGCAGCCAGGGAGTTGACTTATTAGCCATGTAGTAGGTCTTCACAAGAGCTATTTATCGCAGAAAACTATATAGTTTCTCCGCAAAAGCAACTCCTCTTATGGCCCGGTCAATTTCACAACACAAAATAAAAGCTTACATGTTAAAGCTTTTGTTAACATTGTTTACGTTTTTCAGTTGTACCTGTTAGCTTAACAGCTGTTATTAAATGTAGCTGTGATGAGAAATCTGAATGTAAACGTATAGTTCTGCGATAAATGTAATAAATATTTAATAAGAGAATCATTTATGGTAACCGTGTGATGTAGTCAAGTTTTATTAAAGTCCCTGAATGCTTACATTTAATAAAAATAATTCAATAACAAAGCCATCAGTTGTTTCTGCAACTTGCAAAGTCAACCAAGGGTAGATAATTATAAAAATATGGATTTCATGTGGTTTTAAAGCGATATTTCGCCTTTTTCGGCTAATTTCCTACAAACTAAGCATATTTATAAACTTAACTCTGGTGCGCCAATTGTGTTTGTGCTGTGATACGAGCGCTGGCTGGCCAAGTCAATTGGTCTAAGATAAACAGATAAACCCCGTTTGCGTTTGCATAACCGAAAACTAATCAACAGTTATCCTATGCCCTTAATATAATTTCTATTTATATATAAATATATATCAAAATAGAAAATACAATGTAGATTCTCTTAGGTTAGCACCCGTCGGGGGACGACTCCAAGTGCGACCTAGAAGCGCACCTGCTTGAGCTTGTCGTAAATGCTGAAATACAGGGCTGTCGTCATGCTTGACTTGAGGAGCGTGGGGGCCACGCCCTTGTACAAGCCCCTCACGCCCTCCTGCCGCACGGTGAGCCGCAAACAATCCCAGACTCCGTGGCACTGGAGCGTCTGCCCGAAGGTCTGTCGATTCGTCTCAAAGCCCTGTATCTGCAGCCGCTTCTTGATCAGATCGAAGGGATACACGATCGTCTTGGACAGCATGCCCGAGGAGGCGCCCAGTCCCAGCAGCGTCCATGTGGGCAGCTGGCTGCGATCGCCCACCTCCAAAAAGACGCACGCCCAGTCGCTGAACAGGCGGTAGGCCATAAAGTTGGTCCCCATCAGCGGCGTGATCTGCAGCAGGGCGGAGGACAGTCCACGGTACATGCCCCGCGGTCCCTCATTCCGCACAATCGCCGACACAGCCCGCGTCGCGTTGCGGTAGCCCTTGCTGGTGTCCTGGGCGATCAGTCGGGTGCGAATAACGTCCAGGGGCGTGGATATAATCACAGCCGCTCCACCGGCCGCAGCGCCGCACAAGAAGTTGGAAAGATGCTGGTGATCGGCCAGGTACCTGGTCTGCTTGGCCACCAAACTCAACTGCTCGTAGGTCCAGAACTGACAGATACCGTACATGATGCTCAGCACCTGGGCGGGATTGTGGCCCTTCCAGAAGGCCAGCAGTCCCTCCTCCCGATAGATTGTCTTCACCGCCTGCCTGATGGATGTGTACTTCCCCGTTGCTCCTGCTGCCTCCTTGCCTCCTCTACTCTCGCCCAGCGGCTCCACCTGCAGTTGGAAGCGGATCTTGAGCACGTCCAGCGGCTGGCAGGTGGAGCGTGTGATGGCCGCCGATAGTCCACCGGCCAGCATTTGATGGAGCTGCTCCCTGGTGCTATGCTTGCGGCGCTGAACGGGACCGGGACTGGTGCTGGTGGCGGTGCCAGCGGTTGCTTCGCTGCCAGAGCCTGTGGTTGCCGCCATGTCTGTGGTGTCGGAACTGCTTTGGTTTCGCTGTGCGTTTCGGTGTGCGTTTGTTTGCTCGTGCGGATTTCACTTTTATTGCTGCGACTGCCAACTCTTCAATGGCATTTCTGTAAGAAATGAAGAAAACCGAATAGGCCGAGACGAACGTTATTACAGTCGAAATTCACTAACAAGAACTACAATCTCTGGTATTTTTCCTCAAGGAGAAAGGGTGTTTGAGTTTTTGTTCCCAAAGAATTTCTGCCTTTATATAGGACTTTTGGGCAATTAGTTGGGCTTTATTCCGTTGCTAAAAACATATTGGCAGCTTAAGTTAGTTAGCAAATTTTGATTTGAAATGATTAGAGGCTAAAAACTAAATTAAGGCAAATAGATTTGATAAATATGTTGTTTCCGATGAAATCTTTTGACAAAATTGTGAAACTAACTAAAAATTTAAGTGTTTGACTATTTTTAAGAAAGATAATACAACTTTAAGGCAAAGTTTATTGAATTATTATTTTCCAATACCTCTTCAATATCTCTTAGCTTAAAATATGTTCGGAATGGTAAATAGATTTGATAAATATGTATTTTCCGATGAAATCTTTTGACAACATTGTGAAACTAACTAAAAATTAAAATGATTGACTATTTTTAAGAAAAGATAATACAACTTTAAGGCAAAGTTTGATAAATTATGATTTTCCAATACCTCTTCAAGATTTCTTAGCTTAAAATATGCTCGGAATGGCAAATAGATTTGATAATTATATGTAGTTTCTGATGAAATCTTTTGACAAAATTGTGAAACTAAGTAAAATTAAAATGTTTGACTAATTTTAAGAAAGATAATACCACTTTAAGGCAAAGTTTATTAAATTATGATTTTCCAATACCTCTTCAAGATCTCTTAGCTTAAAATATATTCGGAATGGGCGCCTTCTATGCAAATCTAGTTGGAGCTGTGGCAAAGGCTTGACTGTAGCTTTCATTCAAAGCGTTTTAGAGGTGCGGCCGGGCGCAAACTCCGAATTGTTTACGCATTCATCATCTTGATGGCCAAATTGATGTGTAAAAGTGCGTATGGACCAGGTAAGAGAATAGGTGATGGAGCAACAAGTAGAGGATGCAATGAGGATGGGACTTACGAGTGTCATGCTCGACGGAGCGTGGGGGATGTCGCCGCGATTACTTCACTATTATCTCTGCTTCGCCCAAGAGCGCGCAAATTCGCAAGTTCCAAGCTCCCAAAATAGATTCCAGGTTCAGACGCGGGCCATTCATTGATGGACTCACTGACAAAAGTCTGGGGGGTATTCGGGTTTATCAGCGATTTCACTTTTTCCCGCTGCCAACGGCCGCTTTTGTTGTCCGATGCTCCGTTGTTCACTGACCGTTGTCCACTTCCACTTCCACTTCCAATACGAATTCCACTTCCAAATTCAATTCCGATGCTGCTGCCCAGATAAAAGAGACAAAAGTCGTCCGTGCACGACCGAATATGCTTGAGATAATGATGGTCGGAGCGATCCCTTTGGGGAGAGCCTAGCGGACCGGACCGGGTACTCACCTGGAGCAGATGCGTCCGTACGCGGGCAGTGTGCTGCAGTTACTGCGGCGGCGACGCTTCTTCATTACAGGCAGAGGCCGCGGATTGCGTCAAAACTTTCTTTTCGCCAGGCATCCGCTATCTCTGTCTGGGGCTTTGGTGGCTTGTAATAGTGGACGGTGAGATGCCGTTGCAGTTATGTTGGCCACTTCCACTTCCACAAACTGGTTTTCCCCGCAACGCTCGCTCCACAACAGCAACAACAACAACAAAACAAACCGAATTACGTCGCCAAGTGCACGCCGCCAGCTGTTCGAGCCGCTGGAGATGAGCTTTACAGTGTTGCCAGATAAAATTTTGGCTTTCCCCCTAAAAAATCTCAAAGAGTCGATATTTCCCCAATTTCAAAAAATTTGTTAACTTCAAATAATTAAAAGAAGAAATATCTTATTATGACGTGGGAACGTTGCATAGTTCTTAATTTCTGAAAGGCGGGTTAACGGAATCCGCCAACATCAGCTGGCAAAATTTTTAAGCGATATGAAAATCGTGTGCAGTATTTTAATATTTCCGCCAATTTAGGTGATTTCTGTTCCTAGAAATATGTATATGTATGTATATGTAATTCTTCACCCCTAAAATTCCTCCTAGGAAGTCGAAAAACCCCTAAATCTAGGGGGAAAACCCCTGATCTGGAAACACTGGAGCTTTCTACGCAGCGATGCCTACTATTGACTATCGACAGCTGTTATCGAAAATAGCTATTAAAAAGCTATACAGACATCGACAAAAACACTGAAACAAAATTGGATACAATTAATTTAAAATTAATAAATAAGCCCTTTTAAATGTTTTAGGCGTACTTTTTTCTTCATTAATATTGAAACCAAAGTTGTTCTTTTTATCCCACTCTTCAGCGTCCGACCAGAATGGCGACTCGGCTAGATATTTCAAATGTGATACCGTAGAAAAAAAAAACAAGAAAGAAAGCTAACTTCGTTAAACCGAAGTTTGTCTATTGTATTGGAAAATGGATTCGCAAGCCGCGCACAAAAAGCATTCGTTAATCCATTGACAATAATTCCGAGAATTAAATATGAGGTGAACAGAACAAATAAAAGCACATACATAATAATGGTATGTATTCGAGAGAGTGATACACTTGCAAGGAAAAAAAAGGTATAACACATTTTGAGACTTAAAACCAATATCAATAAATATTAGAATAGTTGTAAGTTAATTAGAAACTGATAGCCTAGATGAATTCTGAAACTTCAACTGCAAGAAATACCCCGATTGATAATAAGAATTCTAGGGTACCAGAATGGCGATTCGGCTAGATATTTCAAATGTGATACCGTAGAAAAAAAAAACAACAAAGAAAGCTAACTTCGTTAAACCGAAGTTTGTCTACCCTTGCAGTCCGCAATTGGATCATTGAAAATCGATCCATTTTAGTAATGTTGAAAATATATCGAAAATATATTCATATAAATCGACCGATCGCTCCTATGACAGCTATATGATATAGTTGGCCGATCTTAATAAAATTAAAACCGTAATTCTAAAACCGTAAAGCCCCGCTATGTCTCGAAATTTATAGAGATACGTTGAAAAACAGAGAAGTTATATATTTTTTTTTACATTAATTCGTTCCGACATATATACTGCGTGCTAAAACAATAAGACTATGCTGAAAATTTCAGTCCGATAGCTCAAAAACTGAGAGACTAGTTCGCGTACAAACCGATAGACAGACAGGCGGACATGGCTAGATCGACTCGGCTGGTGATGCTGATCAAGAATATATATACTTTATGGGGTCGGAGATGCCTCCTTCACTGCGTTGCAAATATCATGGCAAGATGATAAATATAAGACAAATTTTCTGTTATACACTTTATTCAATAATAATACTACTATAATATAATAATAAATGAATATAATTTGTTATCCCTGGAGCCACATATACTCATACAAATATTCATTTGTAGTGACTTATTAAAATCCTTTTCAGCTTTTAAATATACAGCCAGCTGTCATGAGCACGGCGATGCCACTTAGGCGCGCTTTAAGTTTTATTCAAACTGTGGCTTAAAGGGCGAAACACTAAATGCTAAATTAGTGGGCTTTACTTCCAGCCAATACCGGCAGTGGGAGCTCCGGCTGGAGCACTGGGAGTAGGCTTGTAGTCCGGTGGGATGCTGAATCCCAGCACCTCGAAATTGCCGCTTGGAGGAGCTGCTGCAGGTGGATTGGTCGGATATGGTGGCGATTTGTGTGCGACTTGCGGCACTGGATTTGGCGAAAAATGGACAGGTGGAGCATTCGGTGCGACTTGCGGCACTGGATTCGGCGAAAAATGAACAGGTGGAGCAGGCGGTGCGTCCTCCGCCTTTGGATACAGACTGGGCGCATTGCCTCCTCCATTGGCACCATTAGTGCCGGCTCCAGGCTTATTGTCAAAGAGATAGACGGGATAGCGGGACTTAAAAGTATTGGACTCGAATTGTTCGTCACTAACGTCTTCCTGGAAGATGGGTGAACCTGAAGATTGGATACAGAATGTTAATAAGGGTTGATCTTCTATCACCTTCTTCAATTGTAGCAGCTCTCACCTGGCTGGGAGTTACCATTGGACTGGGACTTGTCCGTCTTCCCGGGTCCCTTGTCTCCAGCGCTGCCCAACAGCGGCACCGTGCCAATAGTCAGCGGGAAGTCAACCACCAGATCTCCTCCGCCGTGCAGCTTGAAGGTCTTGGCAATAAAGCGGAGGGTGTAGCTAACCCGGATCGGATCATTTTCACCTTGGGTAGTGGGCGTTGTCGGTGGCACCACGAGGAACTCATCGAACTGTGCCTTGTTGTGCTTCAGCACCTCACCACAGTGCTTGTCCGCCACCCTCGTTTCGGTGACCTTCAGCTGATCCTTCGTCCCGGAGGAGTTGGCACGATACGAGACATTCTTGAGCAGCCGTACCTTCACATCCATACATTGTACATCCGACTGGTTGTCCAGCACCAAATGAAAGTTGATCTTCTGGCCGGGAACGTAGCCTGAATAGGAGGTGCTCACGTCCATGACCATCGGCTTGTTGGCTCCAAAGATCGAGCCCCACCAAAAGCTCTTCGACTCCAGGCGCTTCAAAGGTTCCTGTGGGAGAGATTCAAAATACATAAGCTTCTCATCTACAATTTTATTATCTTTCTCGGGGGTACATACCGTGTACTCAAGGCGCTTGTTTAGATCGTGGGGCAGGATCACAGAGAAGCATTGCTTAAAGGTGTTGTTGTAGCGAACGGAGCGATCCACAGTCAGGGTGACCTCGTGCTTGATTTGGCCGTGGGCGCCGTTGAAGGAAGTGGGCGCGTTGGGCGGAATGGTGGCCCGGAAGGGGAAGACGTACTTGCCCGTGGGCAGCTCCAGCTGGGATCCACCACTTTGGCCGTACACGTACTGGTCTGTGCTGTAGTAGATCTTGGTGGTGGTGTGGGTCACCAGCGCCTTGGTCGTCTTCCCATCCTCGCCCACCCGCTCCTCGCTCTCCTGCCAGCGCGTCTCCCCATAGCCGTTTACGGTTATAAAGATAGCTGCAATTGAGTTAATTTTTCTGTACTGCGGGTATGTAATTCAATTATGCATTTAGTTTAATTGTATTTGACCTTACGCTTATTGTGCGGCTATGAGCGGTATTGTATTGGGAAATGGATTCGCAAGCCACACAAAAAGCATTCGTTAATCCATTGACAATAATTCCGAGAATTAAATATGAGGTGAACAGAACAAATAAAAGCACATAATAATGGTATGTATTCGAGAGAGTGATACACTTGCAAGGAAAAAAAAAGGTATAACACATTTTGAAACTTAAAACCAATATCAATAAATATTAGAATAGTTGTAAGTTAATTAGGAACTGATAGCATAGATGAATTCTGAAACTTCAACTGCAGGAAATACCCTCATTGATAATAAGAATTCTAGGATATTACTAAATTTGATTACTAATAGGATTTGTAGACACCAAAATCCACCACAATTACCTTATGAATGATTGACCAGTAAACAGAATCAAATGTCTAATAATATAAACAGCGGCCGCAATTTCAAAATAAAACTAGTTTTTCAGAAGCTATCAGATATCCGAAGCCAGCCAAGCGGGCGCATGTATTTTGTATATAAAGCATACACAAATATATACATATCTGGCAAACAGATCTACCGGCAACTATAACAAAAGCAAGGCACAACAATAAACACCGACAATATTAATGACGACGCGGCTACGCAACGAAACTGGATGGGATGGGAGCTCTGATTCAAGAGGGAAGGGAGACCATGACGTCATGGTCATGGAATCATTAGAATACTGCGTCTTCCGCATGGCTACTTACATCGAATGGTTTTGGGACGCTCCGTAACCAGTTCAGCGGTTCCGGAGATAACTTGACCCGACTGATACACCCCCAGGGGGTTGCTGTCGAAGACGAAGGTCACTTTGCTGCTCATCACCAGGATACTTTTCCTCTTTGTTTGTTTGTTTTATTGATAGTGGCAGGCCGTGCCGTTCGCCTCGGTGCGAATGGGATGGGTGGTTCGTGCGGGGGTCTCTGTAAGTCTCTAGTCGGGGGCTTCAGCTCGCGGGCACCGAACGCGAGCAGCTTCGACTTAATACTGAATTCTCGAAACCCAGCTGCGAGCTTGGATAGCGATTCGGCGTGCGTGTGAGCATTTCAGCGAAAGATGTGGAGGCAGAAAGGGAAAGCACAAGGAACTTGAAATTGAGCTCTTATGCAGGGGTGTTGCCGAAGGAATCGCTTTTGAAAAAGGTATTGAAAATATGCAATAATATATGTATGTATATTACATTAATTTAAGTTTAATTCTCTAATAAGGTTTTTTTATTCATTAAGAAAAAGAAGGATCTTATTTTGATCATCGAGGCTAAGGATTTAATTCTTTAACAAATTCCGATTTGACTGAAACAACTTTTCACACTCGATACAATATAGCAGCATTCTTAGACATTAAAGCTTTTGTCTATTTCAATCTCGGGTTTACAAAATATATTTGGATTTATATAATTGTCTTAAATGTTACTTAAATGTAGTTTCTGAAGCTAGAACTGTTTTTTCAAGAATTACATTTGTTTTTATTCGCTCCTCTAGCATTTTTGTCGAGTTTTTTTTAGCTCCGAAAACTCGTCCCTTATCTCACGCAGGACCACATTCTTCAGTCAATGTGTTTTTCGTCGGTTCTGAAATTCAAATTGATTGCATCACTTTTTGATAAATTAATTAATTATGTAGCATTTACCTTGGACCTCATTTTTCACATTTTCCTTGTATTTCTGCTGCAGGATGCTAAATGTTCTGCCACCGGCCACTCCATTTACCGCCTCAAACATGTGGCATATATTGGCAATCTCCTCTTCCGTGGGAGTGAGCTCCAGCTGATTTCAAGGACCACCGCCTGTTGCTTTGATGTGGGTCATTTTTTCTATATTGACTGTTTCCATTCTTTCCATTCCTGTAATGAACAATGGTCAATAATATTTTCTGCAACTTAAAAGCTACTTACTCTCCGCCAGTTTTAGTTGGAGGACCCAACAAATTCAGCTGGAGCGTTAAGTCCTCCAAAGATGCCGTCACAGCCACACTTTTTTTTGGTGATATGGCGGGCAATGTCCCGGAGATCCTCTTTAAGAAAAAAAAAATCAAGTTAAAAATAATAAACAACTATTAATATGTACCAACTTCTTCCTTGGTTTGTTATGGGTTTCCCCTATCTCTATCTTTTATCTCAGCTGATAACATATTAGGGAGTTGCCGTATGACTAAATAAGGTGGCCCTAACTCCGAAAATCCGAATCGGTCTAGGTGAAAGGATCGGACAGTAGTGATTTCTGAAGGAAATCATTCCACAAAAAATCAGCCATTTACTAAAATAATTATTTTATTAACTTAACATGTATAATGTTAAATTATTGTACATATGTGGAAAATAAATTTAAAGTAAGGATTACAATATTTTAAGTGTTATTTAGTCGTATCACTGGGAAAATAGTGAGGGACTTTAATTTTCCTCAAAATACCGGCCTAAGAGGATTGAAAAGGGATTTTTGTGGCACCCCCCAATTAATAATGTTTTGATTTTTGCCATCGACAGCGCCGATATTTGTATTTAAAAACAGACAAAAATCTCACCCAAAACCAAATAATTTCAAAATAACCGCTTTATTTGGCTATTGCCAGGTGGCAACGCCACCCAACAGCTGATTATGCTATCGGTCCAGCGCTCTCCCGGTTATCGAAAGCGAGCAAAAGTTGGAGAGCGCGAGCTCCAACTACAACAAAAGCATAACGCGCTTGGATCTCGTAAATTTATAAGAAATTTAATTATTCAACTCGTCAGCGGCGTCCGCAGTAATCGAATTAAATTAATCAAGTCGTGCGACAAATCACTTGGGGCCGAGGGCCGTTGCAGTTAATAAATAGACCAATTGTCAAAGAAGTGGCAAAGGCACGGCAAAAAGCTCCCACTCCTCGCCGCGCTGTGTGTGTGTAGTAAATTGCCGTGGTGTTACGTCCGTGTGGTGGTAGTACTATTCTGCATATATAGTCCAAGGTGGAGCGAGGGCGGAGAGCGAGGAGTGGTGCAGTGCATCGTTTCTATGTTGCGGCATTTTGATGACGGAATTATTTTTGGATAATTGTTGGATGCGAGCGCCGTTAGCGTTAGAAACAGCAGCAGAATGGAGAGCGAGCGATTGCGAATCACTCTGGATAGCCCCGAGCGTGTCTACTTCGCCGGCGACATAATCCGCGGCGAGATATGGATGAACGTAAACAAGCGCACGAAGATACGCGGTAAGTGTCCGGTTTAAAACATAAATATGTAAGTGATTTCCCCCGAAGCCCGGCTTGCATCATCCGTGATCCGTGACTCAGACCGCCGCCTGGTCAGCATTTTGTCCATTGTTTGTTGACGGCCAGCTGGACTTTCGTTGCGTTCCCATTCGCATAAACAAAGAGCTCTGTTAGTTCAGCAAGAGCAGCAGTCGCGGCCATTTTATGGTCCACCGCGCCCCTCCCTCCACCACAATGCTCTCAGATTCTTTCTCGCAAATTCCTTCATTTGCCTTTTGCACTCGCCTTTCATTCATCGATAAGCATTCAATTGCTGCACTCGAACAATTGTAATTGCAACTGCATTTGGCTTCGTTCCTTCTTTCTCTCTCTCTCGAGCGCTGGCATTTGTTTCAGGAAATGCCAAACGCACTTAACTGGTGAGAGTAAGGGGTTGTGCTGCCTCTGCTTTTCTACTCCCTCCCTGGCCGATGGAGTGCCGAAAATGCCGTAATATTGGCCCAAGTCAAAAGTCAGGTCTGAGAGAGGTGAGAGAGCGCGCTCAGCACAGTGGTGTCCAAGAAAGAGGGGAGCACTTCTTGAGCGGGGGAGACACAGAAATGTCATTCAACCGAAACTGAAAACTTTGTGTCACGGATATTGACAAAGGTCTGAAACATTTTCTTATTGAAATTGTTTCTGTATTAATAACTGATTCTATAAAAACTGCTGGTAAGATCGCTCCGTGTTAGTATCACAGTACCTTAAGAGTAAGCTGATATTTTACCACAATACCATCAAAGCAAATAAACCAGAAACTTAATACAAATTATTACACATTACCTGTCCCAATTGCTTGACATCCACTGTTATCCACGCGCCTCTCTGTTGTGATTTGTCATTGTACAGGTGTGCGTGAGAGTTTGCCAGCAGCTGTTCGTGTGTGTGTTTGGAAGAGAGCACGAGAGAGTGTCTCGACAGAGCGCCACACTATCCCGCATCTTTCGGGTTCTAGTGCGCTACGCGGTGGAACGAAGGGGATTTCAGTGCACATGTGTCATCAGGTGAAGCCTAAAATGTCCACTACACATCAAGTATCGAACCAAGTGTTTGCGATCTAAAAATAGATGCCTAGCCGGTCCGTAAACTGCCCCAAAGTCAAAGTCGACCGTTACGTTATCAGCGTACAATAAACGCGATTTATTATCAGAGCACAGACTACGAGTACAAAAATGTGTTTATACAAAAGGGGGAGCTGCACTGCAATTCGATGAGGGGAATGCTTTGTGAAAACAAGGAATACATGACATGACGACAGCTGTCCCGTCGTATGGCTTCGCAATTACATTAATTACATGCTCCCTCTCCTTCGACTCTTAAACCTCCCCACAAACATACATACGTACACTTTAGTATATCTAAATATGTTATGCACTTAATTGAACGGCGAGTGATCATTACTTTGTGCACAAAGGGTGAAATTCCAGAAGGTCAAGCCCATTTACTTGTTGACTTTGTCCTTGAGGAAGCGCTCCACTCGGGGCCAGATCTCCTTGGTCTTACGTCCCGAAAAGGTAGTGACCAAACCGTGCTGCTCATACCAGGCTATCACTGGACTCATCAGTTCATCGTAGAGTTGAAGGCGCTTTGCCACCACCTCCGGTTTGTCGTCCTCCCGTTGCGTTAGCGGCTCGCCCGTAACATCGTCCTTTCCCGGGACCTTGGGGTCGTGGAAACCTATGTTGTATACCCTTCCAGAGGGCGCGTGAATCCAGCGATCCTTTACCCGGTCGATGATTACATCATGGGGAACGTTTAGCGTGATCACAGCATCAATCTGCTCGCGAGCAGCCAGCGCCTCGGCCTGGGCACAGTTGCGCGGGAATCCATCCAGGATGTAGGACTTGTTGCCCACCTCAGTGATTCGTCCAAGCATCGTCTTAGTCACGATATCATCCGGCACCAGCTGGCCGGCAGCAATGTACTGCTGAGCGCGTTTGCCCAGATCCGTGTTTTTCAGGATGTTTTGGCGCAAAATGTCACCGGTGGAGATGTGCAGGAAACCAAATGTCTTGACAATAAGCTCCGAAATGGTTCCTTTTCCAGAGCCGGGGGCTCCGATTATCACAGTCCGGAAGATTTTCGTATACATATTTAAGCTTTAATTCCTCTACTTTATTTGAGCTGGAAAATACAAATGGGATAGAACAGGGAGTTACAAAATGCGGAAGTGACGCCAGGATAAATAACTGATACAATGCTAGTAAAACCCATAATAGGGACAAATTAAATTCTGTTGTTGACCATTTTCAACAATTTTAACGGGTTAAGATAAGATTATAACACAAATGTTTGATACACAATCGCGAAGTTTATAGTTTCCCTGTGAAATGACGCTCGATACAGAGATCACATCGGAATTACTTTCGATAAAAGAAAATAAACTTAAATATGTCATTATTCTCACAACCAGCCACATTTTTAAGAACAAGAAATACGTGTATTGTTTGATAACTCATTTTGTTGTTTAATCACAATCTGAGGTTAAGATTGTTGCTGTAACTGTCTTTACATGAAGAGCACTCACTGTACTTTGAGTTTTATCACCTTCTGATTAGAAAGCAGAACTAAAATCGTTCCAAGATATCTGGCCCACACACTATCGGTATCTGTAATAAAAGTTATAACGGTAAAACACTTGTCAGCTTGTTGTCCACTTATTCGCGATAATTGCGAAGCACCGTAAATCAGTCGTACGCCATTCGCCATATGCGTGGCCATATGCCGCATGGCAACAAGTGTAGCGCACTCGCCCGAGAACGACAGAAACAACAACAAAAATGAAAACAGAAGCAAGCGTGGCTTTTTGGTTTTTTATGTTCTTTGTCTTCTTATAACCAGATTGTTGTTGTCGTCGCGCTTATCGTTCAAAGTCCACACGGAAAATTATGGAATATGTTCATATGTTCATAGGTTCAATGTCGCGCGTGTGGGTTTATGCCCGTTTTTTCTGCCCATTATGCACTTTTATTGTGCAGTATATTTCACTTGGCCAATGCACTTTTTAATGCTTGCTTTGTTATGTAAATAAGCAGCTGGTATAATCTCACTATCTAACACACTTACACGGCACTTGGGTGTTGGGGAAATGAAATTTCGGGTGTTTGCCAGACTTATTCTTGTCCACCACCGTTGCGCGGTATCAATTCTCGCCCGCGTACTAATTGTGCGATAACTGGTCGTCGACGTTAATATTCTAATTCCGTGCCCGCGCCGCTTCCCCCACAGCTGCTGCTTTCGCTGATTGTGGCTCCACTGCTGCCGGCTGGCGAATTTCAAATGAAACAGCCATTATATCGGCGTGTGTGTTTGCCCTGCCTTGCCTCTGGTTGTTTAGCTTCCAGGCTTCCTACTCTCTCTTTCTCTCTCTCCCACGAGACAGCCGGTTGTTCGTGTAGTTCGGCTTTGCTCCCTCGCTCTTTAGCCCCAACTGCAGTGTCGTTGTCGGGGGTGGGGGTGGGGGCCAAACCGGCCTCTCCCTCGCAGGGCCGTTGCGCTCTCCGCTCCGTAGTGCTCATTCTCTCTCCCGCTCTCGAGAGCGTTCGTTGCGAATAAATGAATGCAGTTGGACTTCGATTTTGAATATTGTTCCTAAGTAGCCGGGATATCTGAAAAATACAACCATTGTAGTTTTACGTGCTGTTATGTCTGTTGCCATACTTACTTATCTTTCAACATTTATTGACACGAATCTCAGTCCGTCCCGGGTTCTTGAAAAATGTGTCACAAGCAGTTGAAATGTTCAAGAACTGAAAACATTTTCCCTAAAAAACTCCTACAAAAAACCCCTCCGTTTTGGCCAAAATAACTCGATTGAAAATAAAGTTATAGTTTGAAATATTTTAAATTTTTCCTTTACAAAAATTGCCCGATTGAAAATTAATTTCTAGCTTTAAATCACTGTGGACGGCAGTCCACGTAGTGACGATGAGCACCGAGGCAAAACAGGCAGCGTGCCGAGTTTGAAACTAAATAAAAACTTATTAAATATTTTTCTTTAAATAACTATTAATCGTCACAAAATTTGGTATCAGAAATTTTTTGAGTTGAATGTGCCATCGTCACTTTAATGTCACCTCGTTAAGAGGTGTTTTTATTTGATATATGTAAATAAATAAATGTAAATAATTGTCATCTGATCCCAGTCACCCCTTTTAATCAATTGTCCACGCGGAATCTTTAATCTTGAGTTGTTTTTTTTTTTAAATTAGGTCCGAATATAGGAAGTTGGAAGCTTAATAGGAATTTTCTCCTTGCTTATAAGTAAACTAATGGATTTTAAATTTAGAATCCAGTAAGAATTGTAGCTGCTGCTTTATTTAATTTATTTTATATCCCCAAGAAACACGACTAACTTCTATATTATTTCATCGGTCTCTTTGCAGGGTTACTAGGGTTCGATTTTAGTACAAAACTTAAAAGCTAATACAAACAAATTTATAGACGGCATTATTTTTAACATTAATTTAAACCCAATTAAATTGTTATGATAATTTGAGGGCTTAACGTTTAGGAAGTGAATTAAAAGAAGTATAATTAAAATTAGATTAAAAAACAACTTTTACCGAAAGATGTAAATATTGGGTAAAGCCCAAGTATATCTTTAAAATACAATGTTTGCTTGAACTTACCCATTTGTAAATTGAAAAGGTTATCTTCACAAAACCGAACGAAAGCCGTAAATAACGAAATATTCCTGAAAAGTACTAGATAAAAGGTCAAGCAGAAATTTCGCTTCGAAAGCATCTTTATTGAGGGGGTTAGTAGCTTTACATTTCTTTTCTGTGGTGCATCTCACAAATTTGAATTGAAACATCGAATGTAAGTTTATAACTAAAAGGATTCTTATCACTCCTAGTTCTTCTTATCCTTGGAGGCCTCTATAATACCCTGCTTGCGCTCCTTTTGATGATCCTTGATCATCTCGTTCACCTGCTCGATGGTGGGCTCTCCATCTGCATCCTCCTTGCCAGCGTTGTTCCTTCCACTTTCGGCGAATATATCCGGGTTCTCCTCACCCTGGCCATTTGGCTCCATGGTCCTGGAAGAACTACGCCTATCATGATTGAACCAAGAGTACTTGCTGCGAGTCCAGCCGCGTCCACGTCCCCTGCCACGTGGCTGGTAACGTGCCGTGAACCGCCGGGGACTATAGCTGCGCGAGCGAGATCTAGAGCGACTCCTAGACCGGGTGCGACGATAGCGTGAGGCCGGCGAGGGTGTGCGACGGGGCACAAAAGGCGAAGGTGTCCGCCGGGCCACAAAAGGCGACGGTGAGCGTCGTGCACCGAATTGTGGCGGTGTTCGCCTGCGATTGAAGGATCGCGAACGGGAGCGGGTTCGGGAATGGGAACGGGAACGGGTACGACGATTGCGGCGGTTATCAAAGCGGGAATTGCCTCGTCTAAAGCGATTGGCAAAGCGCGGCGATCGAGAGCGAGAGCGAGTGCGAGTGCGAGTGCGCGAACGCGACCGTGATCGCGAAATGCTGCGACGCCTACGCGATCGGGATCTGGTTCTCGACCGGGATCTGGAGACAGATCGAGATCGAGAGTCACGACGATGGCTCCGGCGGCGCACACTCCTTCCGCGGCGACGATTGCGCGAGGGACTTCGTGAGCGACTACGGCTCCGGCTGCTGCGCGAGCTGCTGTTTCGCCCGGAGCCAAACCTTAGTGGTTCCGCTGGCGTCGCCAATCGCAGCAGTCCGAATTTGTCCATTTGCAGCGGTCGCTTTTTGATCTGGAAGGAGAGCAGCTTAGGCGCCGGCTCAGGCGGCTTCTTTTGCTCCTGATATTTGTTGAACGCCGGCGGTGATTTATCTTTTGCGGTGACGGCAGCAGCCGCACGTCGGGATGTGCTGGGTCCCATGGAGTCGAAGTGAGACGATCGCTTAGCCGGAGCAGAAGATACCTTTTTCATCGATGGTGGAGCAGGCGGCGGTGAGTCACCACGTTGCTGCTTTACGTAGTCCTTGATCTTGGCTTTGAGTTCAGCCTCGCCGCCGGCGCTGTTCATTAGCCTAAAAGCAAAACAAAGCAGAGGTAGTGAATCCACATCGCACGAGGTTCATCCGTATTTACATCACAAATAATGTAAATACAGCTAAAGAGATTATATTTCTAAATTCCCGGTACATACTTGTCTTGTCTATCGAAGTGGGTTAGGCAGGGAGATTGCAATTGTTTTGTTTTTAATGTTTGTGCAAGTTGCATCTTTTGCTGCAAACAACACTCACCTGAAGGCCTCGTGAAAGTCCATTTTCTTTAGAATCTCCATGGGATCGTCCGGCTCCGACTTTGTCCTCGATCTTCGCTCCTTTTTATCCTTTTTCTTCTTGCCCTTCTTCTTGGCCTTCTTGTGCTTGCTGGCCTCGCGCAACAGCTTCCTAACACTGGACATGGTCTCATCCTCGTCCAGCCGAAACTCGTTGGCCTTCTGGGCGTCAATCACGGCCAACTTCTCCTCCCCCGGCGGCTGGGGCTGAATTGTGCTTTGGGCATAAAAGGGCTGACTTATGTTGGCCTTGGCCTTGGCCCCAGCTAAAACGCAAAATTGGTTAGGCGCGGTGAGAAATAAACCGAAAAAGGACTAATACTGGATCAGGGGAGCCTGCAGCCTTCAGCTCCAACACTGATCCGACATGTACTTACCCTGATCCTCGGTATCACTTTCACTGGCACTCGAGGAGCTGGACTCATCGGAGGAGTGCCCGCCGCCGCCTGTCAGGTTGATCACCTCGCCGCCGCTTAGTCTATGCTTACCGTCCACTCCACTTCCACTTCCACTGGGTGGGACCACCACAGTGGGTGCTGGTGACCTTTGCAGGGCGTCCAGGGATTGGCGCGCCTCTTCGTGTTGCGGCAACAGGTTAAGGCAGTCGCTATAGGCCTTGACTGCCTCGGGTATGCGGTTCTCTTCCTCGTAGCTGCGACCCAGAGCCACCAGCGTCTCGCCCATGTACTTGCGCGCGTTCACGTGATACTTGTTCAAATTCAGAGCCTTCTCAAAGTCCTGCAGTCCTTTGCGGAAGCTGCCGCGGTTCGCGTAGAGGGCACCGCGGGCCACCAGGCCCTCAACATTGCGCGGATCAATGTTCAGAGCCTTGTTCAGGCACTGAAAGGCCTCGACTTGCTGGCCGTTTTTAAAGTGCTCAATGCCATCAGCCACGGAGCTGATCGGAGCGGAGCGGCCAATCAATGGAGGAGGTGTGTTGGGTGCGAAAGGGTGTGCAAATATGATGGAATGGAATACACAGTCGTCTCTCTACTGGCCACAATCTTAATTTAGAGAATAGAACTTACCGGAAGGCCCATTGGGAGGCCTGCTTCTGCCGCAGCTCCGCTGCGTTCTCCGCCTCCGGGAAGCCGGCCCTCAAGTGGCTTATCAGCGACAAATTCTCATTGGGTTGCAGGCCATTCAGCTGGAACAGCAAGTCGTAGTTTGGGTTCACGAACTGCAGCGCCGAGGTTAGCTCATCCTCGTAGTGCACCGTCGATGGATGCTCTCGGTTGTGGATATTTCTGTAGCAAAAGGGTATTAAGCGGGGGGTTAAGCGGGGTTAAGTCGGCCTTTATTACCGGTAATACTTGGGCAGCTCGGTAATATCGCAAAGACCCAACTTCAACTCCGGTGACTTGTTGTGCATGCCAATCATGTTTAGAGTGAGCCGCTCCGTATCCGCGGATATATTACAGATCTCACAGCGGAGTATATCATTCACGGCAAAGCTCCGCTGGTTGCCCTGCTTGTCCAGGGGCAAGGGGCCCCAGTAGTCCTGTAGAATAATGGCCTATAAATACGAAGAGTTTGGGTTACATTTATAAAATTTACTAGGACAAAGTCCATTTACCTTGATGGGTATATCGGCCAGATAGGCGTGCACGGGGTCGGCAGTGCACAGTGGCTTCACCACCAGCCTGTTGCCGGGGGCCAGCTTCATCACCAAGGTGTAGATGATGTCACCCTGTTTGAGGGCATTCAAGCGATGAGCCCATGCCTTCCTCTTGTCCTTGGCCGCGTGGAAGAACTCAAAGGGGGGCTGCTGCACTAAACAATTGTTGGCTAATGGATATTTTGACATTATTTAGAGACGTTCCTTGGACGAAACTCCACTCTTCACACCTTGCGACAGCACCGCATCCTCCATGACGTTCGCCACCAGCAGGCGATCGTACAGATCGGTGGCCTTGCGCGCCAGAAACTGGTGCATCTTCAGGCGCTTGGCCCGCTCCTGGAAGGTGAAGTACTTCTGGCGCTCCTGGTAGACGCTGTAGTTCACCTGGGTTAGTCCCATCAGCCGCAGATCGTCCACGCCCCGCTCGTCGTCCCATATCTTCTGCAGCGGCTGCCCGTGGTAGCCGAGCGCATGGCCGATATACTCGGAATTCATCTCGGCAACGTGCTCCTCCTCTCTACACCATTAAACACTTCTTCAATGGGCGTCCTCTTTAAAGGGCAAAGTGGCGACAAGAGAAAAAAAACTCGGCGAGAAAATTGCGACGCCGCCGGTCTGTGGTAAATCAATACGCCGCTATTTAGCCTTTGCGCACGTCAAATACGATATTTGCTTCCTATTATATATATATCCAACTATATATTTCCTTTATTTACTTTACTTTATTATTTATTTATTTTCCCTTTTTTTTATTTAATTCGCACAAATTATTCTCGTTTGTCGGCGATAAATGCCAGTGTTGCCAGATGAAAATTTAGCTTACCGCCTAAAAAATCCCAAAGAGTCTATATTTTCCCCTAAATAATCCAGTATTCCCCTAAATTTAAAAAATATGTTATTTTCAAATAATTAAAAAAAGAAATATCTGGAAAATGCTGCTTTCGTAACCCTTAAAGTCTTTTAAAGTATTTAATCTTAGATTAATTAAAGAAAAACACCTCATATAACTGTTTCTTGGTTTTTTGCGCCCCACAAGTCCCACATCCCACTTGAGTCCCACAATCACACATAAGATCCACTGCTCTCTCGGCCTCTCTCCCGCTCTCTCTGACATCATGGCTATGAATTGTGGGGAGGAATTCGATTTTGATGAAACATGGGGGGAGAAGCTCTCTGGGAGCTTTGAATGGGGACAATTTTTTTAAAATGTTTTTTGAGTTTTTGAGCGACGGCCATTTCTCTGGAAATTAAAAAAATACCAACAATTCGCCTGAAAAAAGGTGCGAACTTTCTCCCCGACCGAGAGATGTCGCTAATGTTGAATAATTTGCTATGTAAATTTCACTTTGTTCTTTACTTTCGACATGTAAATAAAATGTAAATGTACTTACTTGTAGAACTTATACATGTAGAAATTACGTTAAGCCATGTTGAATGCCCATTTCAGGTCGAATCCGAACCACGTAACCCTATATATACATATATATATATATATATATATATATATATTGTTGATCTAGATCGGCTTTGGAATCATTCGGATTTACAAAATACATTGTGTCAAAAATTTCCAGTCAAACGTAACGGCCTTTTTTACTGTGGCGCCGCACTAGCGGGCAAAGTGGATACAATTTGTATGTTTGTCAAAACTTCAAACCTTTGGAATTTCTAAAAATTTTTAGTTATTTTTACGTTTTGATCGAAATTGGAAGAAAAAATTTACCAAATTTAGAGTAAAAAGAAAAGAGTAAAATGGCCGATGTACCTCCCCAGCCCGAGTGGGGCATTAAGATGTCCAAGGCGTTCGTAATACCGCAGCGCTGGATCCTCGCCATCATGGGCTTTTTTGCCATTGTGAATGCCTACACGATGCGCGTCTGCCTCTCGCAGGCCATCACTGTGCTGGTGCCCCCCAGAAACTATTCGAACGCGCCACACCCGGATGCAATTTGTGAACCGGACGAAGATTCTGGTCAACCCAGAACTGACTCTGGCGGCCAATACGATTGGTCCCAGGAGACGCAGGGTATGATCCTGTCGGCCTTCTACATTGGCTACCTTATTACGCACTTGCCTGGCGGCATTTTGGCAGACAAGTTCGGCGGAAAGTGGACCCTGAGCCTGGGTATACTTGCCACCGCGCTTTTTACGCTTATAACACCTGTATGCATCGTTTATGGCGGAAGCACTGCCCTGATCGTGCTCCGTGTGTTCATGGGCCTAGGGGAGGGCACAACCTTTCCTGCCCTCAGTGTCCTGCTGTCCTCGTGGGTGCCGGTAGCCGAACGCGGCAAGGCGGGCGCTCTAGTGCTTGGCGGCGGACAGGTAGGCAGTATTGCCGGCAACCTTCTGTCTGGCGTGATCCTTGACGAAATGGAGTGGCCATGGGTGTTCTACATCTTCGGCATTCTGGCCATTGTGTGGTTCCTCGTATTCACGTTCCTGTGCTTCAGCGCTCCAGCCACACATCCGTTCATCAAGCCGAAGGAGCGAGAGTTCCTGCTACAGGAGATTCCCCCAAAAGACAAGAATCGACCTGGCACTCCCTGGAAGGCGATTTTCACCAACGTACCCATGTGGGCGCTGATCAGCGCCCAGATCGGTCATGACTGGGGCTTCTACATCATGGTTACCTGTCTGCCCAAGTACATGGCCGACGTCATGCGCTTCTCGATCAAGGCAAACGGTGTGTACTCCTCGCTGCCCTATGTGATGATGTGGATCGTTTCACTGGCTAGCGGCGCGGTTGCCGACTGCATGATTACCCGAAACTGCATGAGCATCACGAATACCCGCAAGATCATGACGGGCTTGGCTGCCTTTGGTCCGGCCGTATTCTTGGTAGGCGCGTCCTATGCCGGCTGCGACCGCATCCTGGTCGTGTCTCTCTTCACCATATCCATGGGTCTGATGGGCACCTACTATGCCGGTATGAAGCTCACCCCTCTTGACATGGCACCCAACTATGCCGGCACTCTGATGGCCATCACCAACGGCATCGGGTCGATCACGGGTGTCATTACGCCCTACCTGGTTGGCGTGATGACTCCGAACACCAGCATGCAGGAGTGGCGCTTGGTGTTCTGGGTCGCCTTTGCCGTCCTGGTCGTCACGGCAATAGTCTACTGCATCTGGGCCTCCGGTGAGGTACAGCGGT
Source organism: Drosophila tani (assembly GCA_008042535.1). Taxonomy (NCBI): domain Eukaryota; kingdom Metazoa; phylum Arthropoda; class Insecta; order Diptera; family Drosophilidae; genus Drosophila; species Drosophila tani. The sequence continues at coordinate 37,242 of VNJO01008366.1, forward strand.
TTAACGACGGCACCAACTCGAACAAGAAGGAAGATCCCCCGAAGTAATCGATGCAGCTACGATTCGCTTATGCGCCGTCGATTTCGAGATTTCGAGATCATTTATCGACCTACTATGTACTATGTACGTGATGGTACTTTCAAAATTTTCTTTTGGTATTTTCGTACAAGGCCAAAATTTATGTGCCGTCGAGATCAGTTATCGACCTACTAAGTACTTACGTGATGGTACTTTAAAAATTTTCTTTTGGTATTTTCGTATAATGCCAAAATTTATGGTTTGAAGTTAATTTAATTTTAATTGTATATGACCAATAAAGATCAAGTTAGTTGGTTGTGAATAGTATGTGTTATAAACAGGGACCGTAATTATTATAAGTTTTATTATAAAAATCAAGAAATAAAAGTTATTTTTTAATTTGTATTATACAAATCAATTATAACTCTTAAAATTGATTTTAAAAATAAAAGTCAAATTTAATAATTATATTTTAATTTTTATTTAAAAATCAAATAAAAGTTATTTTTGATTTTTATTATAAAAATCAAACAATAAGAGTTATTTTCGATTTTTATTATATAAAAATCAAAAATAAAAATCAAATTGGAATATCTATTGAACGGAAGATCATACAGAATGTATAGATCTATATATATATTCTACTCTTCAATACCTTTCCGTTAATATATATATTGTGCATATATGTAGCCAACTTACCCACCCCAAGATCGCTATGAAGCAAGTTAAGGTCCTTGGATACGTACGCATTATACATCAACTAAAAAGGTATTGAAGTGTAGATAATATATATAGGTCGATATATTCTGTTGAATCTTCCGTGAACTAGATATTCCAATTTGATTTTAATTTTTGATTTTTATATAATAAAAATCAAAAATAACTCTTTTTGTTTGATTTTTATAATAAAAATCAAAAATAACTTTTATTATTTGATCTTTAAATAAAAATTAAAATATAATTATTATATTTGATTTTTATTTTTTAATTCACTTTTAAGAGTTAAAATTTACATTTATTTAAAAAATCGGGAAAAAAGTTTATTCTAATTTTAAATTCCCCGTAAAAATATACCATATGTGTATTTTTCCCGCACTTCCCTGACGATTTTTAGACCATTGATTTTTATTAAATCATAACTCTTATTTACGGTCCCTGGTTATAAAGTATATGAAATATACTCGATGTTGATTTTCCTATGCTCTCTTACAAGTTGACCGATCGCTCCTATGGCAGCTATATGATTAGAAATCCGATATTGATATAAGGTGGTATCACTATCACCAGTCATCCACCGAGCACTATCCAATTTTCCCAACCAAAACAAATTTGCCATCTTTAAGATAATAAATCTTACATTGGTAAAATAATGTAATGGTAATTCATTGTAATGACAGCTTTAAGATATAGTAGTCCTTCACTGCGTTGCAAATATCACGGCAAAATTATAATACTATCTGCAAGGGTATATAAATTATGCCGAACAATTTTGAATAATTTAGCACAGACTAGACTTCAAATTTTTAATCCTAAACATTATTGTAGTAATATTTTATTAAACTTAAACTTCGATGTGAAAGATTTTTTTTTTTATCATCTGTATTTATAGGGTGACAAATTGGTATGAAATCATATAAAGTATTAAATAAATCGCATTAAAAGCATACTCCTGTTTCTTTTACCCCCACCGAGTTTCGATACCAACCGTCGGAATTCACAGACGGGCCACTTAACAATCGGGCCACTGAGGCGAATCAAACAATAATGTCGAAAACTCAAATACAAAGAAAGAACCCCAAAAGAAAAGAGAGCATTATTCTAATCATTTTTAGGCTTACATCCAGAGTGTTTCGGCTTATTTTTGTTATTTTAGTCCCTAATCTTGATTAATTCAACCATTTAATCCTGAATCGGTCTAAAAAATATCAAGAAATCGCATGCTTAAATCAATCCAAATATCCTTGATTTGTTATGTGACTTTTTTTTTTCTGTTTATAGACGGGACGTACCATGGGAAGCTGCTATCGCACTTAATGTGATCGCAATAGGGAAATGAATAGGAATAGACAAATCTTTCCCCGGGCAAACGGCATTTTGACTTTGAACAGATCCCCCTCTTGCGAGCTCGACACGGGGTTGAAAAGTAATAATTAGTAATTATTTTCTTGGTACCTCCACTTTTTTCAGCGATCAAGGTTCAGGTGACCGGCAAGGGCAAGTGCAAATGGATGGAGATCCTGCGCAAGAACTCCAACAACAACGAGTACTCCCGCAGCCTCTTCTACACCAGCAAGGAGGTGTACGAGCACAGCGAGACCGCACTGGCGGACTTTGAGCCGCGTGGCCTGGAACTGTCGCCCGGCGAGCACACCTTCATCTTCGAGGTGGCCCTGGGCCGTCAGCTACCCTCGAGCTTCAAGGGCAGCTACGGCGGGATCAAGTACAAGATGCGAGTGCTTATCCAGCGGCCGTGGACCTTCGACGAGCGGCACACCATACCCTTCACCGTGGTGAAGCACATGCCGTTGCAGCCGTCGCACCGCAGCATTCCCAGTCCGCTGGAGAAGCAGGTGACCAAGACGATCAGCTTGTTTGGCACGCGACCGATCACCTTGCTGGCTCTCTTGCCGGAGGATTTCGCCGTGCGGGGAGAGCCGCTAAGGATTTGCGCCACTGTGATCAACAACAGTACCACCGCCGTGGAAAAGCTGCGGTTTAGTGTCCTCCAGTACGTTACCTACTACAGCCATGTGCCCCTGCGGGTCCAGAAGGTGGAGTGCATAGCGGTGGCCACCAAGGAAACGGGTTCGGTGCAGAAGAAGAGCGAGCGAAGCTTTGCCCACGAACTGCTCATGCCGGAGGGGGCTCAGCCCACGGATGAGCAGATGAGCGGGGTCATCACCATTGTCTACGAGCTGCGTGTGGAGGCGGTGTTGCGGGGCTTCTTCAAGAACTTGATACTGAATCTTCCATTTAAGGTGTACTCGCAGGACACCTCTAACCGCCAGGGATCACTGCGTCCGCCGCCGCCACCGCGGCCAAATGATGGGCCACCCGGTCCGGATGCGGGCTCCGGCAACCCCTTCGAGCCTGCTCTGCCTGTGTATCCATCGCTGGACTCTTCCATTGGCTCGCCATCGCACTCCTCGCAGTTCAGCGAGTGCAGCTCCATCAACTCCATAACCTCGGATTCCTCGGCGGCAACTCTAAGTCCAGCTGTGGCCGGGGACCTCGGTGCCGGGGGCTTGGAGCTGTCCTACACCTCGGGCTCGCAATCCTCACAGTTCGGCAGTCCCTTGGCCAGGGCCAGCCTGCGCAGCTCCAACGTGCCCTACATGCCCTACTCCTCCAGCCCGCTGATGGTGCAGTCGTATCCGCCGCCCCACCTGCCCGCATTTCCGCTGCCAGAGTCGCCGCAGTACTCCCTTCTCGCCCTGACACCACCGCCACCGAACGGAGCTCCAGCCCCACCCTCCGTAGGTGGGGGAGCCGGGGGAATAGGAGCAGTGGCGCCGGGCTACAGCCAGCTGCCATCCACCTCGGCATCCTCTTCGTTTTTGCAAGCACGTCAGCCGCCGGGAGCCCATGAGCTGCGTAAGTCACAAGGAATCTTTCAAATGCCTCAATTATAATAATTTATTTAATTTGTTATATTTTATGATGTATTTTATTAATATATATATTATTATGTATTTGTATATTATGTATATTTTTCTTCTTTCAGCTCCATCCTATGAAGAGCTCTTTGGCCTGGCCAATGCCCCTACGGGAACTCCAATGTAGGAATCATTGAATGTCCTGAGCAGCAGTCACCCAGTTACGTCCAAGCTTTGCCTAGACATAGAGCTTCAGGTTTACTTTATAGTGTTATAGAGTATTAGAAAAATATCGAATATATACTAAGACCGCCAACGCTTCGACGCACAAACCATATGCAATGTGTGCACAAATCATTTCGTTTATAACCAATGTAGCTTTTTTTTTGATCCGGCTGTAGTCCCAATTGAATCGATCGACTTTAATAGTATAAACTTTATTTTCTTTCTGAAAATCAAGACAAGTTGCACAAAGGTTGACTCCTAAACATGGTACACTTTTAGTACAATTTCATATCAAAGTGTAAATGAATTATTTCGACAAATTTCAATAAAATATTTTAAAATAATACATTTTACCTAGAAATATCCGTTTTAACAACTTAAACCTTTATAATGCAACTGAAATAGTTTTTCCTAAACTTCATATATTTGACAATAATTTGATCATCTTCAATATGAGCTTAAAACACAAATTAAGTGTACTCATGGCCGGAATCTCTAAAGGTCTGTTAGTTAGTTAGCTTGTTGGAGTCAAGTAGATAGAACCCCAGGCGAACACTATTACAAAACCACTATAACTATGTATACATATTATATCCGAACCAATTCTAAGATACTTGAAAAGAATATTTACTGCAAGGAAAGCCAAGGAAAGTTATCTAATATAATTTGAATGCCGCCCTTCCCCAGACAGCCAAACTTTGTGCATTTCTAAGAATCGAATCTTGCGAATTACTCAAAGACTCACGAGTATTTATCATCTAACGGCTCTTACCATAACTCTAACTCGAAACATACTTCAACCCCGCCTATTTATGAAACATTTATTTATTTTTACATTTATACGTCCATCTCCGAAAGGCTCTGATGAAAATAGTTTACAGACTCTAGTATCTCAATGAAATTCTATACCAAAACAGGTCTAACATTACTATTTATTTCTCTCACTGGATTTTACGTTTAGTATTTAAGTACTTAAGCACGACTCGAATGTGGATCTTCCGAGACAGAAGAATCATTGAATCAATAAGCTTTAGTGCCTCTGTATGATGATGAATGAACAACTCGAATGGTTATCGTTATTGAGATCAAATGTATTGATACACAATTTTTATACACATTTTATCGTTCGGAAGCAATGCAAACTTTTAGTTTTAAGTGCACAAATGCAAATTATGTACGATCAAAGGATTTCGTTTAAGGTGCTTTACAAATCACTATTTTTGGATACCAATTTTTTGTGTTTTCTTTGAATTTAGTTCTCGTAACTAAATCTCAATATATATAATTTACATAAACGAAGAAACTAATAAAATGTTAATAAAATCACAAAACAAACGTGTGGCAATGGCAATTGGGGGAAGGAAGAGTTGGACTGTTCGGGACAAGGAAACTCTGCGGAGGGTAAGTTTATAAATTTACTAAACCTCTAAGGTAAGAATTCCAAGACATTATAGATTCTCTTATACAATTGAGGCCAGGCAATACATTAAAATCATTTATTGTTATATTTAAAAAAGTTTACATTCAGTCACAATATTACAATTTGACCGTACTGATCCGCTGTTTACATTCTGTGCGAGTGCCGACAGAGGCCGGGCAGAGAAATTAGCTGACTCGATTAGCGAGTCCGGGCTTTAGGCACCACCAAATCAAGGTAGACAAGATAAGGGATTTAAATATTGTAGATTTTACTTGCAATATGAGCGATTTGACAAAATATTAATATTTTTATACTTTTCAAAAATAAGTGTTACCACCAGTTCCAAACCACGGTGTGAGACTCGACTAACAATCTGAGAAAAGTCCGAGGGCGAGCGAAATTGAGATACAAGACTGCAATTTTATTGCCTAATAACTCCCATGTCTATCATCTGATTTGATTCAAATATTGAGAGTTTTGCGCACACATTTTTTTGATACTTATCGTTTTACTTTTTACCGTATAGGCCTCATGGGTTAAAAAATTTTACAGCCTCATTCCTGTCAAAATTAATCAATTAATTTGAAGTCAATTGTGAACATGAAAAGCTTTACGATAAAATATTCTTTTAGAAAGATACTACCTGTTCCTGTGAAATATATAGCTTTTTGCCGTTCCCCAATGTAAGGTCTTGTTGGAGCCTCCATTGCCAGCCGCATCCCCCAAGAACCCCTAAAACCGCCACCAAACGCAGCGAGCAGGCGGCCACCCCTCAAAAAATGTACACAAGCGCACTTCTACGTGTTAAATTACAATTTCAAGTGCTTGAAGGAAAGTGCGTCGCTGTCGCGGTAGAAGGAGCAGGAGCAGGAGCAGTCGCCTACGCAGCTACCTGTGTCTGCTGGCCTGGCCAGTTGGCCAGGGTGGACAGGCAGACCTGGCGGCCAGGGTGGCCAGGTGGGGCCGGTGAACGTGTGCGGCTTTTCTAACAAGTAACGGAAGTGTTAAGTCAGCTGTAATTGTTTTCTTTCATATTTTTCCAGTTGCCGCTGTTGAGGGCGACAATTTAGTTTGCCCGCTGGCCCTGGGGGGAATCAGAGTCACCATAAATTATACTCCGCATAGCGATGGGGCCGCCGCCCGCATGAAAGGCATACATAAACAAAATTGTTAAATAATAGCGACATTTAGCGGAAGTGTAGTGCCAGCCGCATTCTGCAAACTTCAGCACGCGCGACAAACGATCACAGTCCCTTTTCCTTAGCCCTAGCCATTGCCCTATTATTTCCGCGACTCATTCCCCCATTTCCATTTCATCAAATTATAGAGGTGCTAGAAGCGAACTCAGCTCACCCCAGTTTCTGTGTACTTAAATGTCTTAATCGCTGTTGGGTTTAACTTCTATTTGACTTTCCAGTGGGGGTGGCAGGTTAATGATTTGTTGACCACTCCGAGAAGTGGGGCGGTGAGGCGGTGCAATTTGGGGCTTTGCTTTTCGGCATTGAACGTGCCACTAACTGATATTAAGTATGCGCCATGTGTGCCGGTGTCGTAGCCCTGAAACGGATACAGATTGCTAAACACGTACGTTGATGGAAGTAATCTAAGGCTGTGCTTACATATATTTTTATGTGTTTACACAGAGTGTCATGCAATGGATAGACAAAGGACTTCCCCATGTTCTTCAAAGTTTCGATAGTTAGTTTTTTTTTATAAAATAGTTTAGCAATTCGTTCTATTTCGGCTCAAAAGCAGGCTTTTTCAGAAGTTAGCCATAATCTTTTCCTTCATTTTAAAATAGATATTTTTCAAATAAATAAATTCCTGTTTGCTTTCTTAAAAATTGTTTAAAGATTTTTAATTGTTTTTTTTGTGTTCGGCTACAACATGATCTTGCCTTAATTTGGTTATAAATCATCAAAGTCCAGAATAAGTTGTCCAAAACACCACTTAAAATTTTCACCCATGGAGTCGGAGGGATGTACAAAAGCCAGAGAAGGCTTCAATTGGTCTTGGCATTGGGCTTTCCTTGGGCTGAAGCAGTCACAGATTTGTCCTGGGCTGGGGAGCCGGATGATGAAGCAGTCACAGGTTTGGCCTGAGATGAGGCAGCGGCAGATGAGGCAGCGGCAGATGAGGCAGCGGCAGAAGCGGCCGTGTCCTTGGCTGAGGATGTGGCCAATGAGGCAGGCACCCAACCAGGTTTGGCCTGGGTGGCGGCCACAGGAGCAGGATCTCCTTTGGCCGAGCCGCTGGCAGGAGAGGAGGCATGGCTCTGGTTGATCATCGCGCAGTGTCGGGTATATAGTTCCGCCTTCAGCTCCAGATAGTTCTGCGTGATTAGCTCCGTTTTTTCCTTTTCCGCCTGTAGCTCACATTTCAGCTTGATGAGACTCTTGGCCAGCTTAAGGGGATTCCGCTCCTGTGCCAGTAGCTGCTCCGGGGTCCCGAAGCAGCGCCGCAGAGGATTGTCCGAGGCATGGGACATCTTGACAAAGGGCACACACTGGACGGTGATCTCCTTGCAGGTGTTCCGCTGCACCATCAGGGTCTGCAGCTGGCTGGCGCACTCCGACTTCCGCTCCTTGCGCTGATCCAGCTCGCTGCGCTTGGGTCCTGTGGAACTAGCGGCGGCTTTGGGTGACGGCCATAGGAGCGGGATCTCCTTTGGCCGAACCGCTGGCAGGAGAGGAGGCATGGCTCTGGTTGATCATCGCGCAGTTTCGCCTTCAGCTCCAGATAGTTCTGCGTGATTAGCTCCGGCATGGGACATCTTGCCGAAGGGCACACACTGGACGCTAACGCGGACGTTTAACTTCCTCTTTAATGGAAGACGAAAATCTATACTAAAATAATATAAAAATAATATTTACAAGCAATCAAATATCTTTGTATTAATTATTTAAATAATTAAGAGTCTAGATTCTATACTTCTGAGTATTTAAAATGTCCTGATAAGATGCTTATAAATTTGATACTACTAAAATATAAAAATTATACTAGTCGATAAATTATCGAATTTTTGATGTAGGTTCGTATACAAATACTTGAAATTACACAATTAACACTAAAGAGTATAAAAACTATACGATTCGAGTATAAATTTGGGATTATTAAGTATGATTTCTATACTTACCTCGTTGCACGGTTTGTGTTTTTTTTTAAGACAACGCGTCTAAAGGCTAAACTCTTGATTATTTTTGGCTGTAATAATAATTCAAATACCAATGCTATAAACCAGTGGTGGTCTAGAAATAAACTTACATTTTAGAGTAGCATTTGTGTAAGTAAGAAATAGAAATAGCCGCCGCTAGTTCCACAGGACCCAAGCGCAGCGAGCTGGATCAGCGCAAGGAGCGGAAGACGGAGTGCGCCAGCCAGTTGCAGACCCTGATGGTGCAGCGGAACACCTGCAAGGAGATCACCGTCCAGTGTTTGCCCTTCGTCAAGATGTCCCATGCCTCGGACAATCCTCTGCGGCCCTGCTTCGAGACTCCGGAGCAGCTACTGGCACAGGAGCGGAATCCCCTCAAGCTGGCCAAGAGTCTCATCAAGCTGAAACGTGAGCTTCAGGCGGAAAAGGAAAAACAGGAGCTAATCACGCAGAACTATCTGGAGCTGAAGGCGGAACTGTATGCCCGACACTGCGCGATGATCAACCAGAGCCATGCCTCCTCTCCTGCCAGCAGCTCGGCCAAAGGAGATCCTGCTCCTGTGGCCGCCACCCAGGCCAAACCTGGTTCGGTGCATGCGTCATCAGCCAGATCCTCAGACAAGGACACGGCCGCTTCTGTCACAGCCTCATCTGCCGCTGCTTCATCTCAGGCCAAACCTGTGACTGCTTCATCATCCGGCTCCCCAGCCCAGGACAAATCTGTGACTGCTTTAGCCCAAGGAAAGCCCAATGCCAAGACCAATTGAAGCCTCCTCTGGCTTTTGTACATCTCTCCGACTTCATGGGTGAAAATTTTAAGTGTTGTTTTGGACAACTTATTTTGGACCTTGATGATTTATGACCAAATTAAGGGAAAATCATGTTGGAGCCCAACACAAAAAACAATTTAAAATTTTTGAACAATTTTGAAGAAAGCAAACAGGAATGTATTTATTTTTGAAATATCTATGTTAAACTGAAGGAAAAGACTATGGCTACTTTCTGAAAAAGCCTGATTTTGAGCAGAAATAGAACGAATGGCTAACTATTTTATAAAAAAAAAACTAACTATTTACCTTTTAAGAGGACTACATTTAGCACCATAATTACCAAGTGATCCCAGTGGAGAGTCGTTTACATTATGTGCATACTGCGCGTGTGCCGGCCGAGGCCGGACAGAGAGACTCGCTGACTTCGCGAGTCAGGGCTTTGGGCACCACTGCTAAAAACTTATATAATTTTGATTGAGTCTCTTATTTTTCCATCTAATTTTCTTTACTCACAGGCATTATCTCTCCCCCCCCCCCCAGCGATGACACTCGGGGAGGTAGACCTTTTATTTCTCGTGCAGCCGAAATAGATTGACCAACCCAAAAACTTTCGACACACATGCCAAGGCGCACACATTGATCGAGTTTATATTAAAACCCGAGCACATGTTCCGGGAAATCTCAACTCCAACCCATCCACCGCAACCTTTTCAGCAGCCCCAGAAACCAGAGACAGCTGCTCCATCGAATGGCTGGGAATTAGTTTATTCCTCTGTCCGAGAAGACAGAGGCAAAAAAAAAAAGTGAAATCGAAGGAAGCCCAAAGAGGATGTTAAAAAGGCTGGGCATATGGCCTAATGCCAAATAACCAAATCAAAACTAATCAAGCAGAAGTTACTGCAACTGCCGCACAGCAGGTGGCATCCGACTTTTACGGGGTTCGATGGCAGGATGGCGGGATGGGGGGACGGCGGGATGTCCTGGCCACAGTGAAAATGGTTTTAAATTGCTGCCTGATTGTCTTTCAAGTTGGCCCACACTTGTGGCGCAGCCAAGCTTCTCGACTGTGACTGAAATTTAATCAAGCGTTGAAATTTTTGCACGTACGTATTCCTATTTCTATTTCTATTTCTATCATATTCAATGGCCGCTCCAATTTCTGGCTTTTGCTGCTGCTGCTGCCCCCGCTGTCCGCAGAAAACTCTTGGTCACATGTGCGAATCTGTCCGTTGTGGTCACAGTGGGTTCTCGGCCACCCCTTGCTCCTTTCTGCTTCCAATCCCTCGGATTCTCTCCACTTGTGTGAATGGTCCCGAAACGAGCTCTGCGTTCGTTCTGGGGCAACAGTTGCCAAAGACTGTGACCTTCTTCTCCAGCCCCCAACCCTGTATTTTCGTTATTTTTTTTTGGTGGTAGTTGGCTTGGCCGCTTCATTAAGCTTTTTTGTTGCCTGGCAGCAAGCTGTGACGGATTCGAGGAGCTGGAGTTTGTTTTTGTGCGGGGCTCTTACGTAGGGATTCCCTCAGAAAGCAGGCGGGCGTTTGACCAAACGACTGCGATAATTAACGCAAAAAAATTGATTCACGGAAACTTAACCTAATTTTGTATTTAGAAGCATTTACACGAAGTTTTGAAATAAAAGAATTTATTTTTGCTATGAAGAAGAAAAAAAGTATTAACAGCTCCGCTTCAAAGCCTTTTAATTTTATTTTTCTAAGTTTTATTTCAATAAATGAAGAAATTAAGCGAAAGAATCCTTATAATTATTTTTACCCCGCTTTTATTTTAAATACCTTGATTAAAGCCAGATTGCTTAAAATGTTAACTCAAAATTAATAGTTTTTGTATAGCTTTATGACCTATTTATTTGTATAGGAATTAATCTTGTAATATACTTAGCGTTGACTGCAAAAATAGATATTTAATTCTAAAAGTGGATTTAGCTACAAAAATTATAAATTTACCCACCACTGTTGCAAGAGTATTCCTATGATTAAGGACAATATTGCCTTAATTAAATATGTTAAGGTCTTTATGGATGTAATATATACCAAGGGTTCTAGTATGGCAGTTATGACCTTAAGGTTTTCATTCAACACAACAGAGTCAATTAAAGTTTAAGTAGAACATGTTCATTCCCTTGATAAATTAAAAAAATTAACTATTTGTAGCACGTTATGGATTTCATAAATATTTATTGGAGTATTTTTCGACTGCCGCAATCCCATTTGTCAGCCATCGATGAAGTAACATCTTGACTTTGTTTTAATATCAATTTGACACAGTTGTTGGCCTCCACGTGATGTTCATTTTTCTGTGCAATTTGATTGCAGGCCACCTCCCAGTCCCTCTAACAAGCACCCCCCAACTTATTCCACAAACACCCCTGTGGCACGCACACCCACCCACACACACACAATATGTTGCAATTTCTGTTAATTTCGTTATTGAGACACGTTCGCACGAACTGCGGGCGGGCACAGCTTGCGAAAGAATTCCCTCTGCGGTGCCGGAGATGAACTGCAGCTGTCCGCCGGACACCGGACTCTGGACTCCGGACAGCGAGAGGAATGTGCAGTGGAGTCAAGTTGCCGGACTAAACTTCGGTCCGGCTGATTGATGCTGGGGGAGGATTAGGAGGAAGCTGCTCGATTGGCAAAAGAAGCCACAGCAAAAGCTTGCGGTGTGTGCATATAATTCGATATGCCGGCGAGCTAAAAATGGGCAGGAAAGAAATCCTTTAGTAGCCAGCAGCCTCAGCCAATTTCCAGTGGCCGGAGGCCACAACAAAGAGCTCGGCTGCGGAGCAATTTATGAGCGTTTAAGCAGCCGTCGTGTTATTCAAGCAAATCAACTGGCTCTTTGGCAATTAATATTGCATTTCATACACTATGCCCATTTGAGTGTAAAATAGTTGAAAAGCATTGAGTAAACCTGTGGTGAGGTTTTGCGATATTTTTAGGCATGTAATAAAGAAACCTTTGAGTTTTAAAGTCCTATGGCGATTGTGTGCACTTTAATAATGCCTGCAATTGTGAATACCACAAAGAAGGTTCAGACCATAAAGCTAAAATTATATTTAGCATAACATCTTTACAATTTTAGACAAAACTGTTCCTTAATATTACAAATGGAGGGTAATTAATTCTGATTATTTTTTTTTTAGAAAATAAAATACTTTCAAACTTTATTAAATTATAATTATAATTATTAATAACAAAAAAAAAATAAACTAGAAAAAAATGTTTCCTGATTTTATTTTTTATTAATAGTATTAACTTAATACTAAAGAAAAGAAGAAAAGAATAAAACAAAAAATTCGGAAACCAATAATAATAATAATAATAATAATATTCGGTGGTAATAAAATTGTCAGAATAGAAATGCTCCCCATTGTATGTAGGAACGGCTGGAATCGGGCCACTATATCTTATAGCTGCCATAGGAATGATCGGAAAATTAATGGAAAACAAATTATAACTTTTATCAACGTATTTATACAAATTTCGAGATATAGCTGTTTTTACGGTTAGAATTACGGTTTTAATTTTATTAGGATCGGAAAACTATATCATATAGCTGCCATAGAAACGATCGGTTGATATATATGAAAATGTAAAATTCTACATGAAAAAAGTAAAATGTGTAAGTGAATGTTATACAAATTTACAAACTTCTATATTTAAGTTTACCAAACTGGATCGATTTTCAATGACACAATTGCCAACTGTTATTGTTATTGTTATTGCATACTTTAAGACATCCTTTTAAATTATGCACTTATTATAAATTATTAATTACCTTTGTTAAGACCTAACATATATCTTCAGATATCACCACTAGTCTCAAAAGGTATACAAACTGAGTCTTTAATGGAAATATCTTACAATTGGTTTTCATATATGTTTAAAAGTGTGTATTAGGCTTAATATTGAATTTTAATTGGATTAAAATAGATCAATTATATTTGATAAGTTTCTAAACAACTAAAAATACAAAGTAGTCGAGTGCTTTTTAGCCATGCCTATGCCTAATTCCCCTAACAAAATACAGTATATTTCCCCACTGACTTTTAATTGACAATTAAAACACTTTTGGCTGTGACTAGCATAACATTTTCTTTGATGATGCAACATTTCGAATAAACAAGGACTGCACTTTTTTGCGAATGCAGCTGGCCGGGTGTGTGTGCTCAGTCAATAAATATACAACTAATGTGCAAAAATCAACATAATCAAATTACGACGGTTTGATTGGTTAAATTGAATTTATAATGATGGCCGAACCGTTTTCGCTGTTGGATAATCAGTTTAGCATTGTAATGCCAGAAAGTATCTGTGGCTCAATTCAAATTGTTCGCTAAACCAGAAACACGCATAAAAACACGCCGAACGAAATGTATGCAAATAAGTAAAACATTTATATGCATTAACACTTTAATCTGTGACAGGGCTGATTTTACACGCTCAATTGAATTAAAGATATTTGCTGAAAACAATTTCGAACAAAAAAGCAATTGCAATATTTATGTAATGATCGTCCTGCCCCTCTGCAGCTATTTCGAATTTATCGCAGTTAACTTGTGGAAAATGTTAACATATAATCAAATCAAAACAAGCTAACAAACCCAAACCTGAGCGGCAAAAAATGCAATAAATATTTGATTGCTTTTTATGCCAGAAAAAAAAACCCAAATGCAAATAAAAGTAAATAAAAACATATGCATATAATTAGTAGCAATGCTAAAATTTGATTTAACCGGCAAAACTTAACGGGAAATGGAATTAAAATCAATTTTGGACTTGGCAAAGAGAAATTAATCTCTACAAAATACAGAGAGAGTAATATAACTTTAATATGTATTTCTGAAAAGTCAATTATAAAAGATTATAAATGTAGGTTCCGGGTTTCAAATCGACTGTGAAGTACAATAATTTCTTTATGACCAGCTTACTTAATTTTTCGGGTCAAGTACAAAGCGGAAATCTTTAGGAAAATTACAACTTAGTAGAAAATATTTACCTAATTTCGTCAAATTCGATTTGGCAAAATTTTCAGAAACTAAATTGGTTAACTAGGAATTCCGGACCGGCCGCAGGACGACAAACCAAGGTAAATTTTAAGAGCTGGCAGAGACAAGTAAATCAAATTAAACTGGAATGTTCCGGTATGCAAGGCTATGACAAAATACTTTCCACCAGCCAACCCACGTTGCCCCCCACTGAATGTCCAAGGCACTGCCGGCCACATTCTTGTGGCTGCCTTGTCGCCGGGCAAATATCCAAATTAATAAAATACAAATATTCACAGTGCCGGGGCGAAAAGTTAACCAAGAGGACCAGTTGATTAGTCTGCCATGACAATGCCCAGGATTTTTCACATTCCATGTGCAAATTGATTCAATTATTGGCATTTAATTAAATGCAAATAGGTCTTGCCCACCTGTCCCGCCCAATGGTCCGCCGACCTCCCTTCCTGGCTTAAGGGGATTCCCCTTCTGTGACCGCCAGTTTTAAGAACTTCATTAAAATGTCAGCCGCCGACGACGACGACGACGACACAGAGCTGGAAACCAAAACCAAATATTTCGTTCATTTCATTTTGTCAAATTTAAATGCCCCTTGACAAAAGCTTCTGCCGCTCACCCTGTTCCAAAACGATTCCCGAGGAGCAGGTACACACTGAAAAAATAATCCATTTTGAAATTATAACAAGGACTCTTTTGAGAATGTCTTAGTTGATTTTGATTTTTAATTTATTAATTTCTCCACAATAAATGTAAAGAACTTATCGGTTGTTATATTAAATAAATAAGATTTTTAATAGAAAATGTCCTTAGTCAAAACAGATTTCTGACATTTTACTTATGAAAAATGAAACATTTTCCAACGTAAAGAATCCTTAAAGAATGTTTTAATGGCTTTTGCTTGACTTTATTTTAAAAGATTTGAATTTAATTAATTTCCACACATTATAGTTAAAGTATTTATAGGTTTTTATATCAGTCAAACGATATATCATATATCTGTGACATTTTACTGGGGTCTGTCTTTTTTTAAGGTTAGTATAAGGCGAAATGTGAAGCAGATCACTATATACTTTGTAACATTCCTTCTTAAAGATGTATTCCAAGCCAAGGTAAGGAAATTAAAGTAATTATATTTTAATGTTTCGCCCAATTATCATACATACATACGTGTATAAGCAAATTTTCCCGCTGTGCAGAGTTTATCCCTTCGGCCCTTCCTCCACATTGAAGCCATGTAATTGTTGTCCGTCTGGAGCTGCCCTGCAGTTATTTGCATTCAAATCGCAATTTTTGTCTCATTAGAAAGTATGCGACGGGGGTGGGGATTGTGGAGGCAGCAGAAAGAGCTTGGCCATCACATTCTTGCCCTCGAACATTCAGACATTGTCAACGTGGCCAACGACGCTTAAGTGTCCCAAAGTTGTGCCGGCCGCAGAGCTAAATGAATGCCAACAAGTCGAGTTCTCGCTCCAAGGGTGCGTCCGGGCAGTAGTCCCTCTTGGGTGGAGGGGAGAGGAGGTGTCAAGCCAGTCGTTATCGCCCCAGGGCTTTAGTTTAATTTCACTTCAATTTTCATTGTACAATTTTCGCATTTTTCGATATGTCTCCAAGGCGGCGGGGCAGCTTGGGGGCTTGGGGGTTGGCCGGGCTAAGGGTTGCTTCTCTGCAAACTGATATTGCCTTTTAAGTAAATCAATATCAAATGCCTGGGATTTAAGTTTGTCAAGTCACAGTCGAAGGGAAGCAACTGATTTCGTTGGCCACAGGGCGCGAAATTTAATACTCTTTAATAGATATTGGTATGATCAAGAATATTTTATTTGAAATTGTACAGTTTTTTTTTTATTTAAACGAAGATTAACTATATATTTCATTTTAATAAGCTTTTATTTGGTCTCCATTTTGTAAGAAAAATTAAAAAAAAGATAAACCGTTATTAATTGAACATTTTGAATGAATTTAAAATTTCTTTCTTTAATTAAGTCTTGTAATTGGAATTTTTAATTGAATCATTAGGTGCAAAACAAGTGGTCTTGTTTGTAAGAAAATAATATATGCATTTTTATTTATTTTCTATTATCTATTATAAATGAACTATGTGTACAGTATAATAACTAGTTAACGATCAGCGCTTTAAGATCATTTGAAGTTTTCCAACTCCGATTTAAATAATACTTTCACAAAGCTATTTTAAGGGATTTTTAAAGCTGGTCAGGGCTTATTCCATCTCAGATTGTTAGTACCCTTCGAAAGGATATTAAAATGGAGCACTTAAAGCGAATGTTGCCACTGGCTTCATCAAGCAAATTTTGCGATGATGAATGAAAGAATATTCTTTCAATTCCTCGCCTTTTTTGTTTTCGCTTCACTTTATTTTCGCCGTCGTCGTAGTATATTTTATGTGAGCGTTTTTAATTTTGCAAAGTGAAAAGCAAATTTGTCACATTTTCCCTCTTTTCACATTCTGTGTTATTGGATTGAGCCGCATTTGATGAGGCTGCGGTGGCCGCACTCAGAAGAGGGGGCCAGCGAGTGGGATCAAGTCGCGGCGGGGTTAATGTTAATGCTAATAAATTATACGACAGCCTTCAAATTGAAATCCAGCGACGACAACTCAAACGAATTTAATTGAAAAACTGTTTTCCGCCGCTCGTCGCGTTTTGCATATAAATCAGTGAGCCAAGGGGCGGCACCCGCTGCACCAAGCGTCGAGTGTTAGGGGCTGGCTGGGGTGGCGGCTTGTCGAGGCTGTTTGCCAGCCATCCAATCCAATCCCGCCCCATCCCATTCCCAGCCAACCCATCCAATCCAATCCCGATGTCCAGGGCAGAGTCGCGGCGAGTTAGGCGCTAGCAGCTCACAAGCTCACATGTTCTGCATTTGGGCAAACAAACGCGACTCGCACAGGTCACTGCGTATTCAGAGCGAAATCTGGTTCCATACACAGAGAGAAGTTTCTTATTTAGTACTTGTGGCGCTAAAATATAAGCACAAAAATATAGTTCATAAGAGTATAAATAGCAGAATTATTTTAGGAAGTCGACTTATTTTAAGAAGTATTGAAGTACAGTATGATAATGAACATAAAATTTCCCTCCTAGAGTAATTTATATAAAAAACCTTAAATGAATTTTTTTAGCCAGCTAATATACTTACATTTATTTAATTAATACAACTTTTAACAGAGTGTCATAGCCGTATAAGTTTGGAAATAGCTCAGATACCAGTCCGATTAGCTTTTCTTAATTTTAGTAATATATCTATGTTACTGATATATCCAAGTCTAAATAATACATATCTCATTTGATAAATACAAAATTCATTTTATTCTCTAAGTGTTTTAGTGTGCATTGGTTCTTTAGTGTGCGTGGGGCGTGTGTGTGAAGCGGCTGCCACGCCTCGTTCGTGTAAAGTTGCCGGGCTCTTTCAATTAGCAATTTGTCAGCTGAATCCAGCGCTCAGGCCATGCAAATTATTCTCTAAAAATATATACGAGAACATATGCAAAATCCCCACTAGCATGCGTCCATACAAATCGGTTGTAATTCAATTATAAACTAGAAAAGCGGAAATAAAAATATATAGGCGTATGTATAAACATTTCCATAAACGAAATGTCCTAGCTCCTGCAGCTGGAATTTGTTTTAATTTTTTTTCAGCTGAGTTATAGTTGTAGGTAGATGCACGAACAAGTCAAATATGCAGGGATTTAATTAAAAAATCTCCACAAAGCTGCGATTTTTTAATTTAGTGCCGGTTTTTGCCAGGATGCTAGAAAGAGGCGGCAAGCGAAGTGTCCTGCAAAATGGACTGACTGCTGAATTAAGCCAATTTTTGTTTATGAAAGTTCCGGATTCTAGAATATTATTTCTGCTCAACTCGGATAACCACGCCTGTAATGGATATTGACATGGGAATGTACCATTTAATTGAAAACTGAAGCATTAGGAATATCTACTAGTTACAGAATTAGCTTAGGCATGCTATTTTAAGTGAAGTTTATGAAAGGTTCTGTCGTAAATCGATTGGAAAGCGAATTATATGGAGCATAAAAAAAGACAAAAAAGAAGCTAACTTCGGCTAGCCGGTGTTTATATACCCTTGCAGATAATAATAAAAATAAAAACAATAAAAATAATATATATGGTTTTAATCCGAAGTCTTTCAAAACAACGAAAATCGGCTAATTTGGATCGATCATTCCGATGACAGCTATTAGATGAAGTGGTCCGATTTCGCCTTATCCGACATATTTATTTATTTTCAATAGCAAATATCTGCTAGTAATTAAAATTACTAAAATCATGCCTAGCTTTCTTACTTGTTTTTATATTTTTTGCTCTTGTGTGGATGCAAGTGCAAACAATGGAATTTAATTAGCGATTTCCCGGTGATATAGCAGTACACCGAACAATGAACTTGTTTTTCCCACTTTAAGTGATTAAACATTTTTCCAGTCTAAAATCCAATTGAGATTTCAGTATATTTTAACAAAGCTTAAATTAAATTATAAGCAATTATGATTGCTTATACTGTTATACTGTTACTATTGACAGGAATAGCCTTAATCTTAAAATAACTTGTGAGATTTACCTTTTCAAGTATTTACGAAATATATTATTTTTAGAGTAATACAGTTTGAATTTTTAAACATTATTTTTTTAAATAAAATTAATACTAATAGAACAAAGGGGAAGAACAATTCAGACCATATGTACTAGTATATCATGTGGAAATGGCATATATAAAAGATACATCTGAAAGTCTACCGTTTGACTCTTCGATATTGTTCTACGACTGAACTCGATGCGTTCTAGCTTACTTTTATGCCCATTCGCAGCGCATTAGCTGGCTGACTTATTTATAACTTTCAGTTAGTTGGCTGGGCTGGCAATAGTGCATATGCAACTTCATCGTCGGCTGATGAAGGAGGTGGATGGGAGGTAGTCAAACAATATAGCGACGGAAGTAGCAAATAAAATTCAAATTTGTGCCAAAGAGTTACGTGGCAAGAGAATTCCGAATTTCCCCCTTTTCCCATGAGTTGATTTCAAAACGCTAATGTGTAGCATGAACGTAGGTAGCATACAAATATATATAAAGGTGAATGTGTGTGGAAAGCGCTTTATGGGACTTCGCCGTGTGTTGGCGGTAATAAATTTCCAACACATCCCACTATTCTCTCCGCGCCATTTTTGCCTTCCATTTTGCATTTATTTCAACTGCCATTGTGTGCTCTCCGTGTCTGTGGGTGTATTTATGAGTGCGTGTCTGTGTGCCATGTTGGAGTGCAATATTATTATGCTAATTATCTTTTTGATATTTCAATTGAAGCTACAATGCATCTGCTGAGACTTGCTGCGCCTGTCAGTTGGGAAAGCATTTATTAGCTGTTAAAGTCATAATTCTGTTAAAACGGAAAGAATTTCATAAGGATAACTTTTAAATGGTAAACGCTTGCTGGGATATAAAGAAAGCAAACGAAATTAAGAAAATTTAAACAATTTAAGATTTATTGTAATTTTTTGTTCTGTTTTAATTGTTTTACAGTTCTTGGATTTTAATTTTTGACATTAAACAAAAATATTTCTCCTAAAACTAATACCTATTAATTTTTTTATGATTTTACTAAAGCTTTCTATTAAATAGTTATATTATAGTTATATAAGAGTTTCACTAAAAGCTCGTCTGATACATTTTTCTATAAAAATTAAATGATTTAACATGATTTGCGTTCATACCTCAAGCTGTGATGTAAAGCACCACAATCACTGCTTTGCTGGGTAATTTAAAATATTATTGGAATTTAGCTTGACCAAAGGACATTATCGATGGCGAGTTCGGCGATTGAAAAGGGATTCCGAATGGAATCAGTGGGGATTTTTGTGGCCGAAAAAGGGACTGGCTTTAATGGGAAAAACGCAGCTGCTTATTAACAATAATTTCCCCATATGTGCGGTTACGTTTAAGCTGTGTGCGTATTTACAATTATTAATGTGTAACACCAACACTCATACCCACACCCGCACCCACACCCACACCCACACAGACACAGGAATGTGTGGTGGGAAGGAAGAACAAACACGAAGTGGTGGGCCCATACAACCTGGCTTACACATATTCCCTCGGAAGCGAATGTGGCAACAAACAGCGGCGACAAATGTGCAAGGGGTGGAGGTAATAAGGCCATGTTTGTGGGGTGAATAATGATAAATGGCTGGGGGTGGAGTTGGTGGTACTGCTGTTGCTTTGGGCCACATTGTTGCTCCTTTCGGCCTTTGCTGGGCAATTAAATTAAACTTAACACTGCCCGTGGTCCAAACGGTGGCCAGAAGATACCAATGGCAGCTGGTGGTGGGCGTGGCATTGGCAATCAGCAGTTACAGCGGCTAATTATAAGTATAGACTGGTTTAACGACGCTCCAGAGACTGGACGGCTCAATTACATTTCAATAATATATATTGGGGCCAACACTGTTTTTTTTTTTTGTGTTTCCGGCCCTGCATCTTGTTAATTACTCTGCGGTTTTGCATGGCTACAAGAGATATATACCAATTGGTGCCAGAAGTTGTTTTTATGGGATGAGGACAGTTAATAATTAACCTATTATCCCAAGTTAAAATATCAAATAAAATTGCTATAATTTTAACTGCAAGCTATTTTTTTGAAAATGGTTTGAAAATATTATTTGTATATTCTTTGGTACAAATTAGTTTACTTAAACATTTTAAATGCCTTGTACTTATATTTATATTAAAAGGAAGTAACTTAAAAGTGTTTTAAAAATTTCAGCACCTAATAATATATATCAATATAATTTTTATTGAAAATCCTCGCACTCAAGTGCATGAGAATTTGAATGGTCCGTTGGAATATAACATAAAATAACTATTAACAACTATAATTATAATCAATCTAATTTATCAATATATATATCTTAATTTTAACTTTTTATTTGAATAACCTTTTTTGATAAGCAATTCGATCATTACTATAATTTCTGGTTACTCCTGCTCTTAGAACATTTTTTTTGCAACACTTGTATCATAATCACTACCGAGGAGTCGAGATCGGAATGCCGGAATACTAAAAATGAAATAAACTGAAGCGAGGTAAGCGTAACTATGGTTGGCATTAAATATATTTGCGAAATGAGAACGACCGCTTTATGTGGGCAATAAAAGAGTACTCGACGGTTGCTTAACGATCCGAACATAGTGCCTGGAAGGTTCCAAAAAGCAGAGCGGAATGGAATAGAGCAGAGCTGAGGTATATGCTAAGCAGCAGATCGTTAGGGAGCCATCGGGAAGTGCACTTTGTTGGAATAGTTCATGGCACATGCAAGGGCAAGGAAAACTTTACGGCTTTGGCACGAAGCTCGGGCCTCGTAATAATCATAAGTAATCTAAATTCACAGTTATGTATTGTCTGCCTCCCACAATTTCCGCAAACTCCCCACATTTTGCGCCCGGTCTAAGTGCAATTGTAAAGTGCACGGCTTTATAGCATACTTTTTCGGGCCCATCTTCGTGCCGGGCTTGTTTTGGGCTATTCGCCATTTTTACTTCTGGCCAACAGCACACAAAAGCGTAATTTGCATTTATGCTGATGATAATGATAATTGCTATCGTTGATTCTTTGTAATCCGTTCCGTGCCAAAGACTTTTTGTTGTTTGTGGCCGGGCCGACTCGCGTTCTTGTTTTTAATTAATTAATTTCCATTTTATTATGTAGCTATTTTTGGCCATTATTATTTCATTGCATTTCAGGCCGCGGCGTTTTTTAAGCCTCCGGTTTTTGTGCGTGTTTATTTTTTGTTCTGCCAGCATATGTGTTTATTTTTCCGGTTTCCGTTGTTGACCTTATTTCATTTCTATCAAATTGATATGCGTGAAATTTTCTGCATCAGCTGCATCAAGATTGATTTAATTGGAGATTTCTGATTTCGTAAATGCTTAAAGTTCGGCCAATACACTTTTTGATGGAGCTTGTCTCTTGAAACAGAGTGAGAGTATCCGGTATTCGCAGTAATGGGATGCATCCCTCATTCATACCAGTGAGAAAGTATTTAAAATTTTTCATGATTCCCGGATTGCAAAAGAATTTCTCTTTAAGCATTATTTTTAATTATAATACATGCAAGCCTCTGAATTATGAAGTTTGTTTTGACAGCTTTAATATGATTTAAGCGGCAAGGAATTTAGAAAGCTCTTTCTGAATGGCGCACCTTTAAGTGACATTTATTATTAAGCAAAGTGCGCTTTGAAAACAAGTTGCAGGCATAATAAATTGGCGCACATTAAATTAAGTCGTTCAAAAGAAGTCCAGAAATAAATAGTAAGCAATTTATCAGCCAAAGAAATAAATAATGCACTTAGCCTGGCATAAAACTGTGTCTCAAAGGAGACCGAAATGCTGAAGCCTAATAAAGTCTTGCTAAAATGCATCAGCCAAACCGAAGTTAAACAAGCAAATTAACATTTTAAACACACTGCCAACACGACATCATGAAGCTCACAATTCCATGTTCATTTACTGCGGCTGCCGCCTTTGCTCTCCAGCTTTTGTGCTTTGTTTGAGTTTGTTCTGCCACTGTATCTGTACATGTATGCATTTGTATCTGCTGTTGCTGCTGCTGCAGCTGCCACTGCATTTGTATCTGCATCTAAGCCTTGTCTGTATCTGTTTACCCTTGCCAGTCAAAGGGTTTGGTTGCTTTCCACCGGTCGGTCTCGTTAAAGGCAGGCGGCTAAAATATTTGCTTAGTTTTAACGTTAATGGAAATTTAATGCAGTTGTATAAATCTCCGACTGCCAGATAGTGCAGGTCTATAAATTCGCAGTTGAACACAAATCTAGGTAACGATTTCAACAAAGACAGCTGAGAAAGTAGCAAGAGCTAACTTTGAAAACATTGAAGATTTTTGGCTTTAGCTAAACTGGCTTAAACTTGCTTCAACCTTAAAAAAAAAATACGAATTTTTAACTGTGATTAAAAGTTAATTCTTTTTTTTGTTCCTTAGAAGAATTTTCGTTTATTATCCTCGTTTATAGCCCGTAACCTATTAATATATATTTTGGTAACCTTAGCAGTGGCTTACCTTTTAAAGATTACGCATACGCAGTGTGGTACCTCGAGACCCTTTATATTCTGGCGCTGCTGCATTGCCAGTTGCTGTAGGTGCTGCCTCCGCTGTAGCTGTAGCTTGTTTTTACCAACATAATTAAAATTGCGGTTGAATTATATATTGCACCTGTGGCGGGCCACCGCAGCTATGTCCTCTGAGTCCGGGCAAACGGTGCGCACATTGCCCGTGTGAAGTCCTGCGGTTTGTCCACGGCACTTTAAGCCCACTCCCTTGCCACTCCACCGCCTCCTCGGGAAAAAGGTGGCAACAAACACAAGTTAAAGTTGTCTGCCAGCTCCTTTTTGGACGTATAAATTTTAAGTGCAACACATTAACGGCCTGCTAGCTGCAACCCGCTGCGCGATGGGGAAAGGCAAATGCATCTAGCACAGCTGCCACAGCTCTTAGTGCCACTTGCAACATATGGATGTCGTGTTATAATTGCCCCAGCCTCGGGGGAGGGTTGCGGGGCTTGGAGGAGTACCCCGCCAGGCCGAGCAAAACTTCACCAAAATGACTTTCCATAAAGCAACTGAGCCTGGCCTGCAACGCTTTTATATTTTTTTCTTGCTATTTTTAGGTTAACTTTTCTGCTTTTGGCTAGCTCGTACCTGAGCAAGTTCAGGCCACTTCCACCGGTGACTTGCATTGTGCTCGCGTTGGTAGTTGCTCCACAATTGTCGCGTTGGCGATACCTCTTCGAAGGGGTCTTTCAATAAATATATGCAGTTTGTCTGGTCATTTGAGAAAGCTTCAGTGCACCGTGCTTTTTATTATTTATTGGAAAAACCACAAATTTTTAAATCTCTTTTTTTTAACTGAAATAAAGCCTACCTATAAGAAATGAGCATAAGCATAAACTAAAATGCTTAAAATATTTAGTTTATTATTAAATATAATCAAAACTCTTTTTAAATACACGATTACAAATAATATAAAACTAAACATAAAAAGCTTTCATGTTTTTTGGAAATGATGTTATTTTTTATATTTCGAAACAATAATTTGTAGGTTTAATTGTTCAAAATAATGTATAATTCTTAGGTTGTATTCTAGAAAAATTTAAAACAATTTAAAGAAATAAACAATCTGAATTAAAGAAATAATTTAAACCAATTAAAAAATCTTAACTTAAATAAAATCATAACATATTTTTTTGATTACATTATTAATAATTTTTAATCGGTTTGACATTGTTCACATTGTTAAATATTCCGTTTAAAGTGTACTCCCAGTTTGTGCTCTTCGCAAGATGGCCTTCCTTCACTTGTGCTTGTGGCTTAGTTTCTTTCTTTTTTTCCTGTTGTAATAATGGCAAGCCTGTCTGGACAACATAATCACGGGTTTAATGCATATAATTTTCTGCATGAACAGGCCCCAAGACCCTCGGATTCCACCCACCTAAATATCCATGACCAAAGCTGTTCATAGTCATTAGTTGCTCGCTCCGCTCCGCTTTGGCCTGCTCCGTTCTGTGCTGTTTGCCATGAATAATGACTTGCCACTTGATATTGTTAGCAAATAGCGAAAATTATTAATGTGCCCACCGGGGGTCAAGGGGCGGCAGAAGGCGTGGCTCTTAGGCCTTCGCCAAAGGTCAGCGAAAGCCTTCGGCATGTAGTCGCGACGAATCCTTTGCAGCTGATAATGGTGGAAAATTGCGTAATGAGTGAAATCCAATAGGTGGCTGGCTGGCTGACTGACTGACCGTGCTTTGTTGCTTCATAGCGACGAATTTCCAATGAATGGCGCGGCAGGAAAGTGCTCCTTATCACGCACTCACACACACACACGGAGGGATCCAGGACGCGGGACATAAATCAACTGCAGTGATACGGGGATGCCATAAGCTTTTGACTGATTTTTTGTCACTTTCAGAGCCGAGAGAAGGAGAGAGGGAGAGAGTATATTACACGACTCAATGGGGCCAACTGATTGTTTATAAATAAATACCATAAACAAAGAGCTGTAAAAAAGGCCGGCCGAAATTGAAATGAATTTTAAAAGCGATGAAAGAGAAAATCAGAATCGGAGTCATCCGCGGGTCTCTATATTAAAAATGCATTATGAAAAACACGTCTGTTTGTTTCTCCAACTGATGGAATAAAATGCCGTAAAAAATGAAGGATTATATGACCCGCATGAACGTTTCTCCGATATGTACACGGCACGAAAGGCGTTAAGGCAATTATTACTTTTGATTTTAAAGCAGTGGTGCTCACAGCCTTGACTTGTGAGTCAGCAAACTTCTCTGTCCGGCATCTGCCGCCACACGCACAGTATGCACAAATCAGTGCGAGTAATTTATATTTTTGTCTCTGGATTTTTTTTATGCAATATTACCGAAGTATTCGCTATATTTTGTCTCTGAATTTGCCACTCTTTCTACTCCTTACTCATCCAAATGCATATGGTAAAAGCTTTCGATAGGAGTCATATTAATAGAACAATTTCTGGATGCACACTTTTAGTCTTATAAAATTTAAACTTTAGTTGTGAAGTGTTAGAATGTAATATTGATTCAAATATATTTATCTATTTCTTTATTTCAGTGTACAAGTGCATATGTATCATATACGTAAGTGAATAACCTTTCACATACTCGTATGTATATATAGGTACGTTCGATGCTGCATTCAATTGCAGCCGGAAATAAACATGCATCAAGCTGGCTGCACGCACCGCCGTAAACATGTCGCCCATGCAACGGTTACGGCCACGACTACGGATTCCGGGCAACGGGTTACGGCAACTCTGGCGCTCTTCTTCGTTAGCCGGAGCCAGGGCACGCCAGCCGTAACCCGAGCGACATGCCACTCATTTCAAGTGGCCAAAAAAACCACCCCAGCCCCAGCCACATACCCGCGTCACTGCATTCAACAAGCAATTGAATAACAACATTTCCATTTGGTGCGTCTTTCGAATGACGATTAAATTAAAGCTTTTACCAGCTCGTGGGGAAGGCAACGGGGCAGGACCAGCAGCAGTTATCGCAAAATGAGCTAAATGCAATAATCTGGCATGTGAGTGAACTATTCAAAAGATTTTGAAGTAGAACTTGGGGCAAATCGTAAATGATTTGAAACTCTTAATACAAACTCAATAATATCGCTCTATAAATCCATAAGCCCTTAACAATTAACTAAAAACAATTTGCATAAATCAAAATTCATGCGGTGACAAATCAAATGAAAGTAGCTTATTAACTCAATGACAAGTTAAGTCTATCGAAAAAACTTGTAATCACCAGGAATGCAGGGATCAACCCAGAATTAAGCCTTCTTTTGTTGTTCCTAGTAATACATAATCAATAATTATCCTTGACACTCTCACATTTTTTGCCGATCTCCAAATATTTAATGCCTGCGCATGAAGTCACACACAAAGCCAAGGAAAAAATGTATAGGGAAAAAGGGCAAATAAATCGAGCTTTGTTTGGCAGCGGCAAATAAATACATAAATATGCAGCTTACGAGTGCAACAAGCATCGGCCATCGGCATCGAGCAGCGATATGCTATATATTTTTTGCTGGCTGGATATAGAAATGTAAATACAATTTATGCAAAAATGTGTGTTGCTCCCCACTTTTGCCTTACAAAAGGAGTGCACATTGCCAGGGCTTTATTTTTGTTCAGATTCTGTAATTTTGAAAGTCATTTGGGACCATGAAAAAATGTTGAAATATTTGCTATTTGCAGCTTATCAATTTTATTTATTTATTTGTATTATCCCTCGATTGGTTGGGATTTCGGCTAACGGCATTGAGCTGTAAGTGAGAAAGTCCTATGTAAATTTTCCTGCAAGTTCAGCTGAATGGCTATGATTAGCGGAATATGTGTCAGACCTTGAACAGAAAGAGAATTTTAATCAAAGATATTTTAAATAAA
This sequence comes from Drosophila tani, assembly GCA_008042535.1. Classification (NCBI taxonomy): domain Eukaryota; kingdom Metazoa; phylum Arthropoda; class Insecta; order Diptera; family Drosophilidae; genus Drosophila; species Drosophila tani. Next base: position 64,470 of record VNJO01008366.1, read on the forward strand.
TTTTAATCGAATCAATCATTCTCCAATTGACTGTTCACTTAGTTTCTAAGACTTGGAGGCAGTTAAGGAATGCCATTAATAATGGTTTTATTGGGTTCTCCAATTACAAAACACTTTACAAGAACTTGTAGCCGCATTAAGCGCCCTCGAAATAAAATTATGCTTACACATGTAATTCAAAATCAAATCAAATTAATTATCTGCCACAATGCAAAGCGCTCGCCAAACAGACAAATCAAATGCCAATAGTTTGTGCATTATGCATGCACATAAAACTATTATAAAATCGAATTAAAAGGGCGAATCCTTTGCGGGTTGGGTCGAGCCATATCATAGCAACAACCACTTGAGCTGGACCCATTGTTCATTTATATAATTAAATTCAACAAGCGGCCGGCCCGTGTATCGCATAGCATGCCAACGGACTGGATATGTCGGTCTGCTTATGCATATATTTCTGGCCGCATTATTTACAGTTTACATTTGCCTGATTTTTATGGACCGCAAATGATCGGCAAAACTAATTTCACAGCGAAATATTATCGCTCCGACGCGTTGGCTGGCAGGTATAGGAGAGGCTGCCGAAAATATCCAAAAATTAACATTATTCGGCAGGCAATTTGTAAACATAATAAAATAGCATTTACAATTTTCTCTTGTTTTTGGGCATTATCTGCACCTGTTAGCGGCTTTCGATTAAAGTCTAGGCATTGGGGTCAGGTTATTTATTCTTTTCTGCCGAACCGGGCGAAAGGGGGCAGTAAATACATTTTACTGGAATTGGTTTCATAGATAATCTGAATATTAAATCCTTATCCTTAAACAAGCACAAAATTGTTTTTAATTAGAATGGTAATTGGTTATTGCTAAAGCCTAAAATCATTTGTTATACAAACATGAAGGCTTAAGATCTATTAACTTATCAATAAAAAGGGTTTTCTAATAATAAATGGCGAATAGATTAGAAAATGTGCACAAACAATATTAAATAATACTTTTAGCTCTGGAAATATAATTTATAAATTTTAAAATCTACTTCAAAAGGCATTTTATATAATTTAATTGCATGCCTTTTGACTTATAAATGTTAAAGTATTGTTAACAACTCATAAAAATCAAGACTTGCCCTACCTTCAAAGTATCCAAATGAATAAATTTGATCCCTTAAATGTTTCTGGTTTTTCTTCGGGTCTCGTTATATAGCTAGCCTAATTAGCCTAATCTGTATCTATTGTGTTGATATTCTATAATTTTTATTCACTTTTCTGGCCGCTCCCTGACGCTCGTTTGCAATTTGGTATTTGCACTTGCCACGCATAATTTATGCATAATTATTGAGAGCAAACAATGCAACTCTGGGGGTCCAGTTGAGTTCAGCTGGGCTATTTTGACCCGTACTCCTAGGCCAACACATATGCAAATCGGTGTTTAGGCCGCGGTGCGTGCTTCGGTATGTGTGCTTCGGTGGCCGCAACAAATTGACTTGCCATTAAATATTATTATCAATTTGCCGCACACTTTTGCTAATTTTATTTAATTGCATATTAATTTTGTGTGCTGGCTCTTGGCCCAGATGCCACTCGTGGTGGCATGCTTTTAGCCTATCGCTATTTTTCCTCTTGCCACTCGAGAGAGTCCAGTAAAACACTTTTGCTTTTGCTTTCAGTGCCAGCCAGGCAGAAGTTTCCGGTGCCAGTGATTAATGTGCCGCAATAACGTTAGGACCAGCTTTAAACCACCACTAAGAGATATAAGGGCAGCCAGCAGCTAGCCCACACATGCCATTCCTGCCACTTCCACGGAACTGGCCACTGGGAACTCGCCTCGCTTGGACCTTCGAGATTCGAGACTCGCAGCACCTCGCCCGGCTTTCTTGGGGCTGGCAAATATTTTTGTCTGCTCGCAAAATATTTAACACAATGGCTGTTAATGGCTGTGGTCAGCCAGAGCCAGGGATTTTTCTCTATTTTTCCAGCTCTTCAATTTCGCTGCCGCGTATATTTTTTTAGTTTAAACATAACAAGCGATAAATTAACTGAGGCCTGACAGCACGAAGCTCTTTGCCGGCCTCACTAATTGCGAGTGCTGGCCATATAAATATAAAATCCCATGGCCGCCGGGTTTAAAGTGATCGTGTCTTTAAGTAGACGCCTCGCTCGCCCTTTTTTTCCGCCAGTGTATGTGCTCCCTTGCACCACATTAATTAATTATGTTATTATGCACGCAAAGTTCTGTGGGTGGGCTGAAAGGTAAAAGTTTGCAGTATGCAACAAAATATTGAAAATTAAGACCAAGCCAAAGTCTGCCACGCCCCCTTGCCAGCCATACAAGGGTGTCTATTAGCACACACACACAGCCACCTTGGCAAGACAAGGATTTTTATATGCTAAAGTTTTGCCTCATGAGTTTGAAGCTTTTGTGTTCACACATTTTAAGCGTTTTTATAGACACTTTATGCTGGTTGCAGCAACGCGGCGTATGCGTAATGTGGCAAGTTTTAATGATTTATGCGCCCGGCGTATTATGCGCTCATAAAAAAGGTGCAAAATGGATAATATAATGCGCTTAAAAGATGTTGTCCTTTGCGGAAAGATGAAGACATAATGTGGGGAGGCCACTTATACTCATCAAAAATATATATGTACATGTACTGTTAACAATCTACTGTAATTGTAATGGAAATGCATATTTTTATTTGTTCTAGATAATCTTTAACTTTTTAAACACAAAATCCCACGGATCTTAGTACTTACTTATGGTCTTTATTTAATCTGAAAAATATTTACTTACAAATCGTCTCTAATCTGTTTGATTTGTTGATTTCCCCAATAAAAGCGATTTAAATAATATTTTTCAAGTACAAGTAATCGCTCTGCTTCCCAAGTCAAGACTCTATGGCATCGGAATGGAGCTAAGGCGAGTGTGTGTGTGTGTGTGCGTTGTGGTGTCCTGTGGGTGTGAGGTTTGCTGATGGTAAGCGCTGACTTGAGCGCTTACCTTCGCCGACACGATTGGTGGACTAACAATTGTCGATAAATCATTACAATGGCAAATGCTTGTTTGTTTGCATGCGTAAATAGGTAGTGTTTGCCCTGGTCCCCTCCTCACACCAACACCAACACCAGGACTGAGACCAAAACCAACACCAGTCCCAGTACCAATACCGACACAAGGACTAACACTAACACTTGCTCCAGGACTGGCTCTTGAATAAACATAAATGCATGGCGTTTATGTTAAAAGCACCCAACGGGGGCACTTATCAGGCGCCGAATGTTGCCAGCCCCGGCATCAGATTCCGATTCACCTCCAGATTCGGCTCTAGCTCCGGATCCTGCCCCGCTTTTTCCTGTCTCTGGCTGCTACCTCCTTTCCCACTCAGCAGCCACTGCCCGGCGGCTGTCGGCATGAGTGATTGCCGCTGCACATGTGTGAGTGAGTGCGTGAGTGGCGGGCGTGCTACTTGCTGTCATCCGATACTTTGACAGCTTCTTTAAGCGAGTTTCTCCACGCAGAGAAAATGTGCTTTCTATTTCTGGGAAGTATCTAGTGAAATCTCTCTGATCCTTTTTCTTTATATTCTTTTTGTCTTTAAACAAAAATTAAACAAAATAAATATAATATATTAAGTGTAAGCAGTTGATGATCAGCTTACCTTCAAATTTATGTTTATGTGTATGAAAGTTCTTGGTGATATACAACATGACAGTTTCAGGGGCCCGGGTCACACTGCCTCTGCGCTCGGGGCTCTATGTAAATTTGCCAAAGTTACTGCGTGTGCCTCTTTCTCTCCATCTTTTTTAACTGGCATCCGAGAGATTTGGCTTCAAACAGGTGGGCGCCAAAAATTACCGAAAGTTGCTGCAGCCAGAGCGCGCTCTGCTTTTAAATCAAATGAATATTTATTAAAGCAATGCAGCTACGCAAAAAAAAAAAAGGCAAAGAGCACCCCAAAGCGGCGAAATCGTAAAAGACGTGGGCACTGTGGCTCAGCGCGTTTATGCCTCAATAAGCTCATGATTAATAGCCCGTCTCGCTGGCTTTGTAATGAGCAAAAGGCGAAGGAACCAAGCGAGCTCGTTGCGAACGAATCAACCAAAGGCCAACCTGAAAATATGGGGAGGCAGCTTCTGCTGGGGAAACTTTATAAAAAACCACAGCTACCAGTGTAAGATGAAATGTATGGGGGATAAAAATTCACTGGGGGAGCGATGAACCGACCGGAGACTGAAAATCTGGGCAAAAGCAATCACTTGCAGTTAAATTGTGTTTAATTAAAATAGGATTTTTAAAAAATGGTAACTGAAGGATATACAAATATCCACCAAGGGTGCCATTGAATCTCAAAATATTTATAATAATATTTATACTAGGATATGTTTGAAAGTTAAAGGTATTCTAAAAATTGGTAATAAATAAAAGATTATTTTCCATGGCTATTGGTTATCTATAGATATAGTTCTGCATCGATATTAAACCGTTTTAAATAGTTTTAATGTTTATGTCGTTTATGAATTTGTTGTTAATCGATTTTGAATAAGAAGGTTCACATTTACATGGCACATTATCCAACTGAGAAGAACCAACTGATTCGCACTCTGAACCACACGATAATTTCCCACCCGTATTCCGGGAACCACTATACTCAAGAGCTCCGAAAAAGAGCCTGCAAATGAGGCGCAAGGCATTAGGGCGACGGATATTTCGCCGAAGTGATGTGAAGTGCGGCGGTGCTCTGGTGCTTCGAGGGACTTATGCAAATATTGGATCAGTCATCGTGAGCGGCAGCGTCTGCGTCAACGTCAACTCCGACGTTATAGCCATCTCATTGGCATCGTCACCGCAAATCCTCGCTTCACACAAACGACCAAAACTGGGGGAAATGCGAGTAGTGTTGCGTACACCTTAATGCTTTTACCATTACCATATGGAATATGGCATCCGCCGGCCTGCCCGTCTTCTGCTCTGTTTGTTTTTGTTTGCTAGTTGATTTTGCGTTTTTGGTTTTCTGGTTTTTGTTTGCTTTGCTGTGGGTGCGGTTCCCTATTCCCGTTTCCCGTTTTCCCAACCCGTGGTTCCCGGTTCACAGTGCTCCGGCCGAATTGCTAAAGGCAGTTAATGTTACGTGTAAATGCGCATTTCCGTTTCCTGTCCCTGGCTTACACCCCGCCATCAAACCTCATTGCCTCGTCACATGGAATCGTCTTTGGTTAGCATCTACCTTTGGGATGGCAACAAACGACGATATAATAATATCGAATGGGTCCGATATAACTAATTTTACTTTATAGAGATTATTATTGTTTGACTTACTTATTATTTTATTTAAACATAAAAAGTTGTTAAGATCAAGGTTAAGTTTAAGGAAAGAAAATGCCGCCAATGATAACTTATCGTCATCATAGTACAATTATAAAATAGTTTAAATTTTGTATTATACAAAAGAAAAAATGAAATCAAACTTTACTCCGATGAATTTTTATTTAAAATATTATTGAACACACTATTAATGTCGATCTATAATTCATATTGGGCTTTAGCCTTCGATTTACATCTCTAATCTACAATAACCCACTTGTACTCAGACACTCACAGCCCATAGCCCACACATTTGGCTTTTGGCGGTTTTTCAAAAAGCCAACTGTTTGGCAGGAAGTTACGCAAGGAAATTTTGCAGCCTGTTTGCAATTCACTTGAAGCAATAACAGCGAACAAAGCGATGGGCGGGCACTTGACAGGTGCGCATAATTACAGCTGAAGAAAGTTGATAGCCAGTACCTGCTTTATATATGAGATTTAGTCTTTAAGATATTAAGAAACAGCCAAATTACTTACTTAGGCATTAGCCAATCTAATGAGCTAAATAAGAAAATACTTCTATTTTTTAAATTAAGATTAATTAATTAATTAAAGTGGCTTAACACTTACTTTAAAAATCGTATAATTCTTGATACAAATCATGCTCTTTCCAAATATCAGTATCCCTAAGCAAAAGATCATACTTTGCAAATATTACGTATACGTTAAAGTTGCCGAACTATTTATACAAAAGAAATTGACAAAGGTTGTTGGCATATGACTGTACATTTTATATTAATCTTGTGGGGAAAAATACAAAATATAAATTTAATTTTTACCTACATATTTTAATTTTATTATTTTGCCCCCAAAATTTTATTGGTGTTTCAGGAAGAGTTTCCTTGCCTAAGAAGAGTTTGGATTAAGTAACTCATGAGGCAACACAGTAGATTTTCATTTCCATATCCAGCCTGGTTCAAGGTTCAATTACGCTTTGGATTGGCTGGCTATGCCTTTAGTCTTCGTCACTCTTTCTGCTTGTTTCCTTCTCTTGCCTTTCCTTCGATTTTCTGTTTGGCTGGCAGGCCGTTTTATAATGAATTTAAATTTTCTGTAAATGTCCCTTGGAGCGATTGCTTCTCTCTGTTTGTTGCCATACACAGCATTGCCTTATTCCCGTGCCCACTCCATCCTGCTCTCCATCGACAATCCCTCTTCCTTTTCCGCTTTTTTCACCCCACACTGTTGCCCCGCCGTCACGGACATCGTTACTTTCATTAGCAGCTCCTACTTTTTTAGTGGCCATCCCTTTGGCCTTTGTTGTTGTTGTTGCCTTTGTGCACTTCCTGTGCCTGAAATTGAATTACAATGTTGTCGCTGCAGTTGCCCTGTCCCCTCCCCCTCACCCACCCGATTCGTTGTCAGTGCACATTTTTTTTCTGTGTAATCAAATTGCAGACGAATTTTTTTACCATTCTCTTTCAAAGCGTTTTTCGTGGGCTTGGCAAGTCATTTAATTTGGTTTTTATAAAAAGTTCGCTCGGCTAAATGATGGGCGCCTACTATTTTTTGTTTTTTAACTTTTTGAAAGGGTGTGAACAGTGATTTTTTGTTGTTCCTGCCAAATTTCATTGGATGGTTCAGATGCAGTTGCTAAAGTTTAATTGGGGGTGGGCCAAATGAGTTATTAATTGAGTTATTAGTTTAAAATAGCCATATAGCTTTTTTCGATCCTCTGCGTTGGGGGTTGCTTAAAAATAACGAAAAGGACTAAATTTATTGCATGTTAAATGGAAGAAAATGTAAATGTAAAAATGCTAAATGTTAGGGAGGAATTTTATATTCCTTTAAGTCAACTCCAAGCCGTGAGGGTATATATTTTCTTTGTCATTTATTTTCAGTTATCGTTTTGGAGAATCTTAGAAAGATGCGGGCCATTCGGGCAAGGTGTTCTTTTATTACTTGGTATCTCGTAGTCGAGCACAATCGACTGTTTCTATAATGTCAATAATTTTTTTATCCTTTAAAGGTTTAGTTTAATTGATTTCAAACCAGTTGCAGGTAAATATTTTATACGACTTCACAGATCGTTCCAGTGATCTGCTTGTGGAACTAGCCGATGGAATTATTTTTAGTCTTTTTCTTTTTCGGTGATTCTTGAGATTAAAATAAATTAAAAAAATTAAAAAAAAAAAAACGCGATTGGAAGCTAAGTCGAAGTTTTTATACCCTTGTACTCTTTTAAATGTACATTTTTACATTTTCATATAAATGTACTGTGTGATCCTATGGCAGCTATATGATACAGTTGTCCGATCTTAATGAAGCTTAAGTAATTTGGAATGCGTTTAAAATAGCTATATCTCAAAATTTATTGACATATGACATTGTAATTTTTATTCTATTAATTTTACGATCGTTCCTATGGCAGATATATGATAAGGGAAATAAGACTATGCTGAAAATTTCAAAAACTGAGATACTAGTTTGCGTAAAAGCCGACAGACAGACGGACAGAAGGAATAGATATACTCCATGGGGTCGGAGATACCTGCTTCACTACGTTGCAAGTATCTGGGCAAAATGTAATACCCTCTGCAAGGGTATAACAAACAAACAAAAAAGTTCTTATGCTTTTCATTATGCTCAAATCTCTTTAGCGCATCTTCATGTAGGCTCAGCAGATTGTTTCCCAAAATAAACTATCTCGTTGGTCAGTGTTATTCATTGTGTTACCCTATTCATTGTGCGGCCCATTGCATTTATGAATTTCAATTGCTTGCGGCACAGGTCGCTCCAAAAAGAAACTAAGTTGCTCCGGCCAAACATTTAGTCGCGCGCAAATAAGAGAAAAATGAACAGGGAACGCGAATAAATGGAAAACTCATCGGTTTCGCGTTTCGCAAGCTGCGTTCGCTATCGATAAATCTTTACGCAGCAGCAGCAGTAACGGCATCAGCATCAACAGGAGGGGCTGGGAAAATCAGCGTGGGGCGTGGGGGGAGGAGGGCGTAGAAAAGCGAACAGAATGCTGGCGTGCACTTTTCATTTGTTATTGGCGCAATATGCGCGTAAATCGCGATTTCAATGGCTAAATATTGATTGAACGAATGAACTCAATATGCATGCCAGCCATGCCCAACTAAATATGCATCCCATCTATCTCCGGCCATCATCTATATCCCAGCCGTTGGGCCATCTATCCGTCCGTCCGTCCGCCCAACCATCACTCCACCCATTCGTCCTGCCATCCTTGCTTCCATCTAACCAGCCAGGCAGCCAGGCAGCCAGGAGGATCTGTGTTGCCGTTTGTCGTGAACTGTGCCTGTTAGTTGCCAACTGCAGAGGGGCGTGCTGCATATTTGTTCGCTACAGGCTGGCGCACCCATACACACTCTAGCCCCAACACATATACGCACATACAGGACATGCACGTCTACAGCCGACCATAGAAGGACTCGCACCTACACGCACCAACAGAGTTGCATTTTAGGCCAGGTTATTGCAATGAAAATCGCTTTAAGCTGCCAAATGCAAACTGCATTTTCGTACTATGAACACGGCGACAATGAGGGGAGGGGGGTTGGGTAGTAGGTGTAGTCGGGGGACGGGGGTAGGGGGCAGGGGATGCTGGGAGCACTGCAAGCACAGGCACCTTTAAGCGCTCACCGAAAATCATGTTGCCCGCACGTTTCGGCCATCTATCCAAAAGCGCTAAAACCGATCCCAGCTTCACAGACACCGAAAGTAATATTTTGAAAACTAAAAGAAATAATTCGATATTGTAGGTGAATAAAAATACACTTTCTTAAGGATGTTTGCATACTTTTATATAACAATACCCGACACTTTCAGGATATCTTCTAAAAATAGTTCCCAAATAGAGGCAAGGGTTTTTACAACTAATTTATTGCCTTCGTTTGGCAGATGCGAACGGGAAATAATAAAGAAAAACTCTATTGTGACGAAAAAAGTGTGTAAAAATTAATACATTTTTCCACAAAATATATATATTTAGCTTTCAAAATAATTATTTTAAACTAGTCTTTACCAGCTTACTACTTTACATTGCAGGCAACGCCTGGAAGAGGGAGCCAGAAAGAGATAAGGCATTTTCCGAACACCCTGCGGTCTTAAGAGGACAGTTCTTACGATTCCCATTATAATCAGTTTTGTATCCAATCGCCGTTTTGCCAACTTTTAATGGAACAGAAGAAATAAAGCACTCGATAGGTGATAGCTATTTAGGATAGTAGTATAGTATTTTCGCCCAGTGCCTGACCTGTGCAGGTTGCCTACTTTTGGCCGCATGCTCTCGTGTTATTGTAGAAGCGAACGATTTATTGAAATGCGCACACAGAGGCACTACACTGAAAGGGTGTGCGTGTGTGCTTGGGTTTGGGCTTGGGTTTGGGTTTGGGTTTTTGTACAACGTTTGGCGAGCGCTCGACGCTTGAGCTTCAATTGATGCTGTGGTCACGCTTTATTTTCATTGCCGGCCCCACGAACGCCGCCCGTCTCTCGTTCCCGGAACTACCTATTGCGCCTTTGCCCCTCGTTTGTTCGGCGAGCCTGCGGCCTGCTCTCTGTTTTCAGCTTCTGTCTCGGATGTGCAGCCTTTATTAGCTCCGCCCCATAAACGCAGCTAAACATCAATTACTTAAGCTTTGTGCCTCACCGAAGCGAGCAGAGCCGGACTGAACAGGACCCCATAATCCCGGCCAGCCCCAGAGCATCCTGAACAAATGCCGATTTCGTTGAGCCCCACAAATGACGCCGTCAACCGAGCAAAATGCCATCCATCATTCGTGGACATATGCTATAGTGCATTAAACTGACATTTGCAGTAGGTTTATGTTAAATTCTCGTCCAGGAAGTGTATACTTTTCATTGTTTACAATTTCAGTTGGCATTTTGCTGAATTTAATTGAATCAAAGGCAGATTGTTTACATAAAAGGGAGTTTTTGAAATTTAAAATTGAATTTAATATTTAAAGGTTTAATTGGCCATCGAGGATGGTGCGTAAATATGACGGCAGAATTTAAAGAAATTATATTAAATTTTCAGCAGAATTTCTTTTATTTTTTGACTAATTAAGTTAATTATTTTATATTATTGCAATACAAAGCAATTTTTTTAAAATACCAATTACTTATCTGTTGAAACGAGTGTTTAACCTTGCCCTCTTTTTAAATTCAAATAAATTTGTTAATTAGGTAAAGTTTTTGTCTCACAAAAGAAGGATTATAGCAGATTAATAAAAATAAATTGAGATGCCCCTCTAAATAAATATAAAATATTAAAATATCTCATACCTTCAGATAAGAAATAATGCTTTTAAATAAATAAATACCCCACCTTAAATTGTATATATGTAGTTTCATCCGTAGAAGTTTAGCTTAATTTAAGAAATTTTGGCAAACGAAATTGAAACTATTTTCGCCAGGAAGCAACAACGAAGGGCAAATATAATATAAATGCGAAATCCTAAATGAAAGAATAGCAGCAAGAGTTAGTGCCGTGTATTTGAATAAAACGAGCAGATAGAGCTTTGGTCAATAAAGCAAACATATGGGCAAACAAGCACACTCACCTATGCGCGAAATCACGCATACGAATGCAGGCACACACACAGCCACGCACAGCAACACACCCAGAAGACAAACAAAGGTTAGCTGAATTTCCTTGTGACTTTTTGCTTTAAGTGTGTTTTGTAAATAACTTTGAGTGTGGTTGTGTGTATATTTTATTCGCAGCTTGCACACACACAGATACTTGACATTATTTTTGTTTCTCCTGTTTAAGTTTTCCCTTTCGCCCAGAGAGAGATGGAGAAAAAGGATAGGAATATGCAAAATAAATACAAATATCACGCATTGCTATGTTTTACAACCTGCCATCATACCTACACATACATGTGGGGATTTGTATATATTTTTATCGCTTGTTCTTGATATTTTTTTGTGGTTTTAGAATTTTATAGTAACCCATCTCGCACTTTGCCTCTCCCTCCCACCCAAACTCCGTGCCTCTCTTTCTATTTGCTTTTGACTCTATCAGAGACATGCAGAACGTGGAAATTTCATATGCAACTTAAATATTTACATCTGACTTAAATATGCGTATTTTCGCATAAATTACAAAACATTTCGCATTCCATTCCATTCGTGCACCACGCGATATATTTGTCATATCCACATATAGCAATATGTACACTGAGAAAATTAATCATTATAGAAAAGGAATTATTGTCTGTTGTATTCTGTTTAATATTTATAAGAAATTAAAGTTTATTATAATTTTGACTAATTTCTTTTAATGCTATCAAACGATTTCATTATATTTCGTAAATACCATATATATAATTTAATATTAACTGTACTTTAATGTATCCCTTCAGATAATTCAAAAAATAATTTCCTAAAGAAACATAAATGTAAGTACAATTCCTTTTGGTTAATATTATAATTCCCTAAAATTATGAAATTTAATAATCGTTTAATAACAAATACTGAATGTTTTCACAGTGTTAATATGTTTATCCTCGGGAACATTTTATGACATTGTTGCAATAAAATTTATTTGATTTTTCTTTGGCTTCTCCTGGCCAATTCTATGCTCCCCACGCCTTGGCTATGCAGTTTGTGGTCGATGTGAAATTCGCTTTTTATATGGGCCAGCTTTTTGGCCATAAACCCTAATGGCAAATGCTAAGGGCTGATCCAAGGGGCGGGTGGAGGTGGGGACTTAAAAGGGGGGGTGCAGACATCAGCACCCCATAGACAAATCTTCGGTTTAAGCTAAAAACCCTTTGACCAAGTCTAAAGTTACCTTCGGTTCGCTTGGGGAAGCCAAGCAAATGGAAATGATTTGTGCAGGGCTTAAATCTTGATCAGAAATGAAATGGAATACTTCCTAAGCTAGCTCGGAGTCGGGTTAGTACGGATAGTAGTGCACTCTCAACCGGGTTTTGTCTCAAGCTTTTATCGATATTAAAATGGTAAAAACATTTTAGAGCTGCATTTAATTGAAATATTTACTGAAAATACAGCTTAGGTTATAAAACTCAGTTTCTACTAAACACTGACAGGCTTTCCGTAAATAATTTCCTAATTCGAATCCATTACCTGGCACTTTTTCAAAAGACTTTCTCATGCGAATTGCGTTAGAAAATTAAATATTAATTTTCGGAATGCGTACACACTCCCAAACCGATTGCTATTAATTTGAAGCTGACAAAACTTTTCTTCGCGCCGCGGCGAGATGAAGCCGATGAAAATCGCGGTGAAAATCTCGTCTAGAAATGCTATTTTTAGCAATTCCGCACTAAAATAAACCCACTTCACACACAAACAGAGGCACGTGGAAGACAGAACGGGAGGCCGGGATGGTGAGCCAGGAGGAGCAGTAGAGATAGGGCGTCGAGCACTAAGCCAAATAAAGCTTTCGCTAAAAATCAAACGAAACAAGGCGGGAAGCGGATGGAAATTGGAGGGGCAGAGCCGGGAAAACGGAAAAGCGAAATTGAATCGTTTTGTGCGATGCAAATGCAAGGCGCATTGGGGATCACGACCTGTATGCGGTCCCAATCCACTATCGCTACACTCGACGGGGAAACTTCTATTTGCTGCTGTGATTAAATTGATTTAAAGTATTTAACAAATTTAACCTTTAAAGCGAAAGGCCACAGCGGTTATTAATATTAATATTAATTTCATTACAAAATTGACACGTCAAATACTTTTATTTATTATTGAGTGGAACCCGAAATTGCAAATTTTCTTCTCACATCTTAGACTTCATTTTTCCAAGTGCATAGCTAAACACAGAGAGAGCTGTGCACAATTGCGGTTGCCACAAAACGGCTGCCTGAATGCCGGCAACGCATTGAATTTGACTTTTATGCAATCCATCGGGCTTGCAGCAATGCAGCAATGTTGGCACCTTTCTTGCAATTAACTTTTCATTGCCTACTAGGGCAAACACAATTAGGGTCCATTCACCAAGGCGAAAAAATGCGAGGGCTGGCTGACAGTAAGACAATGGGCTGGCTAAACTTTGACAATTATTTTTCGACGACTGTGGGACGAATGCAAAAAAGGCCAAAGTTAATATTTGGCCAACTGGACAATGGCGGTCCATCCAGTTCTGCTCGCCGGGAAACAAAACCCTTTCCCCCGAAGATTCCACATGGCTTCGGAGCGAACTAGAGTAATGTCGTGGGAGCGAAAGATAAATAACACTTAAGGCAGCTGAGGGCGGGACCAAGGCATATAGAGGGGGGCGTGGCAAGCGGCCGGGGCTGGGGTTGGGGTCGGGGGGGAGAAACAATTTGCCGTTTGTGCCTTGAAAAATGCATGAGCCAAAGTAAATGGAAAAAGTTCAACGAGCAAGCCAAACACAAAAGCAACACAAAATAACCAACTGAACCGGACCGAGGTGGAACGAGACGGTTGGACCCACAGATCGTCAGGCAATAGTTCTCTTTCCCATCTCCATCTTCCCAAGCTTTTCCTGCCCACGAAATATTGCGGTCTGGTTTTAGGCGCAATTTGACATTTTTTTACTCGGCGGACGAATTTTTCCTTACCCTTTGCAAAGGCTTTACACGAACTGGCTTGAAAGTTGGAACAGATATCCCTTACATAGGTAATTTAATTTAAATGGTATTCAGACGTCAGGAAAAACGTTTTTTTTATTCTTATGTCTAAATTATGGTTTTGTGAAGATATTGAATTTAATTTGATTTAAAAATATCAAGGGAGCTACAGAAATTACCTTAAAAGGTGTCTAAAACTATGCTAGAAAATCTGTCATTGCAAAAAATAAACAAATTAGCACTGATAAATAGCATACTTTTATACACTTTTTTAGGTGATTTCAAAACTTTTGTGATTTCTGTTGTACTTTCTGGAACCTATTGGGTTTTTGTTTTTTGCATAATATTTATGTCACATTTTAAATCGGGTTTTATAAGTTTTTGTGTAACATTTAAATATGTTATATATTTTAAACGTTGAATATTACAAGGTTTTGATAAAGCGTCTATAAAGCATTTTGTTATGTTTTACAGTGTAATGAAAATATCAAATTTTGTATTAAGATGTAAACAAATATCTAATGTCGTATGTATTTTTTATTGGTTTATAATAGATTTACGTTCAATTATGTAAATATACAACAAATTATTTAATTGTTCCACCTTTTAGTGTACTAACAGCTTCTGTCTGAAGGAGAAAACCATCCCGCCGTTTGGCTTATTTTTCATTGGTGCCAGTTTTTAGCAGCTTTATTTATTTGTCGCTTTATTTGCTGACAAGAAATATAGACAATATTATGCCCCCGCACACACACACACAGCCAGATATATAGAGGGTCAGAGGCCCAGTGCAGACATGACAGGCCCATGTCGGCGCTGACACTTAACATGCCCGTAGACAGTTATTAGGGTCATTGCAGGAGCAAAGCCAACACAGGCACACACTCTCGCACAGACATGGGCGCACAGCGACGCCGAGATAGTCCACAAGATAAGTTTTTTCTTGTTTGTTGGCCGGGCGAGTGTGCAAGTGTGTGTGCGTTTTACAGTTTCGGGCCTGCTTGAAAGTATACTACAATTTATAGAGCCTCCTTGCTCAGAGCCTAAATGTATATATCGACTTTATAGTGGCGACTCTTTGGGGGATTGCTGTTGCTGCTCCCTTTTTGCCCCGCTTTCTTCCTGTTCCCGGGGAAATGTGAAAGAGGAATGGCTGGGACGGGACTGGGAGGAGGTGCAGTCAAGTGTCTTTGTCAATGGCGTCAGGGGAGAATTTACATATGACACTCTCCGGCAGCCGGCAACCGGCAGGGTGCGTGGAGGGGGGCGGTTTCGGTGGCTGGAATGTGTGTATTTAGTGCTCTTTTGTGCACACACACACGCCCCGACCTTTTGTGTTATTTTTAGTAAATTGTATTATAGTTTTAGTGCTCCCAGCTTGACATTGTTATTTTTTTTTGCCCGGCTCTTTTCTGTTCAGAGCTGTTTTGATGTTGCAATTTCACGCTTTGGCAACTTTGTCGACTCCAAACTCTGCTCTCGATCCGCTCCTCAGAGGATACCACTTCTGCTTTGGCCAGTGGCTTCGGGTTGAACTAAAAAATTAGTTAATTTCGCTGGATTTTATATCTGCTGTTAGCCAAAGAAGTGGACATCATTTTTGGAAAACACGCGCCGCAAATAGGCTGGTAAATTGTAAGCGCAAATTAATGGGAAACGATTTACAGTTTTCTTAATAGACTCTTTTTTATTCCTAACCGCTTCAAATAAAAATAATCCGAAATAATTTGCAAAAACTGTAAATTTTAACTCTCAGAAATATATCTTTCTCATGCGAGTGATTTTAAACTCTTTTTAGGAAAATTATAAAAATGCCATTATCGTGTGCACCACAATATTGATTATAATAATAATTTTTTGAAGAACAATTTAAGCCCTTGAATTTTGTATAAAGGAAAACGGGAACTAATTGGTAAAGTAGTAAAGCAGTAGAGTAACTTGATATATTGATTAATATGAAATTTAAGTGCTTTGCTATTAAGTCATAAAAATAAATAAATAAAGTAATTTCGCAACTTTAAAATGGTGTATTTGTCGCTTAAACCTTTATTAGTTATTGAAGAAAAAGTATTAAATTACAGAATAGTAAAAAAATATAATATTTTTGACTCACCCCATTTTAAAAGCAAAAGCTGTAAAATTATTTATATTTTTTTCATATCTACGTATACGTAATATTTTCCATAATTTGAATTTTTTGTATTGTCTTATTGCTTTCTTATCTCTCACAAATAACTAAACACAGAAAGCCCAACTGGGTATAAATAACGATTCGGTATTTTATGTTCCAGCTTTAATATCTTCAACGTGTACAAAAGTGATATTTACATCAGATTGGAGGATGTCATCATAAAACAACCTTATAGCCACCATATATTCACCAGTGGGAAACGGGAGTACTAATAACTCAGGTCTCAGATAGCATCCCTTAACAAAAACATGGCCCTGTTAACAAAAGAAAATATCTCTTTAAGTTTTAATACACAATTCTAGAGAACACAACTTACCACATAAGGACACGTGTGGTCCAAATTCGAAAAATCTTTAAAAAACGGATACAAGAATTTAGCAGCAGCTACATTGTTATTTCGCAGAAAGCGGCAGGCATCGAATTTAAAATTAAATAACCATGGCTTAAAACCACTTTCCCGTTTGAATATCCTTATATGTATTTTAACATCATTGATCGATATCGGAATCGTTGCGTTCACATTCAAAACCACTCTCTCCCGACTCACGGCCTTAAGGCGGCACTCGTTATATACTAACCTTGTTTCGTTGTAGCTCTTGCAGAGTAGATTCGAAAACCGAAAGACAACTGCAATCTAAATCCATTTTAAATTCCACAAACTCAATTAAATTTCCTTCTTAACTTACGCTAATATTAAATGAAAGTATTGTTAGAAAAAAGAAACTGTAAAATCCAAACCGCATTTTGTGGACCTACTCAATTCAAATAAACAGAAAAGTTGACTAGTTTATATAGCTTTTCACTTGATTGCGCCTTAAATTGTAGCTCATATGTTTGGATAAGTAATTATCTTGTTCGTTGAATGGCTTAAAAGGGGGTATAATAATTATTGAACCGTAATTCTCACCATTACTTTTAGGAAATTATAGTAAATGTGACTGTTATAACAAACTGCACCTGGCCAATAATTTGGACTGCGATTTGAGCCTGAAAAAAATTTTTATTTAAGAAATTGCGTAACAATGCATAAACACTTCCAAATCATTTATAGATTCATTTAAGTCAGGGCCACTGAGAACTCACCTTTTTTCCCAAAGTACCATCACGCACATAGACATATTACTTATATCATCCGAAATAGAAACCATACCCCAATTTAACAATCTTCATAACTAAGTTATTAGAGCTTTCCAATCGAATGAAAAATATGTTAATATTCAAAAGACATTTTGAAATTTAAAATAACTCATTTTATATTAATAAATAATTTAAAAACCATTTGGATTACGAGACTCTTTTATAAAAACGGTGATTTCGGCTCCACTGCTGAATTTCCTAAAAGTGCTAGTTCATAACTCATAAAATATTACTCATACGCCGCATACACTCTGAATGTTTTATTAGATTTGGGGAGAGCAAAAGTTTACTAGAGAACTTTAGCTCCGAAGTGGATACATGCACATATCCCTATCGGAACCAACCAAGTCTGTGGCCAACTTTAGCTTATTTGGCAACTTTTGTTACTTTGGCCAGAGATATTGGCTACAAAATGGTAACCAACACCTTCTCTGAGGATTTTGGACACGGCCATCAAGCCGCTCCTTCGCACTACAGAAATTCATTTGCGAACAAAAATAAAACTTTTACATTTAACTGTGTACATTTTCCAACATTTACTTGTTTTTCGCCAATGGTTTTTTTGTATTGCTTTGGCCTGTGCTGGTGTGTGTGAGTCGGAGTGTGCGGGGTGAATTTATTTATTCGGCGTCGTTTTTGTTGCAAGTTTCAACTGTCAAACACAACATCAATTTGTTCAAAAAATAAGCAAAGCCAACTTTCTCGTCCTTCGTCCCAGCCTCAATAAACTGTTTTTCCCTTTTCCCATTTGCATAAGTGTTCGTGTGTTCCAGTGATTGTTTGTGTGTGCTCTTGTGCGGGTGTGTGTGGGTGAGGGTGAGGGTAA
Organism: Drosophila tani; assembly: GCA_008042535.1. Classification (NCBI taxonomy): domain Eukaryota; kingdom Metazoa; phylum Arthropoda; class Insecta; order Diptera; family Drosophilidae; genus Drosophila; species Drosophila tani. The sequence goes on from VNJO01008366.1 coordinate 82,522, forward strand.
GGGGTACAAACAACAATGCAACATTAAAAAGTCACATTGCTGCTGATTTATTTTGCAATTCAAAGCAAACTTTCCGCCTCGAGCAGAACGTGCGAGACAATCGGCAGCATTTATGAGCCGTGGCTCGGCTGGGCATTCATGGGTTAAGCAGTCAAGTGAGTACAATTTAACTTAATTTAATTTTTATCAAATTTTTCGCTTCCTGTTGAATTAGGTTAATATTTAATAAGGGACTCTTACCAATGGCTTTAAGAATACAAAATATTTCAGGGGCTGGTTGACTTCGTTTGGTTTTCAGACATCAATAAGCATTTTGAAACATTCTATTGGCCAAGTTTCGAATTATTAATTAGGGAATTATGAGGCAGATCAAGCACAAGGCAGTTATTAGAGCCCCCCTAACTATCTATTAGTGCCTATTAATACCGTTTCAAGTAAAAATTTAATTAAAAGTCTTGTGAGTTCTGACCCCTCGGTCAAAACTTGGCGCACACACACTTCGGGAAACTATTGCGCAAATTAAGAAAAATACCCAATGCGGTTATCATTTTTTCCTTCTGCCCGCTCTTTTTCGCTTAGTTTTTGGCTTTTCCCTGCGGCATGGGCCGAGCAAAGTTTTTTGCTTCTTTTTGGCCACAAGTTGCGCGCTTGTTTGGCCAAGTTGAGATCTCGCGGGGGATGGTGCGATCTCCGCCGCTGCACAGAAGTTGTGCACAATTTTCTAATTAAATTCATTTGAGACCCTCACGCACTCCACGGGGCAGCCATGGAGCAGCTGCCGCGTGCCCTGCATTCACGATAGACGAACGAACCCTTTTCGGATTGACTGTACGGGCTGCACTTCAGTGAATGACCGATGTGCAACCGACCTTCCACAAACTTCATCCCCGTTGCCTGCACAATTTGCAATCGGAAAAGAAATACGGAAATGCCTCTCGTTCTTGCAGACACACTGGAAAAAAAATTAAATAGCATGGAATCCGAGGGGAACTCAAAAACAGGGTATACATATACTTTCAGAATTATATAACTAACTTTTTTTTTTTTTTTTTTTTTCTCAATGGATTGATAAAATCAATGCTAGTGCATTCAGCTACCTTCTTTCACCTTATTACCAGATTATCGTTGAGTGTACTGCTGCAGCCCGCCCGATCCCTTGGCCACAGTCTGCGGCTGCTGCTGTTGCCGCTGCTGCCGTCTGCTTATGCGGCATCGATGACATTGTGTGTAGCATAAAGTAATTTCCGTCTTGCACAAGCGGCGCTTCCGGTGCGGCAAACGTGCGCCGATTCGAGTCCTGACACTTGCTGCGCGCGTGTCTGTGTGTGTGCCTACTGATGGAAGAGTGCGAGAGTGTGTGTGTGTGTTAGCCAGCTCATTCCATGTTTTCTTCTGCTGCTGCTGCTGCTTGCCATCATCATTTTTTCCCTTGCCTGCACACACGCTAACATGGAAATAATCAAAATGTCGCATTGAGATTGAAAATCACTGCATTTGCCAACACTTCCGCTCAAGTGATGAGCCAGTTGTTGCCCCTCTGCTCCTGTGTGTGCGTGTGTGTGTGGGTTTAAGGGTGTGCGAGGGGGTGAGTGTGTGTTATCAGCCAAATTGACAATAAGTTGCTGTTAAAGACAGCCGTAAGAGAAATGTGCCATGTAAGCAATTTTGATGACTGCTTTTTGCTCGTTGACATTGGATTTTGGCTTAGCTTCGATTTTGCCCTGGCTGAGCTTAAAGGCGTGGTCGGTGCGGGGGCGAGGGCGGGGGCGTGGGCGGTGCTGTTTGATTTTTGGCCCAAGTAAAAGTGATGAGCGAGCTGTGAGCGATGACATGTGGCGATTAGTTTAGCAGTTAAGTAATGAAGGAACAGGATTTTTCCACTGAATTCTCGACCGATTCATTTTCGGCCTTCAACTAGCTTAGTACTGATTAAAACGATTCAAGGTCTATCTATTTGTAAATATTTCTATTATAATTCATCTTCTTCTATTGAAAACCTATGGCGAATTCGTACTCATAGGTCTCGCAATTATTTTCATCATTCTATTTCATTGTACAACATTGTTTTAATAGGCACATAATAATCACAGAATAAAAGTCCACCTCGAACTCCAATAAGCCTTCAGATAACCGCGTTGCCTGTATTTTTATTATTGTTTCCAGACTTTATATTATATAATAATAATTTATAATATATTATAAATTACAGGAACTATGACACAAACAATTTATTTAATGGCTGTGCATTTCTTAAAAGTCTCAACTCAATCGCATTTCATTTCTTGCAATCTTTAACAGCCTTACACCCATGTTTTTCCACAGAATTTTTTAGGCAACAATTCGGAAAAGCAAACACTGCCCGAAGGATACACTAAGAAAAATGCCATAATAGTGGGCTAATGATAAAATAACAGAGCGAAAAGGCAAAGATCAACGTTTTCGGGAAGGGGCGGCAACTTCCTGGTGGCGTGAGCTAATGCAAAGTCCGCAGTTGGTTGTTCAACTGCTTAACATATTACGCATACGCCTAGTTGGCCCCGGGCATTAAGTATACGACCCGGCATCAGCCAGAGGAGGGTAAGCAGAAATAATATGGCCAACTAAAAGCCCTACACCCGTCAGCAGAATCAGCAACAACTGGCGGGCAGCTACTTACTTAAAAAGCATTGAGCCTAAGTAAACTTTTACGCCAATCCCCCGCCCACGCAGACTGCACTTAAAGCGGCTGAAACCGCCGCAAGACGATGATGATGCGGATGGGAATGGGGATGGTGATGGGTATAGGGGCGGGCATGGCGATGACAAGGACACGGCTCGGACCAAGGACGCGGCGTTTGGAGAGCTTAATGCAAGCCAAATGATGTACAAACAGTTGCTGGCGGTGTTGCTGTTGCCGCTGGTTGTGGGGCATTAAAGTTATGCCAACTGCAAGTGAGAGTTACGCAGGAGAACTGAACCTTGGCAGGGCCGCGTGAAAAAATATTGACAGGCTCCTTCTGAGGAGGATTGAGCCGGAGGACCGGGAGCGGGAAAACTGGGAAAAATCAAGGGAATAGCGGTAAAAGGCACGACTGGGAAGCCTTGGCCTGTCAGTGGCAAGCGGCTTATGAATTAATGCAAAACAGATTGCCCAGCGCTGAGGGCGACACTTTGCACCTTTTTCTTCCGCGTTTTTTTTTCCCCTCCCTTTCACCGGGCCTTAAATATTTACCCGGCTAGGAAAACTACCCAACTACCCGGACTGGCGTTTAAATTGCACGCCCCAAGGTGAGTTTATAACACCTGAGTGGGCGCTGGCTGTGACAACTGGCCCTCCCCTGACGAGGGTAGCTCCTTGGGTCGCAGTACCAGTAGCTATCACGAAGGCTTGATCTGCCGGCCGCTCGCTCGATTCCAGTATTTTCATTTTCAATTTGAATTTTTATGGGCGCCGCCTTGTAAAAAGCAAATATCCTGACGGCGCCCTGGCAGTGTTTGTCGCTTTATTAGTTTATCGCAGCCTAAGCATCTCCCGGGAGGAACCGGAAGCAGCAGATGTTCCACTGTTCCAGCGCCCATTGTCCTTCATCAGCGCTGTTGCTTCCGTTTCTCCATCTCCATCTCCATCTCCATCTCCATCTCCATCTCAATCTCTACCTTGTTGGCCTGCTTTCCTTCGCACTTTCCACTTATTGTTTCGCCGGCTCCCTTTTATATTCGCTCACATATTTTTTCCTCTCGCGCGACATTCTATAAATTAATCAGACGGAGTGCTCGGCTCCTGCCGGAGGACTTCCACTTCCTGCCCAAGGCCAGCCTCTTGAGCTGGCAACTCAATCGCGATAAAGCCCCAGGTGAATTATAGTTATTTGATTTTGTTTTGGTGATTTGTTTGCTCGCTGCGACTTTCAGTTCTTTAAAGCCCTCGACATCTAATTGAATTGCACTCGAGTTTAGTGTAAGTTTTTCCATCCCAAGGACCCGCTGTCCCTACGACATCAAGGGGGAAAGGAATAATAGTGCCCAAATTATGTGGCATGCATAAATTTTGCTGGCCAGGAAGCCGCCGCCGACTCGTGCTGCTTATCGTCACGAAAACGAAAACTTTGCATGTGTTCGCCTCTGTGTGTGTGTGTGTGTGCGAAAGAAAACTCCATTAGATTTTGAAACAAGAAGGACTCGTTATCAGACATATGGCAGAAGTATTGATACACTCACTGGAGGAGGAAGCCTAATTAAAAAAGATCTGGAGGGTAAATTTTACTTATAAAGAATATCACCAAGAATAATAATAAAACCTTGGAGAATTCTTTGGGTTAATTACTAAATTATATATATAATATTTGTTATCGATAACGTATTTTAAATGCTTGAATATTATTGAATTATTGGCTTTTTTGCCAAGGGCTTGCCTAAATTATTTAATTTATAAACTGTTTATCCTATCCGGCTTGAAGGCTTGTGTTGGAGTGCGACCAATATATAAAAAAACCCCTCTTTTCCGATCCGTGCTCTTTTTTGATTATTATTTTTCATTTTCGATAACTTCATAACGTCAAAATAACATTCTAACAAAAAAACAATATATATTTAATTTGATTTATTCTCACATAAGCAAATACGAATAATAATTATATGTGCAAAGATAATATTTATTTTCAATATATAGATATTTATTTTATTTTTCTTCGTGGAGCTAGCAGAACTTTCTTATGATTTCCTATAATTTCTTACAATTCACATTGATCCCCTTTATTTACATTATAAGCTAGGCTCCACGATTACCCTTACATAGAGTACAAAGAAAGAGAATCTTGTGCTGGGACAACAAGCAGGACCAAGGAGGCGGAAGCGAGAGGGCGAGATGGGAGAGGGAGACGGCAGGCCCTCCTCCTTGGAATGGCAGTCAAATCTGTGCATACAAGTTGGCGGGATTGAAAGTGCATAAAGTTGAGTTTATTGTCGGCTAAAGTATATGCTTTATGCTCCGTGCTTTATGGTGGTAATGCCCTCCTCTTTCTCGCTCGCTCCGACCTCCCCTTCTTTGGCTCACACACACACAGAGAAATTTTTATCAGGCGGGCCAAGAAATTATGACGGAAATCTAAAAAGTTGTGCATTAAAACTTGTTTGTGGTCGACTTCGCCCCTGACTGGGGCCATAAATATGAAAAGCAACAAAGGCAAAGAAAAATGTGAGGTTGTTGCTTAAATGGATAGCAATTATACGGGGATGGCCCGCACACACACACCTTTGGATTTCTAACCGGGGGGGAAAAGTTTTCAGTCTACGAAAAATCCTTCTGCCGCACTTTCCCATTTATTTTTCGGATATGTTGGCTTTTAACTATTTAATGCGGAGCACAAATATTTTGGATGGCATTCTTTTCAACTTTTAATTTCCTCAGATGTGAATTTTAAGCTAGTTAAAGCTGTGAGCCATTGAAAGTCAGCATTCAACTGTCATTCGCCCAATAAAAACCCTTCCCTGTTTGAGTTGAAGCAGAATCCAATGACCATACAATAGAAATAGAAATTCTGGGCGACAGCGCTCACCTCCAGGTTCAGCTTTTGCCCTGGTTCTGCCATTGGCTGGGATTCCCTGATTCCCAGATCCTCCGATTTTCAGCTATTCGGGCTCAACTTCGGCTTCAACCTCGACCGCAGCACAAAAATATTTTCAATTATGATGCCGGAGTGAGGAACTCTAGAATTTTTCAATTAAGCTGCTTACTGCGGGGCGACGGAGGGAACTTTCGCCCAACTCAAAATGGAATTTCTGGGCAGCAGCAAAAAAATAAGTAGGAAAAAAGATTGTCTGCAATAGTTTTCGCCGCTGCTGTTGCTTTTGTTGTTGCCATTACTGTTGTTGCTGGAGGGTAGTAAAAGTGCCGGACATAAAGGTAAAAGCATTAAAGTTATATGCGATTTAAACTAACAATTCCTGCCGCTGTCGCCTCCGTTGCTGTTGCTTATTCTATAAGGAAAGGAAAGGGTGGCTGCTAGAGGGGACGGGTGGCACTTTTATGTGCCAAGGCAAAGTTGTCGCAGCTTTAGTGGTGTCCCCTCGCAGCCTCCTTCTCCTCATCCCCTCTGCCATTTGCACCGCCCACAACGTGTCCGCGCGCCATAAAAATTTGCAACAGCTGCACCACTGCAGTGGTTTCGGGGATGGGGAATTGGACTAGGAATGGGTCCGAGAGTTACCTTGACAGCAGTCAGCCAAAAAGGATTTTAGGTTTTTCCAGCGGCTTTCCATACCCTACCTACACAAAGGAGTTTGGCTACCAAAAAGCTGACTTTTGCATTTTCGTAACTGCAAAAAAAAAAATCGAATAGAAATAGGGATTCAATGGGGCAAAGCGCATAAGCTCTGAGTCTGTAATTAGCCTGCAAATAGATTTGGCAACCCAAAAAAAATCATTTGCATTCAAAATAATCTCTTGGGTAGAAAAAGATCTTTTTTTAAAGTAAATTTAATTGAACAAGCTCAATTCTCAATTGAATATTATTTATATCCTATTAATTGCACAGGCCCGCACGCTGAACACAAATCAGGGCGATTCTTATAGATTTTTTTTCACGCTGAACACGACTCTGTTATCCAAATGGACCATAATGCCAGGTTTTTTAAATCTATAAGAATATCCTTTGACTGTTCGTGTAACTGATACTAACTGGAATTTTGCAGGCCTTTAATATTAGGATATAAAGAATTATGATTGACGGTGGCAACTCGCTGTTAAGATCAAATATATTTTTTCAAAGTATAATACCAAATCAAATTTTCTCTATTTCATTGAAATGTCCCTTATTTTTTAATTGGGTATTTAAATAATATTATACAATTTTATCATGTTTATTTATGTTTAATAAATTTTGACACATATATGTGTTCCAAATTTATATAAATATATATTGCATCCCGGTCATAGGGCATTGGTTTTGTCTCGAAGCTGGAAGATTTTAGCCGCTACTTGCAGATCTTAGCTGGCTTTTGTTTTTGCGGTTGCTTTTGTCCAATAATTCGGTCTATCTAATGGCAGCACCGAATGCATTTTGCAACGTATCTTCAGTTGGCAAATAGCCTTAGACGCCCGGCCCCCAAAAGTCTGTGCATAAAATAACAATATAATGCCACGACTACGGCCGAAGTGCCGCCGGGGGGTTAGGTGGTTAGGTGGTGTGGTGGCGGATTGGCAACTGAGTGCTGGCCAAGAAAGCCAAGCCGGAGGAGCAGAGTATTGTCCTTTGGGCGACTTACGTTTGCCCCGGAGGATGTCAAGTTTTTAGTCCTCCATTTTTTGTGGGTATTTCGTTGACTTGGGGCTTTGCAAGTGCTTAAGTTAGTTTTGCTTGTGGTCGCTCGGTCAGCTTTGATGTTAATTTGCGGATGCAGGACTAGGCTTGGCCCTCGGCCCGATCCATATCGCTCTATCTGCGTATCTGCGGAATCAAAGTCATAAATTACTGAGCAGCAGAGCCCCGGCCATTTACTTAATTAGTTCCTTTAAAGCCCATCACTTGTACGTCCTGCAGATATATAATATAATATATATGTGTGTATTAGGGTGGGGGACGGGGCTGAGAGGCAACTCGGGTTTTTTGGCAGCCGAAGCCTTGTGGCTGCTTTGGACGGGCCAATTACGATAATTGTCGCGTTCATTTTTCATTTGACAACGTGCGACAGCTACAGCTACAGTTACAGTTACAGTTACTGCCAGTAACCAGTTACTGCCTTGACAACTCGCGCGTTGCCAACAAAAAAAGAGAGGACAAAAAAATAAAATGCGGGGTTGGGGGTGGCTTTTGTAATAATTCAATGAGCGCTGCTTCATTTGTCACATTGCTCATACGCCATGTGCAACGGCAACGGAAACGGAAACCTCGGCGACCAAGTGAAAGTATTCATTATACTTACATTACTTCCCCCAGCCTCTCCGTCAGTCTTCTCCCTTTTCTTGGCCATCATTTCGGTTCGCTTTTCGCCGTGCCGGGCGAGCTTTTGCCATTATAATAAATATTTTATTATATATTTTTGCAAGGACCTTAAATCGGTGCGGTGGGGTGCTCTGTGGTAAGGCGGGTTGAGCAGCATGTAAGAGAGAAATTGGCACACCTGCTCAGGGTTGCCGGGATTGCCAGGATTGCCAGGATTGCCATCGCCAGCCAGCCAGCCAGAGACGCGTCGATGGAGTACAGTTGACCCAGTTGCCGGGCATCTCCGTCCGGACGGGATGAGATGGAGCTGGTACGGAGCAAAGAATGAGCAAATTGAATGGTCCCCGCCCTGAACTCCACTCGAGCGGTTCAATGCACCTTGTCCCTGCTTCAATCTGAGGCCGAGTGGGTTGGCTTTAAAGTTTTCACAGTTTTTATTATAACTGAGAGTATAACAAGAGTTATCTCATACTAAATATTAAAATGCCAATTCAGGTTGGGGCTGCTGTTGGTAATTATATGTTGGAATACCAATATTTGTATACTAATATGATTATCAATTAATATAAGAAAAGTCTGAATTAAAACCCAATAAAATGTATATTATTGTTGTAAAGATTCTTCTTAATTTATAAATTCTCCAATTAGTTTTTTCTTTAATCTCAATTGAGAATTTTGTCTATTAAAATCAACGATATTATTCAATTATTTCATAAATAATAATCCAAGTAATATAATGTAATATTATTAAATGATGCAAATAAAACAAAACTAAAATATAAGAAAGTATAAGAAAAGAATGGCTTATTTAGCTTAGGCACAAATTAATCCAAAAACTTTTAATGTTCACTAAAACTTACTTGGCCGCCCCTTTTCAATAGTTGATTCTGAATCTTGGATATACCTGGTTACATGTTCAAAGCCCTTGTCGATGCATTTTAAAAGACAACAACGGGCGGACATTGGCTCTGGCTCTCGAACTCTCCGATCGGGAACGGGAACAGGCAGCTGCACGAATTTGCAAAAGAGCAACGTTATCTGCATGAGGAATTTGAAAGTTGCCATCCTCCTGCAGCTGCACTGCTGCAATGGAACGTTACTGTTGCTGCTCTGCCTAATCTCAATGCAATCACTCACAGCAACAAACTCGGCTCAGGAGATGGCCTGGCCAACGGTGGGGGAAGTCGCTCGTAGGCTGTTCGGTTTCACACTTGACTCTGGGCCGAGAGCAGCAAAGTGGCTGCTTGAGAGTTCGGTTTAAGTGCGGCATGCTTTTAGACCATCGCTCCCCCTCCTTACAGGTTCTGTGTTTCCTGTTTCCCTTGCTGTTGGTGTCAATCACTTGGCAATTTACAAAATGCACTTTTAACCTCCCAGCCCCGAAAAAAGAATGTGGGCATGAGAGCGAATGAAACTCAGTCAGAATGTCCTGCGGCTGACGGGGCCTACGTATGATGAATGCCTGCTTGTTTGGGCTTTCGTGTAAGTTTATTGTCTGCCATTCCCCAAAACGCACCCCTAACACTTCATTTCACTATCACTTGGCCGCTGACAGGGAGCGAGTGGCGGCCGAGGTGTCATGTCGCAGTGGAGTCTTTTGGCACGGATTGTCATTGCAAAGAAGCACTGGAAAAAAGTGATAATTCATTTTCTTCCGTTTTTAATTGTATTTCGGTATAAGGAAATTAATTTTCTTGTTCAAAATATGTAGGAAAACATTATTATTGTGCGTAGAAATAGTGCGTAGAATATAATCGGTTCAAACTATTGGTTGTAAACATTTTCCTAGTATTTACCTATTAATGTAATTATTCTTCTGTTAATTGATTTACAAATTTGTTATATTTTTCACAGGTGTAAAGTTGGGAACAGGGGAATGGCTTTTATGACGTTGCCAAGGTCTAGACGTTGGCTGTTTAGACAAACCCTCAAACTAACCTCTTGGCCTCTTGTATCAGCCAAGTGTGTTGGCCAGAGCGGAAGCGCTGTCAAAGCGAGCTTAGCTATCGGATTAGTTTTCCCCCCCTCACCCACCTTAACCCGCTCATATGCATTTAACCCTTTATTTGCGGGGGTGGCAGAAATTAATGTGCCGACAGCTCTCGGCTCCGTGAACACACTCGCCCAACAATTCACTCCGGGGGCGTTGGCATGTAGTTTAAAGTTTGGCGCGTCTCCTGACACTTAGACAGCAACAACTCATCAACGTCACGACCAGCAAAAACACAGTCAGCTTACGAAAAAAAAACATTACACGGCCAAAGCAAAAACAACTGCCAAGCACTTGGCAAAAACTGTGAAACAATATTAGTGATAGTCTGGATGGGTTACATTTCATTCCACATGTGTGAATTAAGCGTCAATCACAGTAAATGCCACAGAAGCCGAATGAGCGCAAAATCAAAAAGAGAGGCAAAAATCATACAATATTTTTCTTCTGACTTTTGGAATTTCAATCTGAATTTACGAATAAAGCTTAAGTGCAGAAATCTTCATTTATTGAAGCATTATCCAGTATTTTAGTTCAATTTCTAAGGTCATCTCACGTTTCTAAAAGTGTATTAAAGAATATATTAAGCATAAGATACTCGTTTATGAAACTTAAAATAGGAAAACTAAAATTAGTAAATGCTTGACTTTGCTCATACCATTAGGATAATACAGAAAAAAAAAAAAAAAAAAAATAGAAGAATAAAATAAAATAAAAACTTAGCCACACCCACACAGATAGACCGAAGAGTAAGAGTTAAGCGTATTCAAAGCCCAGTAGGGTTGTCCTTAGTGAATGAAATTAATCATGTAATCAAAGCTCCCAGCGAGCTGTTACTGATTCCCTCTTCGTTTTAGCCAGGTTCGCCTGCGGGCCTGCCTTTGACAGGACTGGGTTGGCGTCTGTCTGTTGACAGTCGGGCCTCCGCTGGGTTGTCAACTTATTTGACTCCTAGGTGGGGGGGGAACTGGGGTCCCTGGAATTGTGGGTCCTGGCCCCGGAGGCTATGGTCTTCGCTGCTTGCTCGGGGGGCTTGGAGTTGAGCTGGCGGCACTCGGGGAGTTGTCGTCTTAGTTCGGAGCCTCGATGCCTCCGCGCCATTGTCTTTTTGCTTCTTTGCTCGCTCGCCGGCGCACTGTCATTAAGTTTTATTTAATTCCGAGTCCTGGCAGCGGCAAGTCCTGGTAGTTTTTATTGTTGCGACAGTTTTTGCTAACAAATTGCTTAGCGTCAAGTGTCGTGTAATTACGACGAACAGAGCGACGGACGGACCCACATGTGCCAAAATGTTGTTATTAGATTGTTGCCGGCAACTCGCTGGGGAGAGTTGCATTTAATTTTTCTTATTTGCCGCCGTTGTTGGCCCACAATTGATGCCATAATAATAGCTGGGCCCCCGTTTTGCGGCTGCTAATGATGCCGAACTGGCAAGCTGGCCAACTCGCCAACTGGCCAACTGGCCAACTGTGGCCCCGATGCCAGCTGCTAATTATGCGAGGGTTGCCCTTTGACCGGACCCGTGCGGAAGAATGGACGATGATGGACGGGCAAGCGATCTGGGGTAGATCGGGGTCACATCGGCGAAAGAAAGTTTCGATTCCCTCGCAATTAAACCAGTTAACTCCGCCAGGAGCGAGAGTATGTGAGGGGAATAAGGAAGGAAACGGAAAAGTAGGGGTTAAGTAATCGGTTAGCATTTGGGTGGAAATCACTTGGAAATTAATTGACACAGTTAATAAACATCATTGCGGTCATACAAGTAAATTAACAGGTTTTAAAGGTTCACAAATTTTTTCAACATTTTTTAAATAACTAGGACTTTTATACCAGATACTATTCACAGAACCAGAACCTATAATCAATCACCAAATTTGGAATCTTCCCTTTCATTTGTTTTGTTATTTTCCCCGTAATTTATTTGACCATCATTTGATTTGATTTCAATAGAATGTGCTTCTGTTACACAAATGTCCGCTATTTTTATTCACCTGATTACCCCTGCAAATGACACCCGCGCAGTAATTTCTTTGGGAATTCCCTCCGTTTTTCGACCTGCCCAACGCGGATGCTGCCAACATCATATCCAATTAACTTCATTGGCCGGCCGCAGTGGACGACTGTGGCGGTGAGAGCATTTGCCTGGGCCATAATTAAAACCAACTGCAACGAAAAAAGTGAGCCGGACAAACCAGAGTGCAGCTACAAATGCTGCAGTGCTGTCCTTCGTCCTTCGTTCTGCGTTCTGCGACCAGAGTCCTGCCTGCTGCCTGCTGCTCTTGCCCAGTTGGCCTGGCTAAATTGTTTGCCCGGCGCTGGCCGCATAATTACGGAGTTTTGGATAGAGGCCGCGTGTCAGGCGCCATGGCGACATTTTAAAATTGGCGCATAAAATGTCAATTTGATGTCATTGGATCAACTTAAATGCGCTGCTAGTCCAGCTAGTCCTGCCCTTTACAACGGAGCCTTCTGGTCCTGCCGGGTTAATTTTGGCATAGCGAAACACTCCTACACAGAAGAAAATTGAGGAAATCATCGAAGAAGTTTTTGATGCTTATATGGGTGTCATGGCAACCATTTAAATTAAAATATTTTTCGCTTTGAAACACTTTTAAAAATTTCCAATATTTTATGCAAGTATTTCTTTCTGTGCAGTTATTCACATGACGGGACGAACTTCACCCCGATGCGCAAACGATGTCTGTCATGTTGCCGGCACCGTTGTGCCCTGGACTCGGGGCAGGGATTTGGGAGAGTGCTGCTGTTCTGTTGACATTGATGTTGTCATGTTGTGCTGGGCGTGGCCTTTCGGCCAGCTTCGCAAATACCTGTTTATGTTATGCCTGGCGCATCAGGGCAGCAGCCTCACTGACCAGTGTCCGGTAGTCCGGTAGTCCAGTTCTCCCTCGCCAAGGCAGCGCAGATTAGTTTACTTAAATTGATGGCAACTTAGCGCTAATAACAATGTGCCGCCAGGTGCTTTTTCACTGAAAGAAAGTGTGCATAGAATTGTATAGTTTTGTTTAAATTAAATAATGCACCTATTCCAAATAATAAATGTCTTGTCTTAAAAGTTACCTTATATATCCAAGCCCATGTACGATTTCTATCAGATTATGCGGCATCGAAACTAACTTAATTTAATTTGTAAATTAAGCCTAAGAACAGCTGTCGCAGTCATAACAAAAATCTTTGTTTTAATAATATATGCCCCACACAACTATTAAATAAGTTTGAAGCAAGTACCCACAATATTATGAAATCGTTTTAAAAAATGCAAAAACATCTAGACGTAATTTTTTTTAAAGATAAAACTATTTTTTTGAAGTATAAATTGGCTATGATATACAAATTGAGGTGAGCTTATATAAAAAAAAAAATGGCAATTTTTGCCGCAGTGTGCCGTTATTGCCTGCCTTGAGGCAGCTGCAAGTGGGTCACCGAGTGGGCGGTGGCTGCTGGAGTTTGGTGCATTAATAATGAAGTGGGGCCGGTGAGTAGTCGACGGAGTGGGGGCCTTAATTAAATGATCTGGCAGGTGCATTAATCAATTTTTTCCACTCTCTCTGCGGATCTGGCATAAAGTTTGCTTATTTCCCTGGCGACTCCGCCTGCTCCACCGACTCCACCTGCCCGCCACATACATTATTTACCATTCTTATGGCGCCTTTTTTGGCATAACTTTGGCTTACTTTAAATAAATCAACGCTGGCCACGCCAGACACGGCGACTCCCACTTTTTGAACAACTTTTTATGGACCGAGTGTATGTGTGTGTGGTGCTCGTTTTGAAATATGAGCCACCCCTGCTGGGGGATAGGGTGGGACAAAGCGGAAGGGGGATGACCGCGTTGTAAAGTATGCAACAGATGATGGGGAGGGAGTTGCCAGGGCAGCGCACACAAAGCTATTGACTTCGAATAATATATGGCTCTAGGACAGAGATGACTTACTCCACGGATGGAGCCAAGCTTAAAATGCTTACCAGAATCAGGTCAAGCCCAGAACTTTAACTATATGCACAAGTACTTCTCTCTTGTTTATTTATTTCCACAAGTTTGGCCCACTTTATCTATATCGATAGGCATTTAAAATATTTATAGTTTTATTTTACTTTTTCATTTATATTTAAAAAAAATACGGTGTTACGTGATTTATTATTTCCTCCTATTAACTGTGATTTTCCAATTCGTTAATTTTCGAATATTTTGCAATTTTTATGTTTTTCCACTTCAATAAATTCTGTCAATTCTGGCCCACCCTTAATAATATTCGACTCAACGAATGCGAGCCAAATTCCGATGCTTCTTTTCTCTATCGAGAATTAAGGCAATTACTTTAATTAATTGCAAATACATATATCTTGAGTATTCAGCGTTGGCTCCTTAAGCCGCAAATATCACGGAAATTCTGTTGACAGCTAATTTACTCAGGACGAACTCGTTCTCGGAGTCGTTTAATTATTTTTAGAAAATTCACGGGAAAATTATGCAAGGCCGAGCGAAAATATTCATTAAGTGCTTGCTGCTCATCAGAAATTTAGAGGCGACCGGGCCGATGAGATGCTTGTAAAATTTTGGCAAAAAACAAATGAAGCAGGGAGCCGGGGCAGAAACTACAGCTATTTTCAGAATGTAATTTTGCCGGAGACGCTGAAAACTTTCCTGTCTGACCCGAAAACGTTGGCCGGCAGGAGCCGCTTCGAACCCGTTGGAGGGTGCCGTGTGCTGGGCGTGTTTATTATAAGTTTGCCTCTTGCACCTTGGATAGCTTTCCACAGCGTACACTAATCGAAATCATAGGTCACAATTAATAATTTAAAATTTGTCTTAAAATTAAGAAATTGTTTTCTTATTATTTTTTTTATCAATGGAATAATACACTCGAATGCACTTTACCATATATTAGGAATCAACCGATGTTTATTTTAATAAAGGTCTTATCTTAATATTTTTTTTGAGCCTTATGGCAGGCAATAAAGTCTTAAAGCTCTCATTATTCTAAAATCCGTGACGAGTGAATGAATCTTATTCGTATCTGCCCAGGACTTAGGAGAACTACTTGTATAAGAAACTATTTATTTTCATCGAAATTAATCCTGTTTTCATATAAAAAAAATCGAAACAATAATAGGAAAATATATCATTGGCGACCTCTCAAGTTTTTATTCTTAGAAGAAAAAAATGAAAATATGTTTTGAGTTCTCAACTCTTTTTATTCCCAACTTTTTGCTATCTGTACACCGGTTTTTCTCTCTCTCTCTCTCGCTCGCTTTTATTTTATCTCTCTCCATCTCCTTGGTTGGGGCTTTCGGGGTGAGGACAACTTTTCATTTTTGTCTCGGGCGCACAGTTTGACACCCGGTGTCAAATGATGTGTCAAAATGTGCACAATTTACCGTATGCCGGACCTGCTAAAAGCCGCCTGATGAGCAGTTGGCTTGGATGGATGGATGCGGAGATGTGGGGAAGCTGGGAGCGGGGCTTCAGCTGGGTCTACGGATGACCGAGAGAGTGTGGGCCGACGTTGTGGGGTTAAGTGTGTGCGGGATTAATAGCCGGCACACGCTGTCGAGTGCCTCTGGATTTGACTCCTCTACCTGTCACCTCCTCCACTGGTCCCTCGCTCCTCGCTCGCCCGCCCCTTTTCGGCCCCTGTCAACATGTTTCTTTGGGGGTCATAAATGTTTTGGCAACTTTAATGGGGCATCCGTTTATCCAGCACGTGTAATTGCCGTACAATTTTTCTTATGTGTGCGATATCTTTGGGCTCTCAACCGGATCCCTGGCCCTCCGCTCCGCTTCAGTGTATTATAAATTATGCTTAGCTATTTGGGAAAATTAAAACGCACACGGCACATTTTTAAATGCATGCACGTGCATGTTGTCGTTACTTCGGCACCCGGCTTCCTGCCCCCCTCGCACCTTTGTGTTTTGCGCCAGCGTCAATTTTTCACATAAAGTTTGCCACACGCTTGACTTGCATATAAATGACTTGGACGGAACCGGAAAGCGGAGCCACTGAGGAAGTGCCGGTGGCAGTGGAAGTCGAAGTAGCGTAGGTGAAGGCTCCCAAAAGCATTCGGTTGTCAACTCTTTCAACGTGTATTACATTTTCAGCTGAGAAGTGGCGATGCGAGAAGCGGCAGCGGGAGAGAGAAAATAATTTCCTTTGCGTAATATATGCTGTATGAGCTCCGCTTTTCTTACCTTTCCTTTCATTTTCGTTTCGCTTCCGTGTTTTGTTTTTTCCAGGGGAAAAATGCACGCTTGCTGCGAGAAGTGTGAAAAATGTATGCGGCCAAGGGTTGCAGTCCGGTTAGGTGGAAATTTTTGATGCGGTTTTTAGGGGAAATAGAAAAGCATAAGCGTGGAAATAGTTAAGGGTGTGGATTGGAGAGTTAATAAAAATAGTAAACGTACTGGTAAGAATATTTATGTATCTTTTATTATTTTTTAAATTATAAAATAATATAAAATTCGAAAATGAATATATTTTAAATTGAGTAATTTAAGTATGAGAATAAGAGGTAATTTAAAATATATAAAAATGTTTTCGTACAAGAGTGGATAAAAATATACCTAAGGACTGGCTACAACTAGATCGCTTTAGTTTCTAATTCCAACCAATCGAAATGCCCATGGAGTGCCCTACAGTAGGACATCGCTTTAGCACGTTAAGAGCTGCGCCCAAAGTGAATAATACTCCCACGACGTGCTGTCATTTTCAACTAAAATAAAAATACAAACACACTCAGTAGCACACACTCGCCCAGGCACACGCACATTATTCATAAATAGTACGCATATTACGACGAGTACCAGACAGACAGACGCTCGAATGGCTGAAGGAAATGGGGAGATGGAACACTCCACTTCCTGCATTTGTAAGCGATCAAATTTGACGTGCACTTATAAAACAAATTGGCATTCCCGGCTAACGTAGGTGGCACTCACTACGTGCAGCTATTTTTGCATAAATACGCTTTTAAATTATATTTGCGCACATTACGTATACGCCGCGTGGATGTCAAATGGACCCTAAGTCCCGAAACAGAGCAGAACCAGAAAAATTCCTCCAGTGCACTAAATGAAGATTTTAGGGAGCTCTACACCCCGATGGTTTTAGGGAATGGATGCATTAACAGCCTGATCAAAGCCTGATCCAACGCATTTGTCATCAATCAAAGTTAAATCTCGCTGTTTATGATTTGTGTCAATGCCAACAGGCGACAGACGAAGGGGAGATATAAAACTTCAGCAGATAAATAAGTAAGCTCGATGAAAAAGTACCGCAACGAATATCGCGTAAATGTGCGTTAAAATGGTTGGTGGTTCCTCGATTTCTGATTTTTATTTCGATGTGTGTGTGACAGAGCTGCAAATTATCAATAAATAAATAAAATTACGCACGCTTAGGCTTAATGTTTGGATTTCAAGTTGATGTCTGGCATTTGATTGGTTTTTCTCCGGCATCTTCCCCCGCCGCCCTGTGTGGCATTCAAGTCGATGAGCACAAGATGATAAGTGCCATCGGGGGCTGTGGATTCGACAGCCTATTTGATGCTTCATTTTTGGATTGAAATGTAATTGGGTAATTACCCCAGAAAGCAAGGATGTAAGTCAGGCAGAAAATGATTCGGAGAGTATCCGGTGGAGACTAGGAAATCAATATAAATGGCTCCCACAAATTATAAAACTTTATTTGTACTTAAACATTATGTTTATCACAGCTATGTTCAAAATAATAGTAGTAGCTGCACACTATCAAAGTCTTTGTTTTTTTATTAAAATGAAATTTCCTCGCCTTTATAAAATATGCTCCTAAAGATGTTTACATTGTTTTTTATTCGGTAGTGTTATTATTTTGCTATCGAGAGTTATAAACACTCACATTGCTAAACCGAAGACTTCTCAGGTATACGTAATATTTATTTAATTCTTAGGGAAATTATGATTAGATAAAATTGGGTTTGGGGTGCCCTTGACGTCTCAAGGCCAACCGAAAGTGTAGTTCACAGCTCGTCCTGGATAAGGCCGCTGGAATCTCCAGAGCAGGCATATTAATTGCTCATAAACAGCCCTATTCCTGGGTGACAATCATCTCCTACCCAGCACGACCTTGTTTATTATTCAGTGTCATTTGCCACTGAGCAATTACGCGTTCTTGGGCCCCCATAAACACCGAAAGGCTTAGACAACAAAAGCCTACTACCGTTGAACTCAGTTTGGCAGACTACACCTGTCAGCAAGTTTAGGGGCAAAAGTTTGTTTGCCTTTTTACGCATCCCGTCTGCCTTCGGCTGTTCGTGTTTGTGAGTGTGTGGTAACCGACCGAGATTTCATGACTTCAACGCATGCTTTTCACTTTCTTCAAGAGGCAGCAACGGAGAAAAAACGTTATCAAAATTTATTGAGCGCTGTCATGAAGCTGTCAAAGTCGATATCAAAAACATTTGATTTTTGACTTTATTTTGGCAGCCCAAAAGCAACAAGCTGAGACCGAGTCCCAAGTCCCAAGTCCCGAGGCCAAGGCCCAGCCCAATTCCAAAGTCCCAGTCCAAAGTCCCAGCCCCGTTCCCAGACCCACCCCCAACGCACATTATAGCCGCGACCGTATGTGATTCCCCTTTTGTTGTTGTCTCGGCGAAAAGAAAGAAATAATCATAATAAAAAAGCCCATAAAAGAAGCCGTGAGCCATGCAGCCATCTCAGAAATTTTCATGCTCTCCCAAGGCGCTGGCACATTGATAAATTAATGATTGCCGGGACTGGCAAAGACGTTGAAACCCTCCGCTTTCAACGGCGA
Source organism: Drosophila tani (assembly GCA_008042535.1). Lineage (NCBI taxonomy): Eukaryota > Metazoa > Arthropoda > Insecta > Diptera > Drosophilidae > Drosophila > Drosophila tani. Next base: position 101,235 of record VNJO01008366.1, read on the forward strand.
ATATAAAGCGACTGAGGTGCAGTCGATGGGGTTGAGAAAAAGGTGATTTTGTGAACGGTGGAATGGGGATTGAATGGGTGGGTTTTATGGGAAATCAATCTAAATGTATGCATAAGTTGTTCGGAATTCCTCTTTTAATAACATTGATGTATGATGGAGGAGTTTGAGAGGGTTTCGGTTAAAAGGGTGTTCTTTTCTTTTGTCGTTATACCAGTTTTGAAATGGGAGGAAAAATTAAAATACTTTGCCTATATTCATATGAAAATCTGTATTTAAATAAGTTAATATAATCACACATTGTTGACATATAGAGATCGGTAGTTGTATTTAAAATACCTAAATGATATTGAGAAAAAACCCAAATTTATGAACTTTAATAGTTATAATAGCAATACAAATAATACTTCTTTTTCAGCTTTTTGCTTGTATCTGTAAATGTAAATATCCAGAAAATGTAGATATCTTGTTTCAGATCGAGAAAAGATCCTTAAAATATAATATTGTTAATGGTAATTACAAATGCATGCGACGTATTATAATGGAGTTTAAAATATTCCCTAGCGCTGAAAATAAATATCTATTTGAATTTCTTTAATTGAATCTGAATAAAAACGCAACGAATTCCATTAATAACAGAATTATAAAACATAAGCAACATAATGATAATAGTTTTATTTATAAGAAATTAATCCTTACATCTTCCTCCTAATGTTTCTTGGATATTTTGTTAGTATGAGGATTTCTTTGGCCTCGAATCTAATGAATATTAATCGTCGCCTGACTGACTGACTGAACGAACTCCCTTCGCTGCCCACTGGCACCTGTGTCTATATATCAAAGCGTCAAAGCCACTTGTCTTATCAGTCGGGCAGACGGCGAGTTCCGATGAGTTGAGCGGGACTATTAACAAAACAAATATAGTTTCTGCATGAGAGGGCCACTGGCATTTGTCGGCTTGTGGAAAATTTCCGTGCTTCCCTTTCTTGTTTTTTTTTCTTGCGGCTTTGCCACTTGAAACGCTGAACATGGCGGATTAATGTCATTTATCACGCGCTCGCTTTGCGGGGGTATGGGTATGGTTAGCATTAGCATTAGCAGGCATTTGAAATGTACAAAATAAATAAAGGACTCGCAGAATCGCAGGCCTACGCAGCCAGGATACAGTTTAAGCCTGCGATGTGATGTTGTTGTTGTCACTGGCTTTGTTCGCTCGGTTTTGCTTTGTTGCCGCAAAAAGGATAATGACAAATAATCAAGGATAAACGTTTTTGATTGATCTTTAATGGCAGTCCCCCGGCCACCGGCCCCTGCCTACTCCCTTTGACAACCGCAGGCGAATGTAAATCATATTAACTTAAATGTACCATAAAACAAACCAACGAGCCCATGTGGATTGGGTTGGTTAGCTCGCAAAGAAAAAAAAAATGGGGTGAGTGCGTGCCCAGGACACTTATCCTTCGGGGCACACACGGGCTTACGAGCTTGCCGCATTCTTTTGCAATTGTACTCTGTAGCGGAAAATGCTTTTCAATATATCAAAGGGAACGGGCATATAAATAACAAGCTGGAGCGAATCAGCTAATGAAGGATACGACAGGGGAATGCTCTTTTCTTTAGTATATATAAACATATCAATCCATTATTATTAAATTAAGCTTAAACTTTTTCTTATAATTTATAATCTCTTTCTAAAAATAACAAAATATTTGCACTGAAAAATATATTCTTTTTAGAAAATCAACTTCGAGACGTTTTATTAAGTAGAAAATCACTATACGATATTAATCAAGTTATTTACTTGAATAATATCTAATAAATTGTATATAAACGATATTACTTATGAATTTCCCCGTTCAACATCTTATTCTGGATACTTTGAATACCCTTTTGTGAACTTATTTGAGTGTACAAAAGGCTTACCCCACTTAGCAGACTCGGCAGGCCGAGGCCCCGAAAAATACATAGAATCTGTTGCCAAAATAGTATCTAGCTGAAATTCAACGGAAAAGCCAATTGAAGGAATCGTCTTGGAGTGGAAAGAGGGTCTAAAGGAAGAAAGCAGAATGGAGAAAGCAGAGCCAGTCAAAGACGGCGAAATAAAGCAATTAAGCGGCTTACAAATGCCAACCATTGCAGAAGGCGGCTGGGTGTGAGTATCTGAATATCCTTGGCAGATACTGAGACACACACTCACACTCGCACGCACACCCACACCCACTCATGCAGCCAGACAGTTGGTGCAAACAACTCTGACAAGACTGAAATGAAAATGAAAATGAAGAAAACATCAGAAAATTAATTTACATGTACGATTCATCAATCAGCCCCAGCCAGCGTCCAGTTGAAGATGCGCAGTTTTCCTCTCTTTTGGCCAAAAGTCATAAGCGGACATATGTGTGTGTGTGCGTGTGAGTGTGACCGAGTGTTCGTGGGAGTCTGCATGTGTGTGTATGTGCAGCAGGCCGTGCGTTGATTGATGATAAATACTCGAGACTCGAGTCGGCGGACGGAAGGATCGCAGGATGGCAGCGGCAGCGGCAATGGCCGCTTGAGATAAAGCGTTCAAATGCGCCGCATATTAAATGATGCAACATGAAAAGTAAAAGGGGACGCCAGCAGACCAGAGGGGTGAACCAAGAGGCTGATTATACACTCGAAGCAATAACAACATGAATTATGTCTCCTTTACGAACCTCTTAATTAAGAAACTATTTCCGATAAAACCACTTCAAGCCACATACCCTAAGCTAAATTGCTCTGTTCTTTGGAAAAGCTATTTTTCGGGAATTCTCCCTTCATCGTATTTTAGAGTTGCCCACAAATGAAATAAGTAATTTCCCTCTACTAGTATAAGCTATTTAATAATATTTATTTTTAGATATTTTATTATATATCTTATATCTTATTTTTTAAATAATTATATTCATTGGGTCAAAAACACATAAATAATATATGATTTAATTTTAAATGTTTCCAGAACAACAATTTTTTTTTTTGGGAAACATAACATAGCAATTAACTCATTAGTTTAGTTTATAATCAAAAACCTACACAGAATTAAATTTTATAAAATATTTTCTTCAATTTTGATTTAAGTTTAGCATTAACCAAAGTTTTTTAATGTGTAGTCCTTTTCTGTCGCTGTTTATTTTATTATTATGTAATGCCTGGTCCCCCTTACCCATGCCGTAACCTTTGGCAATCGTTATAAATGACCATTTGCGAGGGTCCTTCGGCTAGTTCCCATTTTTATTCCCGTTTATACCCTCTTCCACTTCCACTTCATCCCATGCCCCTTTGCGGCCCCTCGTCCTTGTCAGCCCTTTGTATTGTTTGCCAGCGATAACATTTATGCCATTACATAAATATATAAATAAATCAGTATTAGTTGAACTTCAGTTTGTCGCTATGCGAGGCTTAGTCTATGGGGTTGTGAGTGTGTGTATTCTGGGGGCTTGTATGTGTGTGAAAATATTTAATATTTCATACGGTTTTGGGGTGGGAAGTAAAAAATGCTATGGGGCTCCTTTTTTTGCCCATGGCGATTCCTTAATGTACATATATTAATTGTGGGTCAAGCGGGTTTAAGTTGGGCGTTTCTGATAGGATATAACATACAGAAAAATCTTTAAATTATAAAGACTTTTTAATATTAATTAATAATAACTATTAGCCATACATATATGAAAGGTATTAGAAATTCTATTACAAATTGAATACATGTATAATTGATCCTTAAATCGTTAAGAGCTTATTTACTTATTAGGTTCATATGGGGATGACCTCCACAACAACAATAACATCTAGATTCGAGAATAATAAAAACAAAAATATGAGAAATGTGCATTTATTTAATTCATTTTCTCATTTGTGTAATGCGTCTGCCAACACAAGCAGTTCGCAACTGAAATACCCAACGGAGTCGTCTGCGAAGGTGTTGCGCCTTTGATGGTCCCCCTTTTAGGGGATTCCAAGCCCCGCACACCGGCTGATGAACCCCCTTAAAGGTCACAGACATTTCAAGCGCTTTTTTGTTCCGACGATTTGTTGTTGTTGTTGTGCTTCTTGTTTGGTGTGTTGTTTTTTTTTTTTTTTTTAGAGACGGCGCACCCAATTCAGCAATTCACATGCATGCAGCGACCCCAGCGGAAACCCCCGTCTGTTCTTCATTTCCCCCGTTTTCCCTTTCCCCGCGCCATTGTTGTTTTGAGGTGGTTTTTCCGCTGTGTAGTATTTCCTTTGCCTTGTCGACGACAGTTGGCAAATTTCATTTATATTGGCATATGGAGTGAAATGCCTCTGGGAGGGCCTTAAATTAAAAGTGTTCCTCTATAGTTTATTTTTAGAACTGAACAAAAATCTTAAAGTTTTGGGGATGTGAGATGTAAATGTTGTTCACAGATCACACAATTTGACTGATATATAATGAATACTATAAGAAGTATTAGGTGTCCATAATATATTCCAATAGAGCTCTGTAGTTTCAAGTACGAGCATTAGCATGCTTCTCCCTCAAGAGTCACCCCAACATAGCACGGAAACTTCTAGTCACATACACCGCAGTGCCACCTGTACCGTCTGCTGCCCCTATATGCGCTGTAGTGCTGCTGGCTGCATGCGAGGCGGGGTACAACAAGTTAATTACGGAGGCATGCAACTCGCTGTTGCCGCCATAAATTGTGCGGGCTTCGGGGACCAACTACCAACTTGATGTGCAGCGTTTAATGAGTGTGCAAATGTTGGTCGGGAAGGCGGCAGAAATTAAAAGGCGGAGGGAAGCGGACAGGAGGTACTCCCAAGAGGTGTGCCTTTAAAGTTTGCGCCGGCAAAACTATTCGATTGACAAAGTTGTGCAGATTCTTGTAGAACTTAAATTGTTAAACTCTTCACGGCAAGAGCTCTCTGCCGACATGAGCACTTTTCGGCCAAGTTTTCGGTAGCAACGATAGAGATTCTTGTCGAAGGAATTTGCGCACAGAAAATATTTAAATATATTTTCGGAACATCAATTCAGGGGCTCATTAAAGAACAGCTGCTTTATTTATTTTTATTTTTTCATGAATTACTTGATTTATATAAAAGTAATTACGTTTGATGCACCTAGGTACCTCATATCGACCTCACTTTTGTACGGTTTTTTATGAAAATTAGTTAAGATAGCAGCGCCACTAAAAAAGCTTTTTAATTAATATTTATATATAATGTTTTTTTTAAGAATATTGCATATACTGCAATTTGAACTTTTCTAAGCTGAAAGAATATAATTTATTTGGTTAAAATAAAACAGTTTGTATAAAATTTAAAATATAAAATATCTCTTTGTTGTGAAAAAAATATTAAAGGTAGCTACGTTTTTAAGAAAGCTGCCTCAAAGTTGCGTGCAAAGTACTAGGCAAATTATACTGTAAAAATACAACTCATGATACAACATTTAAAACAAAATGTAATCTTCTTATATATAAAATTCTCATCTCACATTTCTCAAGTCATGTTTATCATTATACTTCTCCGAAATGGCTCGACCGATCTTAGTGAAATTTGGTGAACATATTCGTAAGGCCTAAAAATCTGACAATATATTTTTCATCCCTCTAAATCTTAAGGGTGGTTCACCAATAATTTTTTTATTTTATTTTTTCGACAAAAGTTTTTGTTTTATTTTTTTCTGGTACAGCATATAGAAAATTATACACATTTTTTATTCTATCTACAAATCCGCCATAGCGTTTCTATGTGGCTATTGAATATAATGATTTTAGTACTATACATTCTTATTCAGAGTTTATAATTTCAATTTCCTTTAATGACGATTTGTTTCAATTTGAAACTTGATCTTTCGCCCTCGCCGGTCGATAACTTATCAACTACGAGTATCAATCGATAAGTTATCCCCGCCAGGTGTCTATAGTTGTCACTCATTTATTTATCTTTCAAAATTAATTTATCACTTTCAATATTTCAAATTCATTCATTATCAACTTCTATCTACATCCAGTTTATTTGTGCTGGCTAAAGAGGGACTGACCAAGAATATTGTACACTGCATTGCGCTGAGAGATTAATCTTTTTTTTCTTTTCAACTGACATAATTAATAAAGAATTGTTGTAATTTAAAAGATATTCTTTAAGTTAGTAAAGATTATTTTATTTACCTAAATTAAGTATAATTTAATTATTTGCAACGCCTTCGATTATACTATAAGTACATTCCTGCACACTTATAGTAAATAGTTACTTTTATTGAACTAAAAAAATGTTTTCTAGAATAAATATTCTAAATATAATATTTTTATTAGAGCTTTGTCAATAAAAATAAAATAGTAAAAATTTTAAGTAAATCGGGTAGCTAAATTTTTAAAATACTTCAGCCATAATAATTATAAGAACCGCGAAAGATTAGATAAAATGCTATCTATCAGTAGGTAGTAGCTAAAGGATAGAGCTGAGGAAATGACTTCACTTTCAATGTAATCAGACATCATATATAGGGAAATTTCAAGCCGAATAGATTTGAAGTTGAATTTAATACTACCCAAGCCGTAGAGTTTTGGTTTCCCGTTTTCTCATTATTTAACAAAATTTATTTCGCGAGATGCAAAATCTATCCAATATAATATGGAACAAAGGAATCTCCGTTCCTTGAATCCCTTTTGCTCTCCCTCCCCCATCTATTGTATTCCTTAAATTTCGTTTCCTTGCCTTCCCCCACCTTCAACTCCGGCTCCGTCCGTTCCTTAATTCTTCTTCTATTAATTGCTTATACGCACAGTTAGCCCATCGCCCAGAGAGCTTTTAATCCTGGCACGTGGCAGCCTTCGGGCCATCCGACTCGTGAGGTGTTCAAATCTAGACAGCAGCCGGGGCACAGGAATTGAATAATTTAAACGGATAGATTACGGCGGGCATTTAGTGCACAGAGAGCCGGAGCCGGAGACGTAGACGACTACGGAGATGGAGATGGAGATGCCTTAGCCGAAGTCATAACTGTAAGCTATTGCCTGCCCCTGGCTGCTGAATATTCATTAGGTGCTCGGGCAAATTACTCGCCAACATGCAATGCGAGTAGAAATGTAAAAAGTGCAACAAGGACGCAATAAACGGGCGAAGGAAATTAGCGTAAAATCCGACCGAAACTGAACCGTAAACAAAAACCCAACTGGCAATTCCCGGGCCCGCATTTCGAACGAGTATAGTGAGCAGTCCGGGGCAAAAAGTTGCGAGTGTTTGTCATGTGCCAACACTTCCAACTGCTTTGGTTTTTGTGTGTGCAATGGTCTGGGGCTGTCGGGGCAGAGCAGACTAATTTGCGCATAATTAAATATAAATTGTATGCGTCATTGTTTGTTTTGCTACAAGCATTGGGCGTAAATATATTAAAGAAATTGCTGCTCCTCCAGCACGTTACGTTGCGTTACGTATGCGCCATGTATGCTGCGCAGTTTCAGCTGCTGCCGCTGCTGCTGCAGTTGTGTTTTGTTCTCGCCGCCGGCAAGTGACAGGTTGCAGCAACTGAGGGACAACTGGGAGGTTGAGGATCTCAGGAGCGGAGCTTGAGCGCTTGGCTTGGGTTCGAGTTTAAGGGGCAGCAGCAGGAATTGCAACGTTTTGGCAACAGCACAAAGAAAATGTAATTATTTACGCTCTTGAGCAGGCGACGGCGACAACAACTTCCTCTCCTTCTCGCCCTTCCCACCCTCTCAGCTGTTGTTGTCGCGTCAACAGCAATTTATTTGAGTGTGAAAAAGATGAATTAATTTTACAGCATTGTGCAGCACAATTAAAAATTATTTGCTCTTGGCCCCCGCTTCGCGTTGCTTTGCTTTTCGGGCCCAATGTCAGAGCTCGCCCCGAGCTTAATTGCTGCAAAGTTGTTGTGGCTTAGCCGGTTGGGCGTGGCAGTGGGCGGAAGAATGGGGTGGCAATGCCATTGTCTACAGAGTAAGAATTATTTAAGAGGCAGGATTTTTTTCCTATATTCTGAGGGTTAGAGCAGAGGCTTTTGGACCCACAAAAATACAACTATTAAGTTTTTCAGGATAGATATATAATAGAGTTAACAAATAATAAGAATAATAATAAATTATTTGTGGGACAACTGTATCTGCCTTTCTCATTTCTTTAAACCATTTATTTAGCCTGGCTTAATAGAGTTTCTTACAGTGTCCGCTACGTTTCTCTGCCTTGCTGTCCTGTCCTGCAGCAATTTATGTTTTGGGCCTGGTCCACCGATTCGGGTCTCCTTTTTTTTTGGGATCCTTCCCGCCCCCTCTCTCGGTTGGCTCGCTACCGGCTGGCCGTCCTGCTCGCTCTCCTATTGTTTTGGCCTTTGTTTGTGGTTGATGATGAGAAAAGTTTTTGCCTGGCAGGCAGGCAGGCAGGCAGGCAGCTGAAGTGTTGGCGACGTTGACGGCGAATGTTGGGCATGTTTTATGCATTTTCTTATGACTTTACTTTTGGCGTAGATTTGTGCGTGGCCGTGGCCCCTCCCCTTCTCTCTCAACCCCTCCTTCCCGAGAGTGTGAATTATTATGTACATTTCAAATGTGCAACAACAATAACGAGGAACAACTAAAAGCAATGCCGTAAATTTGTTTTCCTGGCAAGTGGACAAAGACCTCGGGGACAGAGTGAGTAGTCCTGGCCGCAGGAGGAGCGGAGTCCGGGCTGGAGGGGCTGTCAGTCAGGAGAGATCTCAGTACTCTCAGAACGTAGCCATAAAAACTATGCCCCGCTGCCGCGCTGCTGTAAAGTTATTTTCGGTAGGCGTTCCCCCTCGAACATTTGTCATTTTGGCCACCGAAAATGAAGCCTCGAGTGGGGCGGGGCAAATAACTTAATTAAAGCAAATGTGTTGCGGGACATAAGAAGTTGTAATTAGTTGGGCGTGGTTTTGAACCGTATTTACCATCGAGCTGGACCATAATTCTCACAAAAGGACGAGCAGTCGCACGAATTGCATACGTAAAATACTATCTGAGTAAGCTCAGTAAATATTACAATCCTTGCAGTTTTTTTTCCTAATAAAAAAAAAAGTGTATAGTATATTTAAAGTGTGTGAACTTAAGGATAAGATGACAATTGATTTAGAGTAAATTATTCTTAAAGTAAATTATTTTTTATTAGGCAGAAATCTAGGGCTTTCTGTTTTGGGAAACTTATATACTTAAATACAAAATTAAAATACAAATAACTCTTATTAAAAAAACAATTTGCAAATACTAAGAAAGACAGAAAAAATTGTGAGGGATAAATATTTAAAAAATTAATGTATATACATATAAAGTATTTAATAAATATAAAAAAGTTATTAAATTAAAGTAAATTATTCTTTGATAAATCTCATATTTTTAATTTGGTAAACTTATAAACAAAACTTCGTATTATATATATGTAATGCCTGAAATATTTAATAAATATAATAACGTTATTAAATACTTAGCGTAAATTATTATTTAACAAGGCATTATATTTTAGTGCTTTCTGTTTTGGTAAAGTTTAAGTTGTAACTGTACCCAGCCTACATTTTTATTCGATTTTATCGCAATTTAATTAGGAGAAAAGGTTGAGCAAATTCAGAGATTTAATTAATTGTTAAGTTGCTATAGCTAAAGCTGCTTTTAATGCCTTTACCTGCAGTTCTTCAAGAAATCTGGTAAAAAACTGTTGCTGTCACCACTTCAGAGCAAGGTGATGATGAGTGCCAAGTAATTTATTTTCCCAGCGACCGTCTGATATTTTCCGGGAAGCTCTGCTTGGTTTGTTTTATTTCGTTTTGTTTGTCTCAGCTTGGGTTTTGTTTCGTTTTGCTTGTTGTCTGCTCGAGTTGACTTCCTTTGCACTTTGGAAAGAAGTTTTGAAAAACAGGATTTAACAACGGAAAATTACATTTAGCACAAGACGCGACATGCTGCCTCTTCCTTTTCACGTCAAGAAAAGGAAAATACGGGAAAGCGCATCCGGTGAGGGGCAAGGAAGAGGAAGGGGGGCAAGGAAGGGAAAAAGGACCTGGTCAAGGAGGCATGAATAAATGAAATGCGCTAACTTTGCTGGCCTCAAACAAAGGCGAACTAAACGCGGATGTAAACGTGCACTTTCCCCTCCTTCGGCCCAAAAAAAAGTTTTCCCATGGGAAGTGTAGAAATAAAAACTTGAAATTCACTTCCGCTTCCGGCCAAGGCTGATTGAGCTCTTTAATAATGCATTTGTGCGCCGCCGTTCCTCGGCAAAATGTTAATTGACAACGAAAACTCGGGGACCACAGCTGGAAAATCTCGACGCTGCTGTGGAAAGATTGTTGCTGTTAATAGTTTTGGAAACTTCTCAAAATTAATGAATCAACCATGACGCACACACACATCCAGTAACCCGTAAATGACGTCATAAAAACATCGTCTGGGGAGGGATGGCGCTTGTGGGACTCATATCCAGGCATTACAACATTGTAAAACATGAAAATGTTATCATTATAAAATAGAAAAACGTCGCGAAAGGGAGCGGAAAGAACTCGGTTTAGTTGTGGGTGTTAGGGGGTGCTTTTGTAACGGTTGGGAAATTTAGATTCTGCCATGAATTAGCAGAAAATTCCTTTATATTTGCTTTAGAAAGTAAACTTTCTTTTGCCGCAAAATAAAGATGTCTTCGATATGTTACGGAAATATCTTGAAAATACATTAGGTTCAACCACCACTCATTATATTTCTGGGCAAAGACTTTTTTAAAGATTTTTATAAATATGGTGAAATAATACTCTATGTAAGAAATGCCCAGTTAGTTTTAAGGTTAACCACTTAATATAATGAACCATATTAGCAGAGACGATGGCTTTAATTCTCTGCTTAATTTCAATGAATTAATATTTTCAACTAACATAAGTGCTGATTTTAAAGTTGTTTTCCTTTTTGTTTAAATAATGATGATGCGATGAGTTAATATTAATAATGAATGTGCGATCGTAACGTTTATCTTACCTCGTTAAGAGGTGTTTTCGTTTGATTTAACTATTCTGTTATTCTGTTAAAGATTTTCTTGGGCGTTCATTATTTAGTCCAATTGTCAGGATTAAATATGTATTTTTTTGAGCAAATAGATATTAATCAAGGTTTGTACTTTGCAATATTAATATAAATCAAGTAGAGCTTTTGTTTGGTTTTACAATTCTATTAATACTTATTAATTTATGCTAATAATCTTTCTCCGTTTGAGAATTGTTCAAATCATAACTTCAGCCTGTTGCTGGTCGAATATTAATCATTTACAGACCCTCACAAGCAGTTCTACAAACAGAAAGCCACCTCCCCTTTTAACGTATTTGTACAGAATTTCCCATCAGAGTCCGCAGAACGTCAAGCTAAACGTTATTTCGCACGCCTCTTGTTTTACACATGGGGGGAGTCCTGTGTCCTCCCCAGTTGCTGCTGTTGCTCCCATGCTAAGCAAAACAAATGAGTTAAAGGGTTTTTACTTGCTAACTGGCAGCCACCAACTCATTGTGCACGGTCTGGTGGGCAGCTGGTGGCGGGCCCAGCCCCTTGGAAAGCGCCACCCCCTTGGCTTTGGGAGAGCCAAAGGGCGGGAGTACGGCATAATGGCCCCAACATAATGTGCACATTAGTGTTCACACATTTATAGATGTGCCCAACTGTGTGTGTGCGCTGGATGTTTATGGAGGTCTCTGTGTGCGCGTAAAGAGTGAGAAAATGGCGGAGCGGCGACGCCAGGACGCAAGGATACTACTCGTACCTCCTTGCTAGAAAAGCGAAAAAATCACAGAAAATATGTGGCCCAGAATCACGGCACATGTGCAACAGCAACAGCAACACCAACGGCACAGCAACATAAGCTTCCACAGCATCCGCAGCATTTGTGAGCTAATGACATTATAAACATGAAAACTCCATTAATATTTTTTTGCTGTTGATTATGATGTTGCTGCTACTTTTTATGCTCGCTGTTACTCCTTTTTTCTACCTTCCAGCTGCTCCTGCTGCTACTGCTGATTCTGCTGCAACGCTGCTAACAGAAATGTTCACTCTTTTATTCTGGTTTTCCATATTTTCTTTTTGGCAACAACATAAGCATATGAATGGGCCATGGATTAGGAGAGGGAGAGGCGCGGGGAGGCCGCAACCATTTCTCACACTTTACTTGCGTTTTTCCATAATTTATTTGATTTATTTGCACGCACCGCACGCGGCGGCGGCTGACAAGTAACTTGGCCAAGTAACTTGGGCTCCTTCGCCCATCCTGCGATCTTCATGCGCTCCAACTGCCTTCGGGCTGAGGCAAGCTCTAAGAGTATTTTGATGCTTGACAATTTTTTCAAATTAAAGAACAGCAAAAAGGCAGCTTCTTGCCACTGCCACCGCTCTCCTTAACTCAGTTACCCGTCCAGGTGTGTCAGGTCCTGTGGCCAGGTGCGGTAGGCGGTGGGCGATGGGTGGGAATGCTGCCGGTGGTGGTGCCACCTGTGTCACTGCTCCACTTGCCCCATCATGCGTGGCAAGTGCTCGTGTATGCGCTGCATACTTGATGCTGCCCCCGACGGAAGTGAGAAGTGCGGGCCATTGGCCAAGAATATGATCAGCGTCGGCGGCTGGCCAGACTACGGTCCACTTTATTGCCACACAAATTCGATATAGTCGCTGTCTGTCCTAATTGGGTGTTATTAAAACCTTTAAAGCTAATTTGTACTTTGAAGCAATATTCATACCCAAAATATTTTAACGGAACGTAATTAAAGTAATTTAATTGTCATAAACATGATTTTTAAGTATAGCTTTTTTGTACAAATTATATTTGCATTTAAGGGGCTGATAAAATTTCCACTATCTTTACTTACACATTTCACCTTTCACCCATTATAATCGGGAACTGACTTTTTGTGGTCGTTGGGCCGAAACGAAATTTTATTGGGGGCTTTTACGGAATTTTTATTGCATTTTTGCGCAGCTCCTTTCCAGGGCTGACTTCAGTTTCTCTCTTTCTATTGCACATGCAATAAGTTGCACTCCATTACGCGGTTTTTAATATAAAAATCCCGGCCTTAGGGCAGTGCTGTCAACAATCTACTTCATAAAGAGGACATGGCAAACACAAGAAAAAACAGGACATCGCAGGACTCGCATTAAAAAAAGCTATGAAATTATTCCATGATAATGTTTTTGCATGAGTAAATCATATTTATAAACAAACCCAACGCTCGAAATGTAACGCTTTGATTAATTTTAAAGAAAATATTTAAATATTAAAAATACTTTAATGGCTTGTATGAAATTCTTTAAAATACTTGAATACTTATTGATTTTAGAGACATGGTTTTCAAAATGTTTAAAGTTTAATTGGGACACATTTCCGCAAGAGAATGAAGGAAATTACTTTCCAATTGACTATTTGGCTGGAAAACGGACGAATTGGCTGCACTGCCTAAGAGATCTTTGGACTGAAAGCAGTTACATTTTCATTGGGGCATTTTCTTAGCGGCGACGGGGCCATTTGCCATTTTCAAAGGCAGCCCAGCCCAGCAGCAGGAGGAGGAGCATCCTTTGCCTTAGTTGTCGATAATGGCAATCGCGTGTTGTATTTGCTTTGATTTGCTTCTGGTCGGGATTCGACTCGGACTAGGGCTCCGATTGGGTGTTGGGTTTCGCCGAGTCGCATTTCGCATTTCGCATTTGGCATTTTGTTTTTATGCCCGCTAAGCTTTTGTTTGCCTTCGCCATGCTCCACTTGGCTTGGTTTGGCTTGGCTTGGCTCGGCTCGGCTGTGGATGCAGTTGCAGTTGCAGTTGGAGCTACATCTGCAGCTGCTTCTGTTAGCGGCTTACGCCGGTTTCGATTCCCCGATTGGCTCCACTTTCCCTTGAATTCCCCCCGTATTTCCTTCTTACCCGCCGCCATTTGGCAGCGTTTGAGAAATGTTATAGCGGCTTAGGGATTTGCGGTTTTGTGTTATTGCCGCTGCCACAACCGCTGAGTGCCTTTGGGCGCCGACTGCCGCCCAGCTTTTGTCAATTTGCTCGACGCTCTTGCAGCGAAAGCCACATTGCACATACGCACTGTTGCCGCAGGGCTCGCAAAGCCCCAAATGAATTCGATTTCCGCCTAGAGCCGACGCACTAACTCACCGCCGGCTCACTAGACTTGCTGCGCTCACAAAAAGAGCGCTCCCCATGCGAAGCAAGGTTTCAAATTAATCAAACCCGATTTTATTTTAAATGTAGTAACACAAAAGTTGGCCCAACCTTTTACGCAATTGGATACAACGGCTTTATTTTCTTTTCAAGAATTACAATGCGAAAGGTGCTAGGAGAGAGATTTGTAAAACTTGAAACTGTCTGAAGGATATGTGGCTTATGCCGAGATGCTTAAAATAAAATATTACTCATTCGTTGTCGCTAAGACAATCATACGCCAAAATCAGTATAGCTTCTGTTGGCTTTGGCCAACTATCAAACCAAACACGCAATACTCAGGTTAGTGGCTTTGAGTTTGTTGTACTGTCTGTACTGTTTCAGCTGCATTTGTCAGTCACCGCGCCCGTAATAACTCCGACGCATTGCGCTAACCGCAGAACAGAACATTAATGCACTTGAGTCCTTGGCAAGCTGCTTTGTGCATGCGGTGGAAGGACGAAGACTCAGCAGGAGCTCTCCCGCCACTTCTGAAGCAGCAGCAGCAACACCAGCATATTTAGCAACAGCTCCCAGTCCTGCTTCACCTGCAGTAATTGTTATCGCTTTTTGCTGCTGATGCCACTCCTGCAGCTGCTGCATCGACATTGATTTTCCGGATGTGAGGCATGTCTGCACAACAATTTAGTTTCCATACATTGGGCTCTCCGATTTGGCAGTAACTTAAAACTCAATGTTGGATTTTCACAATCTAAATATAATATTTTTGGATTTTAATATATTATTTAATAATTATATCATGATATCATGTATACTACAGTTGTACTGGGAAATGATCGATTTAGAGTAAGTAATTGGGGGAAATCTGATAATTAAATTCTGACAATACCTGACACTATTATTGAGAGGTTAAATGTATTTGTGTTATTAAGGATAAATGTAAATATACGGTCTAATCACCTCTGGTGCTCTAAAGGTTCAAATTTAGTTCCCAAAGAATGTTAATATAATGCACATGTACTCCTAAATGAATATAGAAAAGTGATATTAAATAAATAAATTGTTCAATATTTGTTTTCCTTTGTGTCAAAAGTTTTGTAGAACATAAGATAAATGCTCGAATTAAATCTCTGCTGATTCCAAGACTTCCCTTAGATTCCAACGAAACTCGAATATATATTTATGAAAACAGGAGGAAATCCAAATGATATTTCACTCTTATTGTAACCTAGGTGGCAGATGCAGGGAAAATTCAATCAATCCGGGGCAGCGAGCTGGGGAAGCCTGGCAGCTTCCCAGAAGCCCCAGTCCTGCTAGCTCCTCGGCGACTTTGTTCAGCTGTCCCGCCCAGCAGGTCACTTATATTTCAGCACTAAATGCTGCACAACACAATTCATTTTTGTGCAATTTCCCGCTGTGTGCCAAGCTGACACTCAGCAAACCGAACCCCCGCATACATATAGGATTTTTATTTTCGGAGCGAGTACGAGTACGAGTCCTCCGCTGGCCGCCTTTCTGGCTTTGGTCAGTTTTGAGCTGCTGCAATAGCTGCTTGAGCTGCGGTTGGCTTTGGTTTTGGTTTGGCTGCCGCTTTTTGGTTTTTATGGCGCGCTCCGCTTTTTTATAGTCCTCCGCGCTGGCCGTATTCATTTTGCTTGTTTTGTTATATATATTTACAGAGCTTATCTTTGACCACACGTATGTTGGCAGAGCAAAATTGTTTTTGAAATTGAAAAATTGCAATACAAGCTGAGCCGGAGTCCGCTGCTCTCTACTGAATGCGCCGGGGACGTTGCGGCTGTTGCTGTAATACGAAATAATGCGAGCTGAACCCCCTCGGTGACCCCTGAACCCTGAACCCTGAATCCCGACCACGCCTCTCCCACGCGGCCGCCCCTCACCGTCTCTTGGCCAAAGCGCGGCATTTTTCTTTTGGCTTTTAGTTGTGCCTTGCGCCCATTTTTTGTAAAGCTGGCTGCTTGCTTTTATTTTCTTTGTTTAGCATTTTCATTTTTTCCCCACGACTATTTCTATTTTTTAGCCGTTTTCCTTCTTGTTTTTCTATGAAATATGCAGTCAAAACCGGAGAGCACAACAAGAAAAAAATGCTTTTGTACGTTGGCATCTTTTTTATATATTTTGGGCTTCCTTATATTTGTATGTGTTGTTTTTTCAAGGATCCTGCAGGTGCTTGTGGTGCATCTGTCCAAAAGTTATGCACATATTTAAAGAAAGTATGGCGAATAAAAGGAGATAGAATAATAAATAAATTATGATCAAAGCAGACACAATATTATGGTTATTACTACTTGGTTTGTAGTACATGATCTTTGGCCAGCGATTAGTAGAAAAGTTTAAGTCCTTGAGTATTCCATAGCTTATATTTGATTTCAAAAATTACAAATTACATTTTATAATTATACATTTGTTGTTTTATGTTTCAATTTATTTGAGTTTTAAATGCAAGAAGGTATATGCTGGGAAAACTGCCTGGAAAGGTGTTTACTTAGATTGGTAAACTTTCTGTTCGGCTATAAGATTAAAATTTCTTAATATAATTTCAGTATTTACGTCTTCTCTAATTTTTATTAAGCAGATCGACGAGAAAGAAAGCAACGTCTAAACGTTAATGATTGTAAAGCGACACTAAAACTTCTATTAAGTACCATTTAAGCAGAAATATTGTCTCGACCTTTTAACACTTTCTAAAATCGAACCCCTTGGCAATACTGACCAGGAACTCATTCTTAAAGTTTTATTTTCAAAAGCCCAGTGAGTGGGGCAAACTACAATCTAAATATGAAACAAATTTTAGAAAATTTTGAACACGCTCGTATGTGTAAACATGGGCACGAACATTTTGTCAGGTCATGTCGGCTAAAATCGCAAATAAAATCAGCAAATAAATGAAAAGCCTGACAATTTGTTGATGGTTTTCCGATGCCGGGCGGTGGCCGAGCTTAGATGAAAATTAATTTCCAATGTTTTGCTCCATCTCTCTGTCTGCAGCCATGTGTACGCGGCCGTTTGCGGGAAAATAAAATAATTTTAATTACGTTTCCGTGCATGGAAAATTGGGAAAATTTCCCGCATTACGCCACCGATGTGAGTCGGTCATAATTATGCAATGGGAGGATTTTAAAGCGGCGTTAGCCAAGCCCGACGCGAATAATGCTCTAAGCCCCGACATTTTAGCAAATTGCTACACGGCCGCCGACGGTGGGCGTGGAAGGGTTGGCGCGGGCGTGGCATGTCGAAGGCGACAAAGCATAACGGAATTAATTGTGCGCATTAAAAGGGATTGCGCAAACATTAAAAAGGGATTTCAGAAAGAAAAAAACATTCAAATGCCAGAGACAAACCAAACCAAATGCGATAATGAGCAATTCACTTGCATAATGCCCGCTTGCGGTTTTGCAATAGCTCATAAAAAATTCAACACAACAATGCGGCCGCACAGAAATACGAGAATATCCGTTTAAATATCTAAATCAATTGAAGGGAAGTGTTATTGATTATCCTTCACTTCCATGCATGTTGGCCACGTTTTAACGTTGTGGACTGCCCGGCTTAAATAAATAAATTCCGTTTATTACTTTAGACAAGCCAGTAAGACTCAGCTATTTTTTTTTTCTGTTGAGAGATTTGAGGGTAATTATTATACATTGTACATAATTATTTATACAAATATTTTGATAATATTTTTAAATGATATCCCGGTTTTCTATATAAAAAAGAATATGCCAAATGCAGCTTGATGTGTCGGTGTTAAAATAAAATAATAATACATTTTCACCTGTCACATATTTGCTCTTAGTCGACTTTGCTTAGATTTCCTAGGCTTTTCAACCTATTACTACTTACCATTCATTGTAAATCGTTTCACGTGTGGATCTTCCTCCAGATACTCCGATTTAGACTTTGATTGCCCTGCCCACTCAGTTTCAGGCTCAGATTCCGATGCCAACTCCGACAGCTGACCAATGCAAACAACTGGCTTGGTTAGCTGAGTCAAGTATTTGATTAAGTGCCTGTTGAAAATCGAATGATTGTAACCCAATATGCGGATCAGACCAGGCTGCGATGTGATTCGAGTGGCTGGCTGACGAGCGCTGACAACGTCCGTGGCCTCGTATAATTGCATGTCGGGTTCCAGCGCCTCGGTATGCAACAGTTATCTTACTGCGGCCGCGTTTTTATACCCTTCCTAGGGATCGTCTGTTTTTTTTCATCTTTTAAAAATCCAATTTTTAACATAAACCTAAATAAAGAATTTATTCAACAGCATCCTTAGTGGGACTAAACTTTCCTTTTCCTATAAAAAATCTACTGTACTTTGATTGTAGGTAAGTTTTAAATGAAATAAAAATAAACAAGAAAGAAGAAATCCCTTTTCTTTTATGTCTTTGAGGGACCTAGAATTTACGTAGATGATTTCGCCATACCCATAGAAATAAAAAATAATAAGAAGAGTAGTAGAGTATTCCAAGCTTCCACCCGGAGTAGCGACTGTGCCTTTTTTTAGTGCTTCTGTATGCTGTCTGCTCGAAGCGACAAGGGGCAAACGATGAATGCGTGGCATTTAAAACAATATAAGCGTCGGTCGCGAACGAAGACGCCGGCAGTTGTAGTTGCAGGCATGAATGGCAGGATTGCAGGACGACAGGACTGCAGGATTGCAGGCCGGTATAGTTGCCCGGTATCCCCCGCATCCTGGGGATCCGTATCCCTGGCACGGGCAGGAGCATGACCACCAATTAACGCAAGGCGATGCCTCCTTTCCGCTGGCAGCATAATGTGCGCACACACGTCTGCTCCTCTCTCTCTTTCTCTGCGGGGGCGCATTGTGGTTGTCTCGCTCATGAGTGTGTGCGTGTGTGTGTGTTCGGGAGAGTGTGTGTAGATGGCGGTGCATTGTGTGTTTTCACAGGAGAATGCAATTTAAATTGCATTAAAATTGATTGAATTCATGGAACGCAGTTGCCTGGGCCGATTTACCCGGTCGCCGCCTGCATGCCACCAGGCCGGGCATCCTGTCAATGGATCTCCGTATCCTTGCTCCTTGCTCCGACCCGAGTGTGTGCGTGTGGTGTTTGTTTTGAGCGCCGTTAAGTGGGCGGCGGCCTGCTTTAAAAGTTGTTTATACACAGACGTCTCAGCATTTCACTTAAACAGCACCAAGGATCCAATTAAAACGATTCGAAGAAAATATTCGATTAAAGCCAACTGACTTCGGGCACTTGCTGGCTCAATGGATTCGATAATGTGTATTAAGCTTGAAGGATTACATATTTAATTATTATTGCCTTTTGCAATACGAGGAGAAGTCTGCAGAAAGATGAATCAGATTTCAAAATAATATTAATATCGTAATTCATTTAAATAAGTTAAAAACAATTATCCGAAGATTTCAGTCGGACTCTTTCATTTTGAAGTACACTAAGCATTTTAGTAATTAAAGAGTAAGCAGTCACCTGTCTTATTAGCGAATTATATTCCTTTTTTTAAATAAACTGACCCTTACGTATAAATATGCTTTGTGTTCCATCAGTGCACTGATGGGGAAAGCATGAAAATTCAGAGATGAAAAGCTCGATCGTTTTTTGCGTGTGTGGGACAAATGCAATTGTGTTGGCCGACACTTGTCCATCACATTTCCATTTGCGGCTGGTTAAAGCCATCGGCCATAATTCGCATGTGTGTCACAATTACACAATTATTACAATCTGCTCAGCATGAAGATGGCTCCCAGGACTCGCACAAAAGCTCACTTTGAAATATTTATATTCCCACGATTATTGCAACTCCCCCGCTGATGTTGCTGTTGCTGCTGCTGATTCTTCGGCGGTGGCCTTCTTTTTGTGTGGCTTTTAATAAATGCATGTCATGTGCATGGCGTCTGCAGCAAAGGCAACAAAAATGGCAACACCGAAAGCAGCAGCAGCAACAGCAGAACAGCAGCAACAGCAACAGCTCGTTGACCACAGCACTTAACAAAGGTAGCAATTTAAATGGCTAAAAGGGGGAGACATTCAGGGGCTGATGCACTTCGAAATAAAAACGCAATAAATATAAACGAAGCTGGCATAAATGCGCTATTTTAGTCTGATTAAACAAAGGCCGCAATTAATTTGCCAGCATTGAGGCGATTATAGAGAGTGTCCGAAGGAAAGGGACAGCACAGCGCAGCGCTACAGTGCCGGCCAATAAGCATATGCAATTATTTTCAATTTTCCGTGGCAGTTTCAGTTTTCAGTGGCCGCTGCAGCGTAACAATTAATGCGCATTAATGAATTATTAATTTGTGTACGCGACGCCGCGGCGTCGCCCCCAAAAGTATGCAATTAAATTCTATTTGTTAATTTATGGCCGCATCCAAATATGCATTGATTATGCAAATGGAATTGGTCTGGCCAGCGGGTCTGGTCACTGCCTGGGCAGTGGACAGTGGATACTGGATACTGGTTTTCGGTCTCGGGCCATGAGAATGGTGGCGGCCTTAACCGGGGCCTTAATCAGCTCAGATTTCACTTTTTTTCCAGCCGCTTTGCTCTGCGTTTTATCTCTGTCTCTTTGTTTAATTCATGATCCCTTTTTTGCAGCGAAACAAATTGTTAATGTTTAATTGCATTTTTGATATTTGCCTTGGCCCGTTTGAGTCGGCTCTTCATCCAAAACGACGTCGCATTTAATTTATTATAATTAGTGTTAATCTTACGTTTAATTACATTTAATTGCCTTTGCTGAAGGCGCCCAATAGGAGGCAGGAGGAGAAGGGCGTTAGGCGGCCTCCAGGACCGGTGATTTAATGTAATGAATAAACAGGCGGGGCGACAGACAGAGAGACTGCCGCCATCTAACTGGGCGACAATTGGACAATTTAGCAGAAGGTGACAGCCGGGGGTGTGGACAGCCCCGAGGAGATAAGATACGAGATTGTAGATGTTATCGATTACTCGGCTGGAGGCCACTGAAGTGGGTGGATAAATGCAGGTAAAATCAGGTGGGAGGACTCAATTAGAAAGCAAATGGATGCAAAGGACAACGAGGAGCCAGAGAAACATGACAGGATTGGCATAGACACTTAACGCAACAGAAAGAGTTTAAATGTTCTGAAAAAAAGTTACTTCTGCTTTAGTTAATTTGTTATTATACCCTCGCAGAGGGTATTATAATTTTGCCATGATATTCAGTTCAACGTGTTCAGCATCTTAAAATTAGGCGGAAAATATGAGTCTAAACGTTTACATATTTTGGCTGTAAACTAGTGTATTAGGAGACGATTGTCTAAATGGTTAATGGGAAATCGTTTAAGATAATTATTTTAAGTGTCTAGCTAATTCAAAAACCATTGGATTTACTTGTCCTTAATCAGTGAGATTAGCTGGCATTTACTCAATGAATTGATCTACAATATATGCCTTTAAAGTATTTGTTTTTGTTAGTTACTTTTACAAATCTGTTTTCATGTGCTCTATCCGTATAATAAATCTAAATTTTACTTGCTTTCTTAGAAAAAACCATTGAACAATACAATTATAATAATTTTAAAAAACTATTTTCGAGACCCTTGAATGTGGCCCTATTACTTACTTTCAAGGTCTAGCCGCTCTGGTATTATCCTTTATACGATTATTTGAGAGCAAGCATCCTTCTCAGATGTTGGCTTTCAGCTTTTAACGCCATTTTTATAATCTTAGCAAGTTGCAAACTTTTCGGGGCGACGTCTTCTAAGCTTGCACCCTCGCAAGTGCAACATCGATAAGTTTTCGTTGTAGTTCGCTGGGCTTCCTTTGGCACTGGCCCACAACCACACCAACCCACCCACCACTCGCTACCCACTTCACCACTTCCGCTGTGGCTGCTGTCACCGTAGCTGAGGGAGGGAGCTGCGGGGACGGAAGTGTCCATTAAACTCAGCCATTCGCTATCCAAGTTTTTTGGCCAAGTGCTGGCGGTGCTAAAACATCTGTACGGTGTGCGCCGTGGCGTGTCCGATGGCCAGGTGAGTTTCCTCCGCCGTAGAGATACATGTGTATCTATGCATCCGTAATTCACATGCTCACAATTTGAAATTGTAAATTTTGTGTCTTGTTAGTGCTGGATGAGAGCGGGGAGAGTGGGAGCTGAAGCTGAAGCTGAGGCTGCAGAGCAGGGGAGTCTGAGAGCAACGTGAAGCGAAATAAAATAACGAACAAAATCAACAAACATAAGGTAAAGTGCTGATTTGTTGTTGTTGTTTTTTCGCTCTCTTCTCTCTGTTGCTCGTTGTTTTCATTGTTTGTCGAGTAAAACTGTTACTTGTTTTTTCAGGCTGCCATTTTTGCTTATGTTAGACCACACACACAGCCAAGCACAAACGTAAAAGCACGGAAAAACGCTGAAGCTAAGTATCCCGACCACTGAATACCCGCTTCTTGGATAGAAAGAACTACAGCTTACTTTGTATATAGTTCTTATAAACAAATGGGAGCTTCCCACTCGTGTAGGGATTATTACTTATTTTATTACCCTTTACGTGAGTTGGGGCGAATACAATATACCCTTAAAGTTCACGTGTACCGGGTAATACAAACACAAACACGGGCGCACAGAGATACATTCGTAGTGCAGGTAGGAAAAGAATAATGTGGCGAAGATAGCTCCTTGCTGAGCTCTCCGCCCAAGACGTTCCCTCTCCGATTCCAGCTTCAACTTCAACTGGATGCCCGAAATTTATGCCCACTGTATTTGTTTATACAAATTTAATGAATACACACAGCAAAGGCACGCCAACCATTCCATTGTTGGATACACAAACCCACACCCAGGACCGGACGTTAGGCTTCGTCTATACTTTATGTTCCTGTCGTACCCATGCGTTTTGCATATGAGGCAGGAGGATGCGGGCGGGATAATACAGCCTGCAAGGCATTCTGTAAAATGTTGATGCAGAGGGAAAGGCTGCCGGGCAGTTCCCGGGAACATTTCACGTAGCCCAACAATGGCCGTTGATCCGGGCGGTAGCTCTGGGTGGCTCCCGAAATTTTTGCAATTTCCGCGCAACTGAATTGTTTTCCCTACTTAATAGTTTTTCCATATGCGCATATTTAACTTAATGCTCAAGATGAATGGAGAGTAATTTGAAACACGACGCAGCTATATAAATATATCAACAAATTGAACTAATTAAGGTGTAAGGTTAAAATATTGAGCAGATATTGGTGATACATTTTGTTTAATAAGCATGATTATATGAACATTTTAAATATTTTGTTTTAGTAAAAAATAGTATTTTGAATTAAATGTAGCAAAGTAGCTGATTAACCTTTAGTTTGCCATCAATAATAATTAGTCATTTAAATATCATTTATTTTGATGCATTCCTTGTGGAAAAACATATCAACTATAGCTTACAGGTTTTCCTAAATTTCCCGCACAGCAAGACGAACTTTTTTTAATTTTCTAAACACGTCTTCTTCGTGGAAAAATCCTTTGAAAAAAAATAAAACAAAAATGTGTGAAAACAAATAGAAAGTCGTGGACAGAAAGAGAAAAAATTTGTTGTAACTAGTGCAGTTTGTTTATGTTATATGCACGACACTCGAGTGTGTGTCTGTGTGGAATCGCAACAGTGTTTGCAAGTGTGTGGGTGTGCCAAAACTTTAGCTTAGCTTAACGCGTGTCCTTGTGCGCTCGTCACAGTTTTTTAGTTGTAGTTGGTACTTTAAACAAAGACCACAGGCTAGAGAAATGGAAAGGGTGAGAAATGTAGAAAAGGAGACTGCGAAACAGGGAGCAATTGGAAAGAGTGGAGAGCGGAGAACAGAGAACGGAGAACGGAGAGGCGGAGACAGCTCTCTGACTGACAGCATACTGCGAAGAGAAAACTTTGCGTTTTGCCTAAGTGACGACGTGCGACAAGCGGCGGCAGTTGGCACAAAAAAAAAACCATAACATCAGTGGAAGAAATATGGTTATAAAATCTAAAATTTGGAATAGGTAAATATTAAAAATGTATTTTTACCAGTTACCTCACCAATATATACATATATTTAGTCAGAACTAAAAGTACAAAATATATGCTTTTGATTATATTATTTACTCTTACAGGGAACTATTATGGTAACTTAGTTTTAAAAAACCAAAAATTGCATAATTTGATGAAATATTGAAGTTCCCGTGTGAATTCGGAAGTCTAATTAATTTATCTATTTATAAATTATACTAAGCGGCAATTAATCTTTGATTCGTTTAACTATTTCATAATCACTTGCCTCTACTGGTTTAATTATTTCTGGCAGTGTAGGCTCTGCTTGCAGCCATGGTTGTCCTTCTGCTGCTTGGACTTTTAATATTTAAGGAAGCCTGGTCCTGGCTAGGAGACGTCCATCGCCCGTCTGCCGCTGCTGCTTTTGCTCGCCTCACTGGCTGCTAACAGCAGCAGCACCAACAGCAGCAGCAACAGCAACATCGACTTACACACACAGCAACGTGTGTAGAAAGTTTTTGTTGCAAGGACTTGGTTACACCTCTGCGGCTGGCTCTGAATCTGGATTGCAGCAAGAAGGAGTTGCCACCGCCGCTGCTTTCCTTTTAGTTTCGCTTCCCCTGCTCGCCAGCTTTTTTGCAACTTTCAGTAAACTTGCCACTTGGCCAAAAAGCAGAAGACTTGTCCCCGCCAAGCTCCCAATGGAATGTATCTCAATGTGTGGTAAAATAAATTTACAGCTTGACCAAGGGGAAAGCATATACAAGAGGATAGAGGAGAAAATAGAGTCAGTGAAGACAACGAATACGAAATATTCTGTATTGGTTGCTTCAAAGTTGGTTTCTCCCTTTCCAATGTAATAGTTAAACTACATTTTAAGATGAGGTGTTGCCCATATAATTTGATAAGTGCACTGAATATAATATATTGAGTATAATATATTTTGAAATGTATATTTTATAATAAGAGTACCACAAAAAAATAATTTCCTTTACCTTTTAGGAATATATAGTAAGTTAAAAACTATATTAGTTTCTGTGTATATAATAATGTTTATTGTTTAATTAATTAATTTACTGTAATCACAAAAGTAAGTCGATTAATTCCAGATTGTAGATATTCAACCAGATTCCTTAGTGCATAATTACCATAATCAATTTAGGTGTGAGTCAGCATTCTTATGCACTTATTGAGTTGAAATATTTTACCTTCTGAATAATTAACTGATAACTCTTTGGCTCGGCAAAGGACAAAGCAATCCTTTGAGTACCTTTGGTCAGTTTGATGTGCGGCACTTTCCAGGCAAGTTCAGTTCGGTTTCTGCGGTTACTATTTGAAGTTTTGATTAATTAATGAGTGACGGTCAGATGGTTGGCCCGCCAGAGGTTGGAAAAAGGTCTCAATGACTCGCGCCGACAGGCAGCCCACAATTTCAGGTTGCTTGTTATTCATTAGCACTCCATCAGTAACCTTATCCAATTTGAGCCTGGCCCTCGCTCCCAATTCGATTCGTCCTCGGTTTAATTGAGTGTTTGATTTAATTATAGACCATTTAAATGCCGTTGCGCTGCCGCTGGATGGTGCTGCATCATTAAGCATTGATTACGAAAGCTGATTAATTAGTTGGCCCACGCGAACACACGCCCCGACACACACACCTATTTATGACAATGCATCAAAAGTGCGTTATAATTATGTAATTCTTGCTAGCAGCCCATCGAATCGCATGCAAATTGCGTGCATTGTCGGGGCTAATTGTGATTGTGGGGCCCGGTGGCTTCCGGCGAGAGGGAGGGCGGTAGGGGGTGAGAAAAACGCTGGACGGGCCACCGCCAAAAGCTTTCCGATGCACTAGCGCAACTTTTAATGACAAAATGTTGAGCGCTTAGCCCTAACTCTCCCCAGCAGCTCATTTCAGTTCAGTTCGCTTTAACTCAGTCAGTTAGCCACTGCACTTGAAGAAACGGTGGCCTAAAGATAGCTTTACTATCGAATTATAAACAGATAGCATTTTATTAGACAGTCAGGTGTGTGCATTTAATAAATGGTTAAGTTCTAGTTTGTTAACATACCTTTAAAACATTAATATGTAATTTTGTGAACAGCATATTTCTTAATCGGATCAATATATATTTTATAAATTGTATTTTAAAATTTTAAGAACTATAAAAGGTAAGCTACTTTTTATTTTCTTATTAACTGGAGTAACCTTTCGTTGTTGATTATATCATATACTGTGACTTTATATAAGCGATTCAAAAACTTCAAACTATTATTGATAAATACCAGCTATTTTCAGCAGTGTGAGCTCGTCAGTGAGCGCTGGCCACAGAAACCGCCGTCTCATGATTTAAATTTAATGCAACTTTTGCCTTATAGCCAAACTGTCGTACACACCCACACACACACGGACACCGAGAGAACCCGGCACCCGCACATACTCACACGCATTAATGTAAAAGCTATAAAGTCATGTGCAACACCATTGCCACTTCCTGGCGGTGGCAGCACCACCAGGAGCAGGATGAGCAGGAGCAGGAGCAGGAGCTAGAGCAGAAGCAGGAGCAGGATCAGCTGCCGGTTCGGGACTCTCTGGCAGCTATTTGGTCACTGCACTTAGTGCACTTCCTTTAGTCGCATTGCTGGGGTTTTTCGCCAGCCAGGGGACAGTGGGCTAAGGGTTTTTTAAACCTGCTACTCATCACTGCAGAAAGTGACCGGGAATGCGAAAAAAGCAACTCAAAATACGTAGTGCAAGGGAAGTGTGCTTTGATTAAAGAATCTCTTCCAAATAAATCGTTCGAATTTAAACTCACAGCAAGTCTCATTTAATAGCGGAGATGAGTAAATGTTTTAATTTTTTATACTGACTCTTTAGACTTCAGTTCTATATCTCCTATATATTCGGCCTATTTTGAATTAATATATTCTTTAATTTTTAGCACTGACACTCCCTGGATGAGAGCTCGAGGAATTATCTTCGTATATTGGTATTCCCCGGAAAAAAATGTATTTATGCATTTAATATATTTAATTCAGGCTGCACTTCAGATGCAGGCATGCTTTGGAATCAAGTGCTGATGTCTAAGCAAAATAAGCCTAGACTAAAGATCTTAAAATCTTCTATTATGTGTTCCCAGATTTTGCTCCACTATATTATTCAGCATGAGAGTTGGATATACTGGGTATTCATTGTGTCGCAACTCAAACTGCAGCTGCTTAGTTTAGGACAAGGGCTGCTCCTGTTGCTGCCTCCTGATGAAATGCCATGCTTGGCGGTTGAGCGCTGAGATTTTGCAGCAGGAAAAGCCGAAGACCGACAGTCCACACCACATACACATGTGAGCATGAGTGTGTTCCCTTGGGTGTGTGTGTGTGATGGAATTTTGCAGTTTTAGTTAATGTTTAGCCAGCGCAATTTTGGCCCAAAGAATGCCGTGTTGAGGAGCCAAATACTTTGACAACATCACTTGTAACATTTGCAATCTTTATCTGTGTGTGTGGAAAATGAGGTGCAGTACTCAGTATGTGTGTCGAGTAAAGTGGTTTTGTGATATTTTCATTTTGGCATTGGCTTTGCCATTAGAGTTTGGCCAAGCGTGTAAATGAAATTTGATAAGATTAGCCTGTGCAATTGTTGCAGTCGAACCCTTGGCCCTTGCACCCAATTTTTTGTTGTTGTCTCGGACTCCACGAGTGTTATTTCTTATAACTAGCGAGCTTTCTTTGAGTGGTATAAGAGTGAAACCGTTGGAAGTTTTCAAAAAATACTTGGCTTGCGAATCGAAAGCATTTGCGTTCCACAATTCGCTCGTTTCCTCGATGGTTTTGGGCGCATGACCAGACAAAACCGCGAATTCGAAGTCGACAAGAGAGCCGGAGAAGTTGAGAGCAAGCATTGGTTCTCCCGAGCGGGAAAGGGAGAGAGATAGAGAAGCGGGAGAGAACTTCTCGGGTCTCGTGGTTCCATGTAAACTTACACGCTTACACCCCATTGTAGTAGATTTCTTTGTGAGCGGCGTGATGTGTGATTTCGATGGTGGCCTAGGTTAAGTTGTAGTGATGCTGTTTTTTGCACTGCAACTTGGCCAAAGTGGTTAATGAACGACTTGGTAGTCAATATATGGCTTATTATCAGGAGGCAGTCTTAAAGTTGGGGGTAACCCCGAAAACCGAACACCGCTCTCGGCAGTGTGTTGATTAATTATTACTTTTTATCTGCAAAGGGGGCCGGTTCATGGGATATTTTCTCTATATACTCAAAACATATATTAATCCAATACTCAACATTATCTGTGATCCTTGACTGTCTGCCTTGGCCACTGAAGCTGCAGTAACTGTGCGACGCTCTTGAAACCCGGTTGCTGCAACTCTCATTCATCTAGGGATAGGCGCCAATAAAGAGAGGTGGAAAGTAGAAAAAAGAACTGGCGGGAGAGAACGAGAAAAGAAACAGAACAGAAATGCGTGGTGGAACGTGTTGGGAGAAAGGTTCGTAAGGTGGGAGGGCGTTGAGGTAGGACTTGGTAAATAGCGGACTCACAAGTCCCAAGAAAGGGGCTGAAAGGGCAATAATCTAGTGATCTTATTAATGACAGCATCCCAGAAAATTCATTTATTTGAAGAGAATGGATCAAAATATGTAGTTCCTTAGTATGCAGATCTCTCGTTAAATATATTCACTTGTTAATAAAATGGTATTTTGATTAATGTTAACTTTAGATGTGTATCCTAAAATTATTCTACATTGAGTTGCAAAAGGTTATTAAGTCCACGGTCAACATCAAAGCTAAAGGTATGGCCAATTAAGCCAACTGTATGTAACACCTTACTAAAGCTAAGGCTTTGAATATCAGACAAACAATTTCTTTTACTAATTTCAAAAAATTAACTTAAGATTTATAATGTAATTTATAATATTTTATGTCTCATACTTGATCTTATACTCGGCCTGAGAGTGCATTTCTTGCTGACAAACTTAATAATTCAAGTTAATGTGGCACCTGACACTTGAGAGAGCTTACCCACCACATGGTTTCCATCATCCACTCTTTAAGTCGGGGGCTGTGGATGTCGGTTTTTCGATTCGCGACTGAACTCTTATAATTTCGATGTCGAATCGGCGGCGAACAGCGCTGGCCCACTTACAGGGCGATTCAATGGACTCGTGTGCTCGGCAGTTCGAAAATGCGCGAGCCGAACGAACAGCCGAAGGATCCGAATCGTGGAGGGCGATGGCAGAAGTGGCCAAAGCCACGAATGAATGGCCTGGCGCTTTAGTACTAAAAAGGTCGTGGATTTGTGTAGTTGTCGTGCTCCGTTGTCGCCGTTTGTCGTTGTCGCTGCCGCTGCCGCTGTCGTGTTGTCGTTGTCGTTGTCGTTGTCGTATGAGCAACGCATTCGCATCGCAATCGCAATCGCCTCGCCTCGCATCGCCTCAGATCGCGTAGCCGCAGTGTTGACCGTCCGCATCCGCAAACTGGCGAACGAAATAGGGCTAGAAGGCTAGAAAGGAGTCAAGAAACAAGTGCCAGTGCGGAGCGTAACGCCAAAGCAGTATATATGCCAATCGGTAATTGTAATTGTTGAATGCTACTGGTACTGGAGTGCCGAGTGAAACGAGAGTGCACGTGCTAGAAACATCTCAAACGCCTGCGTTAAGTTTCTGGATGTGTTGTTATGCAAATCGCGTCGGCTCTGGCTTGAGGCAACAATAATAAAGTGGGTGTGTGAGAGTGAGTGTGCGGGCGAGTGTGTGCCCCTGTCCCTGTGTGTGTGCGGTGTACGGTGTATGTGCGCTGGTGTACGCGCCCACAATGCATAAATCAAAATACACATTATTGAGTCATAAATAAAGTTCGCATCGGCTGCTACTTTAAATATTGGCCCCGAGCAAGACGAGTAAGCAAGCAAGGCCGCCGAAACCGAAATTTATGCCTCGCACCCGCCAAATACTTTGCCATATTTTTCGCTCAATTGCCTGCCGCTCCTGCCCTGCCACTGCCACTCCTCCTTCAGGTCCTTGAGCTCCCGCTTCCTGCTCCTGCTCCTGCTCCGCTCCGCGAATTGATATGATGTGTGCGTCTCGCTGGCTGCATAAAACTTGCTCAATGCCAACACGCCCTCAACAGCAGCAACTCCGACAACAACACTAAGCCCTGCGGGCTGCTTTTATTACAAGGGCCGTAAAAACGCCAAAAAGCGGAGTAAACGCCGCAGCAAAGGGATACAATACGGCGAAAGAACAGGGGTAAGTGCATGTGGCAAATAAATATATAACAAAATAAACAAACCTAAGCTTCAGCCAGAATTAAACGCTCAAAAGTACGCTAGGAATAATAATAGTACAAGGCACTGCGCACTGCCTTCGTAAAATGTACAAAGGGAGCCACCAAAAATAGGAAATATTTGGAGAAGCCAATATCCGATAAGCTCGACGATAAAGTTAATAAAACGCAAACAACACAATCTGAAAAAACAAAGTAAAATGTGCGAAATGAATTTCTGGAATGGAGCTGCGCCAGGCCTTGGATGTAGGAATAAAAAGGACTCAGGGTCTCGATACTTTATTATTTTTACTTTTAGTAATCAAGAAATCATAACATATAATACGTTTTTAAAAATAAAATGTTCTCTTAATTATTATGATAAATAAACCAAAGAGAAATAACCTAATTCATTTATTTATGTGGACAATTAAGTTTTCTGAACGATTTAGAATCATGAATAAAACAAAGCAGCTGACAAACAAATTGATTAAACATTTTTCCAATTGGTTTAAACGAAAAATAAGTATTCATTTGGTCGAACTGCTAAGCTGAGTCAATAAAGAATTCGGCAAAAGCCACACCAAAGTAGATCTGCATGGTTTGGCTGTATTAGAAATTTCTCAAAAATATGCCAACCAAAAATATTTGCAGCTAACGCTCCATTCAGATTTGTCAGTGCTTTGCGAGTGTATAGCTGTAGCTGTGAACAGCGCAAGTAAAGCCAAATAAAGTTACCAACTTAGCTGAAAATCCCCAGCCGGAGTCCCATTTGGAAATCACAGCTGATATATTTTAAGCCACACTCCCAGTCACGGCCACCACCGAAGTGGGTCACCCAAGCGAGTGAAACTCACAATTTGTCTGCGACTGTGTCACAGATAATATTTCCCATTGCCTTTGATCATTGCGCTGATGCCGGGGTGTCAGTCAGTTAGTCGGTCGTCAGTCGTCAGTCCTCAGTCGTCGTCTGCTTCTCCGAAGTGCGTTAGTCTATCTGGAGGACAAGTAAGCCATGGAAATCATATTAAAATGCTGTCTGTGCATAACCTACTTTTTATTTTTATATATGTATAGTATGCCGGGTGGTGTGCAACTCTGTGGGGCTCACACCCGCTCGCTTTCTCACATACTCGTACTCGTATATTGTTGCCATTTCACTTTTGCTGAGCACGTCTTCGCAGAAGCACACACGGGTGTGTGTGTGTGTGTGTGTGTGTGTGTGTGTACGGTGCTTGCATTGCTGCAGGCGCTTGCCAAATGCGCTTTGTTGCCGCCATTGTCAACGTGGCGGAGTGCGAAGGCACAGAAGCAGGACATTTTTGCATTTTTCGGCTCAGTCAGCGCAACGTGGCTTGGCAGTGGGCCAGCCGGGCAGAGGTGCAGCTTTAGCTATCTCGTCTCTGATTTTCTGCAGTCAGCCGGCTTAAATTATTAAAAGGCTGGTCCAAAACTTAAGGAGCCTCGCATAAATCACGCTGGCCAAGGGACAACCTGGCGTATGCGCAACTTTAATAACATGAGCAGCAGCTGCAAAAGTTTCGCCTGTCAAGGGGAGCAAGTTTAATGCAGCATGTAAATATTGTCATGACACACGAAAACTTTCACTGGCCCTTTGTTGACAGGTTCTCGAGGACAACGGCTGAAGGGATATGTGTGTGTGCGAGTGTGTGTAGACAGCCGAGATTTATGAGCGCAAGAAGACGAAGCGTGTGACTCGCATCAAACTCCGAGTGGAAAGTTTCACAATTAATTTTAATAGTTCATAGCCGAACTCTCTCCAAGCAGCTCCTGGCAGCATCCTCTTGAATCGGCTCTCTGCTCTAACTAATGCAAGCCACGCAAAATGTAGTTTGAGATTTTTAAAATTCCTTCTCTTAGAAAGGAAAAATGCCGTCTAAGCGAAAACAGTGCTCGGGAAAAAGATAAAATAGTTTCAAGTTTTGCGCTAAACGTTTAGTATTCAAGGAAATTGAATCGTAAAATAAAGAAGCTAAAATTTTAATATGATAAAAAGAAGAATGCTTCTTCACAGCTGAAACTTAAGGAGTCTTTTATTTTCATTCGGTTCAAACGTTCTCACGCCCCGAAGCTGAAATGCTTTAAAAAGTATCACATTACAAAGGAAAGAGGGACAGAAATCAAAGCTTTGGTTGTACAAAGCCAAATAATCCATCAAGTGGCATTAACTTGAAACAATAAATTTCACACACAGCGGCAGAGGTAAGCCCGGCCCGGCCCGGCCCGGCCCTGCGTAGATGGCAAACAACTCGAGCCGGCACTTGAAGTGCTTGGCAACTAATCAGGTTTCAAATGCCAAAGCACACACTCTCGCACACTGAGCGAAATAAGGTAAGGGGGAAAGCTGCTTAGAGGTCTGCGCTTCGTTTGTACTTTGTGAGAAATCAGGGGGTCTTGGATTGAATGGAACCGCGACTTTGATTTTTCAGCTAATGCATTCGATTTCAGTCTAGACGGGTCTAATCTGCGTTGTTGAAATAAAATATCGCCTAAAAATTTCAGAGGGGCAGTGCTAAATCTAAATAATTAATTGAGTTGCTCGAAAAAGGGAAACAGTTTGGCCCTGAATGGCTTCATGTTTTTCCATTTAATTCGATATTTGGTTAACGTTTAATTACAGGGAGCGGAAACCAAACAAAACTTGTATTGGAACTTTCACATACCGCTTTCCCATACCACTATATCATGCAGCAATTAGGAAAGCCCCTCCAGAAATTGTATTGTGCCCTTCGACTTCCGCTCCAGTCGTACCTCATCCACACTTGAGTGCAGCGTTCGGCTTTGTTTTACTCTCCGGCAAGGACTTCTTCGATTTCACAGTCGTCATGGCTTGAAATTAGCACAAATTGTTTTGAAATGTGAAGCCATGCGTTAAGTCCGGCCAATGCTAATCCGAAATCTGGCATCCGACTCCGGATTCTGCACTCCGAACCCTGCCAATCAGCCAGCCAACGCTGCCAGCCGCTTTACAAAATTACCTGAAAAGGCTAATGTACTTCCAATGTTGACCCGTGCACAAAAATAAAAGAGCAAGAACAGAGCAACAAATTTAGCCGGGAAACAGGTAGAACCAGAATATGAACCCATTCAAAAGCTCGACCCAAATTCGCAGGAGCAGGAAAATGAAGAAATGCAACAGCATAAAAAGTGAAAGAGCAACATGAGCTGGAAACCACCGTCAGGCCAGAGCTGGCAAATTGCTTTAACAGGAATATAGTTAAGTTTTAGCCAGCCGAAAAAAAGAGTATTGGGTTGGTGGAGAAAACTTGGTAAAAGTTATAGGGATTCCATTCTATTATAGGGATTAAAATGAATGAAAATTGTGCAAATATTTGGAGAAACTCCGGTAATTCGTGGATTAAAATATGTTGAATTTTGCTTGCGTTTATAATTCGTACACAACATTTTAGAAAGTCCAACACGCATCATAAAAAAATAGTACACAAATAAAAAAATAGTATTTGCAGGTTTTTTTATTAACTCATTTTATAGCAAGTTTTGCATCATTTGGTAACCAACAAATGTGTTCATAACACAAAGCACTTAATTTTTCTTGGCAGTAAGAAGCTTCATGGACAACCTATGCATAATACCCGTTACTAACAATTTGTTCTTATGGCCCTCGGTTATCTTCATTTTTTTATACTGCTCGTTGCATCAAAAGGTAATTCCGTCATATCGTAAAACTATAAGAGCCCCGACCGTTAGTTATGCAAAGTGTATTAAAATCATCGTCTAGCTGGTAAACTTTTCTCGCCCGGATGGCCGTCTTTTACTCTTTTTCGCCGCTCCGGGCCTTTACTTTTCCTCTAGTTTCTTTTTACGTTTACCGCTGGCATTGTGTGCGCATAATAGCCTGAAATTAAATCAGCAAGCGCGTGGGTAACTTAAAATAATAGCCATTGCTTATGTTTAAGTAAAATATGTACTTTGTGTACGAAATAAGTGACCAGAGGGACCAGAGCCGGCTGCAGCTGCTGCAGCGTCTTTTTGTGATTTCGGGCTGCTTACTTATTTCCGTTTCCGCTTGGCCTGCTGCCTCTGGCTGCTGCATTTTTTATTACCAACTCACCGTTCCGGCACATTATTTAGGCATCTCCTGATCCTGGCGCTGGCCGCCTGCTTCGGCTCTGGCTCGTGATTTTTTATACTTTCCCTCTCATAGCACTTCGTTTTATCGCCGCATTTCTGCTGCATACTTTGGGGGAGCCGCTTAAGAGCTTTGCTTAATTTTAAGCTGCAGTTGTGTCGGGATTATCGCCGACTACGATGAAACAGGAATCGGCTACACTATAATTTAAGCCTGCCTCCCCGGGTCCTTATTGACACTGGCTAATGTCTGTAATTCAGTGTTTGCTCGGCTTTTGCCATTTGAGTGCCAGTGGGACTGTGGCAGATATATTTCAATAATAATAATTAATAAAACGAAACCGAGACTCCAACTGCTCGGCCCTATTGATTTATGGCCCTTGGTAAATTGTGGCACTTAGTGTAATTGTTTATGTATATGCCAAAGGTTCAACGAATGGCTCGGGGTGGGCTTGGGGTGACCGCTTGATTAGCACCCACACCATCAGACTAACAGGACCAGGGAAATCGGACACCTACTATTTCTGACAGATAGCACACTCACATTTTATTGACACACATTTTCCATCAAATTCATTAGAATTCTGATTGAATTATTAATTTATCATTGATATATAGCAAGCATTTGTTATATGATTTTTCCTTAACTATAAAATTATGATTACCTGTTTTCTCGATTTAAATTTTAAAGCTTTTGATAGTTTCTTATGTGCCATATTAAGTGCCAACTAATTTATTTGATTATTGTAGTGAAAATATATGCCTTTTCAACGATTGCCCTCTTTTATATTGTGAGCTTAAATATTTTAACAATATACAATCACACATTTATTTCTTTCCTATATATTTATTATATTTACTATCTTTTATTTTATATGCCCAATTATAACGACATTGGCCAGCCAACGCTGGCAGTTGGATTTAAAAACATTTACTTACTTATTCAAAAGTTTCGAAGATAAACCACAGCAAGGTAAACATGGCAGCCCAGTGAGGAGGGGATAACTTGTGGCATATGAAATGAGCAAATAAAAGAGACATTCAATTATCTAAAAAGGAAAACAAATATGAAAATTAATTTGACATGTTTGACATTTTGGGCAAACACAGGCATGAACATCACATCAAAGGGGGTGTGTGGGCGGGCAGTGCCGGGCCGAGAGTGACGGAAAATGCCAGAAAAACATTTGATTAACCCAGATAAAAGGGCAGCGAAGAAGCAAAGGTCCTGAAGCGGGAAATGGCGTGACAAACGCTTAACTCTTTAATCAGGGATTCCTTCTCGACCCCCCAGATCAGCAGCTAATTTCCAGGCAGAATGTGAGCATTTTCCATTGCTTTTTCGAATTATTTTGCTTCCGCCTTCGGCCTTCTCTTAGGATTTTTATTTTTTGCCATATTTCTATGAGCGAGTCACGCAAACTTGCGCGTCTCGAGTGTGCCTGTGTGAGAGTGTGTTTGTCACGCATGGAGCGCTGACAGCCAAGCGAACAGTAAACAGCAAACAGCAAACAGAAACAGGACAAACACAGGACGAGAGGACTATTAAAAGCAAACACGCGCTCGCACACACGTAGAAAACTAAAACTGTGCCTAAAAAGTGTGCGAAAGCAAGGACACAGCGAAAGGATTTTTTCGCAAGCACGCAAAAAATAAACAGCAGAAGCCACAATGTTTTCACTTGATGATGATGGTGGCCAAGAAAAGGAAATATTTCCTGTCTGCTCTTAAAGATCTCCCAGACACACACACCATCGCATTTCTAGCCCGAAGCCCTGAAATTGAAAGCGCGTTGCATGTCAGCGACCCCCTTCCCCCTTTCCGCCCACCCCACCCCCCTTTCATTCGCCGGGCCACGCCCACATCCGTCTGCTTAGGCTCGACTTCGCTTGCAAAACTTTTGCGACGCGTATGAAAATGATGCCAGCACACGCATGTGTGTGCGTTGGTAAGCACATCATTTTTGCCTTTGCTGCTGTCTTTTGATATTATTTTTTTCATTTTCCCGATGCCCTCACAGAGGGCGTATCTCTGGAAAGCCTTTTTTCCTCGAATTTTTCAGTCTAAATATTTAATTGGGTGAAATTTAAATATTAATGATAACGAAAACAGTTTAAAAGCAGAGACAACTCAATGAGTCAATAAAAAATTTTACTTTATCTGTTTTCGTGCATGAAAGCTTTAGGAATTAACGGAATTAACCATATTTTCAAACCTTCGTTATATATATTATTTATAAATACTTTGTGATAAGAAAAGGAATCTCTAATTACTTATTTAATAGCAAATCCACAAACTTGAATATATTAAATGTAAATAGAAAAAATGGCATTGAATCAATAAATGTAAAACAATTATTTTCAGAAAAATTTTCAGAGAATTCTTAATTTTCAGAAAATAGAAAATTTAAAATGAATTAATTTTGAGAACTATACTCTAATAAATACTGAATAAATGATAGGACTTAAGCCAATATACATTTGCTCCCAAGAGTATTGTAAGGTTCATTTAGCTCGCCTTTCCTGCCAGCATATACATATTTTTTCCGCAATTTACCGCGCCATCAAAATAAAGTTGAAGTTGACTGTTGCCTGTTCTCGCCAATGGCAAAAAGGAGAGCTTCTTCTGCCACCGCCACCGCCACTGCCTCTGTTTGTTCTTGTCTGCCGTGAACATCATCAGTATTTGCCTTGCCATTTGACTGTCTGAAAATTTTTAACTTTTCACATTTGAAATTTCCCCGAGACGAGGATGAGAGCATTTTTGCATTTAAATTAATCCAAGCCAAGTGAAATTTGCGACGGGCCAATACCAACACTTTCGGGCTAGGGCCTGAGCCACAACTAAGCTCTAATACCGATAGAGCGCCACATACATTTCCCCCTTTTTTCGGCTTTCACTTCATATTTCCATAATACACATAAATAAAGTCATTTTTCCCTACTAATACCCACACTCTCGCAACGAGGGAAAAAAAGCAGCCAAGCCGAAAGTTGCCCAAAAAAAGTGAAGAGAAAAGTTTTGGTAAAAGTTTCTTACCTAGCTTTCGAATCGAAGCGTAATCAAAGCAGCCGAATACAAACAAATGCTAATGCCAGGACTTAGTTTTCGGGTAATGATGTAGACGCATGTGTGTGTGTGTGTAGGGGCACTGTGTGTGCACGACGTTCTGGTGTGGGTGAAGCGCGTGTGCGGCGCTAAAGGAAACGACAGCCAGTTACGTGACTTTTATATTCTCAACGCATTTTTGCCCTGCTTCCTTTCGGTTGTGGAAAGGATTTGGCAGCGGGTTGGGAAATAGAGTGTTTTATCCTGATATGCTGCTGCTGCTGCTGCTCTGACCGAAAGCCAACTTTATATAAGCCATTTTCCGAAGGCGCGCTGTCAAAGGCAAAGGTCAAGTTCGCCGCTCGAGTGCTTTGCCTGCTTATGCGGTGACATGTTCCCGGCCAAAGGGAACGTGACCGGGATGAGGAGCAGGTCAGATCGGGCAGTGCTCAGCGCGGTGTCAGGGAGCTTAGCCAGACTAAGCAAATCAATGTAAATGCCGCTGCTCCTGCCTAATTAAAAACTCACCTGCGCAACACCTTCTGTCTCAATTAGAGCAATTTTCTCCGAGTCATTAATGTCAATTGAGAGGGCCTGGCTGCGGCAAGTGTGGCGAATGACAATGAATAGACAAAAAGCCCAAGGAGGATGGGCGAGAAGACGAGAAAATTAGCGCATGACTTTCAGGCGTAAAATTGAAAATCATTGCAGCAACACCTGACGCCTCAAGTGGGGCACACGCATTACGTGATTTTCGTTTATGATTTCTGCTCACTTTAACTGCTTGCCCGCTTCCGTTTCCGCTCCACAAATTCGTCCTTGTCTTTGGCCATAAAAATGAATATTTATGCGCCCTGCCACCGGCATAAATGTATATTGATATACGTACACAGGATAAATATGTGATTGGATATATCTGTAAAATATATTTGTTTATGCTAACCCAATTTGGATCTAAGCATTGCGAAAATATTAATTAGATCCAACTGTAAAGTAACATTAGAGAAAGGGCAGCTATCCTCTGAGCCTTTATACTTACTTTAATATTATTTGGTTCGGTGTATTCATAATATAAGCACATACGCACACAAGCAGTTGGCATTCATCAAATCGCATCGATTATTGTATATGGAACATAGCAGCAGTTCCCTTTCTCTCTCCGTCTCCGTCTCCTTCTCCGTCTCGCGTCTCTCTCTCTCCCTCGCGTCATTTGTCATGGAAAGGAGAAACACCAGAGCAATGGTGATTTATCATATTTACCTTGGCTCTGCTCGCAAGCTGTACATGCCCAGGTGCAAGGGTTCAGGACCCTAATGCAATTTGTTTCGCGCCCTGACTGTCGAGCATTTTATGGCCCGAACTAGAAACACAACCATAGAGCCACAGATCCCGGCTAAGAGCACTTTGCATCCGGACAAGTGTGTGCCGGCTTCCATGTGTTCTCTATGTAACGTGCTATATATGCGTGTGCATTCATTTAAGTGCTTTGCATAATATTTAAAAGGCGATGGGGTCACGCTTCACTTCTATAATATATACATACAATCGCAGATATTTAAAAAGTCTTTCCTCAGTATTGAATAGATGGATTTCAGAGTTCAAGGTTTTTTTTTTTTTAATAAATTCAAAATGAAATCAAAGAAAATATTCCTTGGGGAACTAAAATACTTAATCGAAAGGTCGCAAGTTTTCATACTTTAGTGATGTTAAACCATCGCAGAATAAATATTAACATAATATTAGAAAAATAATACGTGTTCAAACTTAAAGAAGATGCCTGAAATAAAAACCATCTTATCTATCTTCAGAAGAAAATAACACTTAAACTAAAATA
The DNA here is from genome assembly GCA_008042535.1 of Drosophila tani. Taxonomy (NCBI): domain Eukaryota; kingdom Metazoa; phylum Arthropoda; class Insecta; order Diptera; family Drosophilidae; genus Drosophila; species Drosophila tani. Next base: position 140,591 of record VNJO01008366.1, read on the forward strand.
CTTCCTAGCTCCAAGTTTTCTGCATTTCGAACTATTCCTGTGGTTCCTAAACTTATTTTTTCCAATCCGATTTAACAGTCGCTATAATTCTCATTATTCTGGCAGTGAGAAAAACACAGCTTAATAGCCATCGCTGCTACTCCTGAAAGATGGAGGTATTCCGGAGAAGCTTCTCTCCAGAACACTGCTACATTATTGTTCCCCTTAGAGGGGATATAAAAAAGGAAATGCCGCAGAAATAAGAAGGAAAATCATGAATAAGTGAGTGCAATCAATGCCCGAATTCTTGTGGGCCAGGAGAACGGCGAGCGTGTTTTCGTTGGAAGCGTATGCTGGCGTATGCTTGTGTTTGCATATGTGAAGAGCTTAAAACGATTTGTAGCCTTTAATGCGCCCCGTGGCCTGACATAAGCGACCGGTGTAAGAGACACACGTGGCACACTGTCCTCTCTCTCTCCCACTAAAATGCGTGCTCTTTCACACTGCTTACACAGGAAGAACAAATCGAGAAACTCTAAGTCGAATCAGAGCTAATGTCCCTTAAGCTAAGGCTTAAAAACGTTTTTGTCATATAAAAAAGTATCGATTCAAGAGTTTTCTGCGCTATATTCAGGTTAAATTTTTAATTAGTAATGAATCTGAAGTATAATTTTAACTTAAGATTTATCTAAAGATATATTCTGGACTAAGAAAATTAATATTTATTAATTTGTATACATCTAAGGCCAGAGAATACCTCGGAAACATCACAAATTCTTAAACTAAATTCAGCTCGATTTCATCTTTCGATTCAAGGGTTTTCTGCGCTATATTCTGGTTAAATTTTTAATTAGTTATTAATATGAAATATAATTTTAACTTAAGATTTATCTAGAGAAGTATTCAGGACTAAGGAACATAATATCTAATGCAAGAGAATACCTCGGAAACATTAAGAATTCTTGAACTAAATTCAGCTCAATTTTTCCTTCAGTGTCCTTGTTGCTTTCCTGCTTTGTGTTTTATGCGACACGTTTGGTAATTCGATAGCCCGGCATACGCATTTAAATGGCAAGCTTACACAATTTACCAAAATACTTCCCCGGCTCTGGGCTCTGGGGCTCTGGGACTCGCTTTGTTTGCGTAGCTTGGCCCGGAATCGATTATTCAATTTCGGGCATACTTCGGCGATTGATTTTGATTGATTCGCTCACATATCGAATGACGCTGCTTTGTTAATTTGCATCAATTTCGGACGTCTAATTTGATTTGATTAATGTGATTAATGTGGCCACTCGCTGGATTTCCCTCGCTGCGCGGAAGGGTTGACTCGCCCACCAGGAAAATATAAGGGGGATGCTGCTGGGAATAGAGTAAAGGAAGAAAAGAGTGCCAACTGATGGCTGATGGGTTTGTCAGTTGGCATCAAAGCGCATTAGTTTGTATGGCGGCCAAATTGGTAGGGCGGCAGGCACTTTACAAACACACCTCTCTCAAACATATCAGCGCCCAAATCTGCCAGGTGCTCCATTTTTGGCCAACACTAACACACAAACACAGAGATAGGGAGCGCGTGCAAAGGGCGAGAGCCAAACAATACAAAAAGGGCCAAAAGTGGGCTAACTCTGAGTGCAAAGCTACCGAAAAAGCGAAAAAAAAAAAACACAAAACCAGAGAAAACAAGGTGGAAAAACAGAGAAAGCTGAGGAGAGAGAGAGCCTTGCAGCCTTTGGGCCCATTGCAAAGCCTGTCAGCCCTTCGAGGGCAGATGGCAGAGGGCGAGGGGACCGGAGCGAGGTGTGGATTGGATGGGGGCACTTATGTGATAGCTCCCGCTTTGACGGCGGCACCTTTCGTCTATCCATGTGTTTGGGCCCAATCACAGCACAAAAGGCCGGAAGAGAAAGCCAAGTCTTTCGGGCCTGCACGTGGAGAAAAGGTATTTAACTTTTTTATTCTTCACTAATAAAAAATGGAAAGCATGAAATTAGAAATAGAGCGTGACGAAAGTTTCTCGATTTACCAAAACGGATCTGAATAATTTGGTGAATAAGAAACAAGATAGTTACAAGAAATAATCCTTAGTGCATGCTGCCTCTACATGTTTTTGTATATTTTATTTGCTGCTTGTCGCCCTTTCGCTTGTTTTATCTCCTGCCTTCAGCCACAGGCGACGGCATCTCAACTTTGACATATGCCAAGAGGAATCTCCAGCGGCGAGGAGAAGCTTCGAGGAGGGAAAGTGAAAGCCTCCCATTTCCACTACTCTTCCACTCACTGCCACTCGGCTCATTAGGCCGGAGGAGTCGGCTTAATTACAGTTCCAGGAAAGCCTCAATTTAAGATGTTGCCAGGACAGCTGCCGGTGACCACTTTCCAATGCCTAATTGGGATTTAAGGGCGCTGGCAAATAATTTCCATTTAATCGCCGCGCGAAACTTTAACCTAATTGTTAAATCAATGAAACCAAAATTCAAATACAATGCACTAATTACAAAAGTTGAGCGCGGCGCTAATTAGAGGACAAAGAAATCGATACGAGAACTTATTTTCTGAGCTCCACAATTACAAGGCTGGCAGTCTGGCAGTCAGGCAGCCAGGCAGTCGGGCAGGCAACACATGCCCGGGAATTAAGTGTGCAAATTCCCCGACTCTTTCGAGGGCTTTTCAATCAAGCCCAGTCTCAGACTGGGTTTCAGTCGCAGACTCCGTTTGAATTTCAGTCAAATCAAGGCGATATCCTCTCGCAAACAGGAGAGCAAAACAAAAGCCAAACACAAATACGAGTGCAAAATAAAATCGATTCCGCCGGCAGCAGAAGTGCTGGCAACAAATAAAATAAACGACACATGACAGGGAAACGGAAACTGCGAAATGCGAAATACGAGCTGGGAAACAAACAGACACAAATAGATAGACAGACGCGCCTGAGACAGACAAGGCCAATAAAAAATACACAGCTGTGGAAAAGGAGAGAGCTGGAGAGTGCGAAGGAGAGGAAATAAACATAGGGACACGATAAGTTGCAGGATATTCAGGACAAGACAGGCGAAAGAGTCAAAGTCACTATTAGATATTGTGTTAAGACGACACCTCACTTTCACATTCCCGCCAACTTTCTCTACTTTTTCCTTAAACAGAGAAAAAATGCAGGAAGAAAATTGGAATTCTATTTATATTTAGAAGATACTTTATAAATATTTTTACTAATGCGTTCTAATGGAATATATCTTTACGCAAAGACAAGAAATATATTTTTAGTTTTCATTTAAAATATGTTGTCTTTTATTTTAATTTTTAATTTTATATTTGGGGAAATGGTGAGGGGACAAAATAATAACGCAGAGTTGTAGATATTATTTTTAGTTTTTATTTAATATAATTAAGTGTAACTTTAACAACATTTATAGAGGCAATCATAGTTTACGCTTTATCAAGGCTACAAACTTTTTTTTGCCGATTTTTCTTGTTCTTTCAGTGTATCTTTTTTCGTTTCCCAAGCCAAAGGCAAAAATAAAACGTCATGTAATTTATTTATTACCGATTGCAGATAAGCGAGCCAAGGCTACTTACAGAATGTATTAACTAATTGCTTCCCGTCAAGGTCGTTTCGTGTTAGCTACCGAAAAAACCCCCAACCTCCCGCGCCAGACCCTGAAAAATCAGATTCTCGAGGGCATCGGCTGGCAGCTCGCTGCCTCTGTCTCTCCGTTTCTGATAAATGAGCATATTTCCCTTCCAGCAGAAAAAACTCAACAGACTTGGCCAAAACCAAAATGATTCTAGGATTTTTGTGGGTGATTATCTTTCGGCTGGACGGGACTAATGACCATGGAAAGTGTGGGGGACTGAGTGACGAACTTAAATAATAATAAATTGATTTTGCATTGGGGTTTAATGGTTAATTCGTGGCTTGATATTTATAATTTTGATTCTTATGCGGCTTGAAGGTAATTAAATGCTAGAATGCTCAATGCTGTCAGAAGAAATAACACTATGTATAATTAATTTAATATATTTCAATTTTAATTCCAAGAATTTTTCATTTCGTTTACCCCTTACTCAATAGGTTTTGAACTCATGCTTGATGCTATTATTTCTTCAAATATTCAATTCATCTTTTAAATTTTTACACACTATGCTCCATCCCCCGGCTACCGTCCACCGTCTAAGGTGACACCGTCTAAGCTGTCAAGATCCATATATATTTTCGTTTCCAATTTTCTCAAAATATTTCACCATTACTTTGTGATGTTCCCATCTCAGCTGTTTCACTCCGTCTGTATACGATATTGTTGGTTCCACCACTAAAAAGTTTGTCATTCGCACAACGAACAAATTAACATCAAATCAAGTGCGAACACGAATTCCATTTTTCAACATATCATCGTTCCCCCAAAAATCACTGCAATGTGAATTGGGCTTATGATACAGGGCACAAGTTTTCATTCATTGACGGCTTCATTAGAACCTTGAAAGAGACAACTAGATGACTTGTTTGGTTCGGACTTTTTCCGTAATGCGACTACGGTCCGACTAATTAAAAATGTAAACAATAACAATGGCCGGTGTTCGCTGTACAAATTTATCCCTTTCTGGAGTCCTCATGCAAATACTCCTGCAGAAATTAATATGAAAACCCTTAAACTAATTTGTACACCCGCTCTTGTACATAAATTTACTTAGTTTATAATAATTATACGGCGGAAAAACCATGTCGCCGAATTTATTTATTTTGTTTATTTATCTCTCTTTTGTGCCGTTGAAAATTATGGCAAGCCTTCATATAAAAAAAAAATATAAAAGTAATAAAATATAAAAAAAAGAATTCGCAAAAATTAAATAAATGTAAAATAAAAACAAATCTAAGCTAAATAGCTTACAATAGACTGTAGTTTTAAGAAGACAGTTCAATATCCTGCTTGGAGAGATATGGAGTTGTACCAGCAGTTATTTGTACGATATTACGCGAAGCTATAGCTAATATATATATATATACCTTATATACCTTAATAAAATACTTTAATAAAAAGAAAACTAAATTAAAATAAAAGAAAATAAAACCAATATTTTGGAGCAGGTGTCCTAGGTTGTTCAACCTGAGGCAGTTAGAAATTAACTGCGAGTTTCATACGGCAGCCTGCTATTTATATAGTACTTCCACCAGTATGACCGAAGTTTCTTCTTAATAAAAAAGGTGAACTAGCAGGATTTAGTGTTACCAGATGAGATTGTGAAAAATTAGCGTGCCCGTCTACTACAGTGAATTTGAGTGATAACTAAATATTCGGAGATAATTGTTTTTTTTTTTAAGATGCTCTCTACAGTTTGAAGCCAGTTTGAGACCTTGACGAGAACCAAGTCGAAGTGAAAAAGATCTCACAGGAAATGTATATTTTATATCTACAAAAATTATTACAGGCCGAACCGAGTTAGCCAAAGTCAGACAGACTTTCGCCTTCAAAATTTATGCATCGCATTTTTAGCATGACAAAATGGTATACATCATTGTTTCCGGTTGCGCTAAAAGCCAGTTAGATATATGTACGTTCCGGTCCCCCAGGACAACCGTCAAAGTGCAGCGACATATTGAAATTTGATGGCGGCAGTGCACCGTTCGCAGTGTCCCTGACGGCATTAATTTTATCAAAGTCTTGCTGGCTGGGTCGGTGTGTGTGCGGCAAGGAAAATTTGATCCGTTGCAACAAGACCCTGTTACAAAGGCTTCTGCACTCGTGTGCTAGTGTGCGTGTGTGCTAGCCCAAAGGTAAACAGCGGAGCATGAGCCTGCGTCTGAGCTGAACCCGACGGAAGGGAACTGAGTTCGCCGGGTATTATAAATCAAAGGCAGGTGGCTGCCAGGACTGCCAGGACTGCCAGGACTAACGCCACGCCCCCGAAACACCGGCGGCGTAGGCGGCAGTGGCAGCATCCTTTTAATTTTGCCTACGTGAAATTAGTTGCGTAAATCCCAACACGAGAACGCACTCGACAGCAACAAATTAGGCAAAAAGCTTATGTAAGAGGGGAATAAAAATGAAGGCAGCTGGTAAACTATGCGCTTAATAGTGAGAAGCGTGTGCAATAAACCCACAGGGGCGGGAGGGAGACAGCACCAGAGAACACCAGAGACAGGCACACTCACTCACACTCGCACACATGTGTGTCGGGGGCCCGTCTTTGGGGAAATTAAAGCGTGGCAAAAAGTGCCAGGCTTCATGTTAATTTTCATTAAAATTATATTAACTTGTAACGTGGCTGCTGCCTCGTGAAAGAGATAGCTGCGCACACGAAGAGCGAGACGGGACGAGACACACACACACAAGGGCGAGTGCGACCAGGCGACTAATTTTTAGTGTCCTTGCAAGTTTATCAAGGGAGTGGGGTGCAAAAAAAGGGGGACGAAAGGCGAGTTCAGGTCCTGCGGGACACTTAAAATATTTAAATGCGCAAAATAATAAATTAGAACATTTTTGTGGCCCACTCCTCCTAAAAAAAAAGAAACACAATGTGCAGGCTGTTGGGGTTTGGGTCTCTCCGATGGTCTTTCAGGGGTAAGGCCGAGAGATCTGGCGGCTGGAGAGATGCCCCCAAGACCTTGCCCATGTCCATGTCCATGTCCGGGGTCTGACACTCTACATGACAGCACTGTGCGAGGTGGGCAAAGGATTCCGTTTCTGAACTGGGTCACTGTTCGGTGGCAGAGCACCAAAAAACCAGGCTAAGCGAAGGCAAAAAGCAGGTTAATAATATAGCAAGCAGGTGAGATAATGAAAATAATTATAAGCAGGAATGAAAACACTGGAAGTATGGATTATAATCCATTAGGTCTCTGATGACAAAAAAAAAATTTGAATACAAATTTATAGAGCCATCGTCGTATTAGAAAAAATACTTACAGTTTACGATGCAAATAAACTTATTATTACAAGTCGTTAATTTTTTCAAAAAAGTTCGGTACTTAATATTTTGTTAAAGGAAACGCATTAATTTAACACATTAAACATAAAGAACTTAAATACAGTTTAAAAAGTAGGGCTGTATATTCATCAGAAAATTTCACTCATTATTTCTGTGCATTTATTTTCATTCGAATTTCGTATTTCGCGGCATAATAAACTCGTCAATTATAAAGTCTTTTTTTTCATGCGAAAATATCGATAATGAATTATGAAACAATTTTCTGTCAGAAAATGACTCAAATTACGTTTAAATGTTGTATGTTTACAGTTAATGGGAAATAATATTAAAAGGGTGCAATTTTTATATGCATTTAATAATATTAAGTACGTCGATGAGGGAATAAGATACACATTTCACGTTTAAATGCTGAGCTGATCCTGTTTAAGTAAATTTTTAAAGAAATAACTTCTCAAAACTTGGCTCCTTAAAGGTGTAAGTGTAAAGTAAATTACTTCTTACACGGCAGATAAAACGGCAAGGAAACGCCACAACCGCTGGTCATAACTTATATAATTCCGATCCCCACACCTTGATGGCTGTAACGCCAGCCATAACCTCTTTGTCGCTCTTTGGCCAACACAAACATTCGTCTAAACATTTATTTACACTTGAAGTGGGCCAAAGTTTGGCCCAGCACGTCGGCCACATCTGTCATTATTGTAATTGTCAAGTGTGCCGACACACACACACACATCCTACAAGGATATTCGGAGGGCTCCTATTGACGCTGAGATATATAAACCATTATGAGTTGCTCTCGGCCATAATAATGTCGATGTGAATGGGAACGAGAATGTGAATGTGAATGCGAGTGCGAATGCGGAGCGGGAAATGTCTAGGTGTGTGCTTTACGAGTCGGTTGGCGGCAGTTGGCCATTTATTATGTTGCCACATAAACAATATTTTATTTAACATCATTACCACGGAGGGTATACGCGTGGGATGTTTGTGTATCTGCTGGCGGGACTATAAAAATTGTCAGCTTTTGTGGCTGCCGCCGCTGCTGCTGCTGCTGCTGCGTCTCAGTATTTTTCTTGGCCGGGACCACATAGCGCTGTGAATTATTTCACGCTTTGCTTTATTATAAAACACTTTTATGTCTTCATATAACCCAAACATTTTGAGTGCCGCACACACACTCGCCGACATCCCGTTTCCGTTTCCGTTTGGCATTGTTTCGAGGCGAGCTTTTCATTGCACATCCCACTTGTGCTGTAAACATAAATTTGACGCCGCAACGAAATATCAAAAGTATTTCGAGAGTCTCGCATTCCCGCCTCGCGTGACAATAAAGCGCATCATAATAACAATAAGTGAAGGCTCTGCTTTAAAGGACCTTTTCCGCCGAAGGCCTAGAAGTCACCCTAACACCCTCGCTCACACATGTCAGCTGTAAAAATTCGCTTCAGTTAATTAAAACAAAACATTTTCAATTACAAACGAGGGGGCTGGCGAGGAGCAAAGGGCTGGAAAATGACTGGCGGCGACTGCAGCTGTTGTTGCATAGATACACAGAGGCACACACTCACACCTTTAAAGGCACTCTGCTAAAAGGCAGTGGAAAAAGTGCAGTACACTTATGTGGGCAACATCAGTGGCTGTTTGCATAGGTGTGGGTGTGTGTGGGTTGCGTGTGGGGTGCATGTGCATGTGCATCGCCAAGAGTTATTGTCATTGCAGCTGTTGCTCTTACTGCCGCATTTTATTATTATTGTTGTTTTTGCCGCTGCTGCTGCCACTGCTGTTCCTCTTCTTGTCAACAGGCAGCGAAGCATCATGAATATATTAAAAATAAAAATATTGTACTCCGTGTGAGCGTTGGCATTGGCGAGGTGCTATCTTTAAAGGCCCGTCTTGTTGGCCGAAAGTGCGCAGCAACGTCTTTCATGAGCATTAAATAATATTTATTGCAAAATAAACTGGTTGGCTCCTAAACTTATAACTAAGATATGTGTCTTAACATAAATGTGATTTAAATGGCTTTACAAGAGTTTTGTACAAATATTATGACTATAATAAATACCAGCTTTTAAAAATAAATAGACTTACAGATTTGTATTGCATATATTTTGTATTTCGTTTTACTATAGTTAGAAATAAATTTAATTATTAAGTTAGTTTATACTAAAGTATACACACTCGTGCTCTTGGCCTATAAATTGATTTTAAATTAATTTAAAAATTTCGGGACTGATAGCAATTTATATTTAAATTGCACTTTTTTATGTCCCATTAATAACCAAGCTCTGCATTGATTTGTAAAGGCCAAGGACTCCTGTTTCTGCTAAGTGTTAGAAGAGTTTCGCGTTTCATGTGCCGGACATGCAATCAATCAATCAATCAATCAGTGGTCACACAATCAACATGATTCCACTCCGTCCCGTTTAATTAGTCCGTGGCCAGTGAGAGCCGTGAAAAAGTTGTTAACACCAGGGCAACACGGCTATTGTTTGTGCCGTGTCCAAAATGGTTTAGATTAATGGTTAGCCCAGGTTGTGGTAGGAGGGAGCTGGATAAGTAGGTCATTTTCACGTGTGCATGTCGCTTATCACACTCCTAATGGTGGTCTCTAAACCCTCTTAGTACACTGAAAAGCACATCGAGAACTGAGTAATACAATTGCAAAGGAAAAATTGTAAAACTGTTTGCGTTTAAAGTAATCCTTTACTCCTGAATGTAACTTCCAAAGGGAAATATCTTTATTAACCTTTCTTCTTCACATGAGAGCATTGAGGAACCTAAAGTTCCTTCTTTGTGTTCCTTGCCACAGTGTATTGCCTATTTAGCTCTCCCCCGATTTCTCTATTAAAAATCGACTCCGTTTCATAATTTACATTTCCCCCACAGCCACAGCCAAAATAGAATTTTCCGAGGGTGAATGGCGCCCCAAAAGAGGACATAAATAGCTTCCCAGTGGGGCCTAGATAAACCCTCAGACGGAGGTTCCCACATCCGCACCCCTCGCCGGCCCACTCCTCTTGCGCAAGACGCAGACAAATTATGGACAAATTATGTCGACCTGGAAATGAGCAGCGGGCGAATGCGAGCATGGTTTCAGCCTCATTATATAGCTGGCTGCTTCCTTCGCTGCCCTTCCTCCTGAGCTCACCTGGTAGCCGCCCCACAGCACCATCCCCCACCTACACCGCACTCCCTCTGTTTGCATGCGTTGTCGTCTGTTTGGCTTTTGGCTTTGGCGCTGCGGCTTGGCCATATTTAAATCGCAGGAAGTCAGCGCCAGGTTAGCTACGGGCTACGCTATATCCCATATCCCATGTGCTCTCTGTGTGCGTGCGTGTGTGTGTTGTGTGTGTGTGTGTTAGGGGGCTTCTGTGATGGTGGCTACTTCCGGTCGTTTGTCGCCATTTTCATAATGTCTGCCTTTGGCCCGGAGGCGTTTGTTGATTTAGTTGTGCCTTTTATTTCTGGCACTAACCGCGCTGACTTTGGTTTTATTCGTTCTCTTTTAATTTAACAGCATGGCAAATATTTAGGTCGCCGCCATCCCAACGCACCCCTCACCTAGCTCAATATTAAAAATGCAAGTTGCAAAAAATATATAGTACGTATAGTTTTACGAAAATGTTTTAATTTTTTTTGCGTTGAGGGTGCTTGGAGTTGGCCCCACTGCACAATTTGTTGTATTATTTAGCGAAGCTCACTTGAGCGTGTAGTCGAAATGAAAGTGGGCATGGTCCAGGCCCGCGGGGCAAGCAAAGTGGGTGGACGAGGAGGGATAAGCCGTGTCGGCAGTTTGCCGGAAATTGAGGCAGCAAAAAAGTACAAAAAATATATATATTTCTACGAAAAAAAAAGTACCGACAAAAAAAGCAGAAACAGCCAGAGCCAAAAGAAATTGTTGCAGTTGCAGGTGCAAAAGTGGAGCTCGACCACTCAGCTCCTCTTCACCGGCCCCCGAATTGAGCCCCTACTCATCCCGAAATTCCCCGGTCGTTGTAAATATAAGGCATAAAATATGCAACGGTCGGGAGACAGGCTTTTAAAATATTGCTTAAATTTTTATGCCCAGCTGAAGGCGGGATTTAATTGGAGTGGCCGACGAGCGAGTTCCTTCGCAGCCCCGCCATCAGCTATCTGCCTTAAATTAATTTTCATTCAGCCAATCAATTTGCATTTTCCCCGCTGTCAAATAATGCCAAATCCCCTGACAAATGCAGATGGGAATAGATGGACACACACTCACTATCTATCCAGGACGGAATGGATCGGATCGGAGCGGAACGGAGCGCAGGAAATGCAAATCAAATGCAATGCTGTAACAAGAAGTGCCGATTCCCTGCGACAAGCGAAGGGAAGTGAAATGAAGAACGTTTGGCAGTTGGAAAAGCATGTCAAGCGACTAAATTACCTTTATGCCGGGTGCCACTCACTCAACCCGATCGCCTAAGTTTCCCTCATGTTTATCGATTTCGTTCGGCGACAGTTTTCCAGCGCGATTTTCAAGGCGCGGGCGGAGGGAGTCCCCCTCCTTTTGATTCTTCCTGTTTCTTTTCCTGATTCCCGTTGCTGACTTTGCTTTGTTCGCCGACTCCTTAACCGCAATTCATTTCATTTCAATTGCCCCACAGAAAAAGTCACTTGTGTGTGTGAGTGTGCTGCACTTCCGGTTCCGCCGTGGCTGTCACTCGTCCTGGCTGCTTTTTGCCCCTTGATTCTTGCCTTTTTCCTGGCCCGGCCTGCATTATGCATGTTGCTCGCAAATTTAATGTGATTTACCATTTAGACGATGTGCAGACATAAACGACACACAACACAACGGCGAGCAGGAGGCGAACTGCTCGAGGGTCATGAACTAAGTTTATTGTGCACATTTAAATGAAATTGCTGCGCTCAATTTATACGCTAAGCGCCCGAAGGCAATGCCAGGTAGCTTGCAATGAAAAATATGAACAACAAAAAAATGTTATGCGGGAAATAATCTGGTCGAAGTTTAAAATACACTTGACTGCAGGTTATACAATGGGTAGCGGAGTTTTAGAGATAGAGAGAAAAATATTGGAGAAATTATGCTTGAATAGTAACCTTAACTGGAACTTTTTTCACCGAATAATAACCATATTATTTTTCCAACAACGTTAGTGAATTCAAATTCTCTCGTTGCCGCTTAAATCTATCCCATAACTGAAACACTCGTTAAAAGTGTAACGCTTAGAATAAAAAGTACCGCCACTGGGCGAAAAAAAATAAACATTCAACCAACTTCACACTGACTCCATTCCTTTCCCCGATTTCCTCTCCCACCATCGCTTATTCATTTCGTTTGGTTTGGTTAGGTTTTGTTCATTCGCTTTTCCCTCACTTTTTGTTATTGTTTAACATTGCCATAGTTTTATGGAATATCCGTGTTGTCCTTGCCGATGTTGTTGCCTTTGCCGGCTCCTGGTCTGGCATCGTTTTTGAAATGTGTGCATATTGTTGGCATAATTGACTGGGTTTTTGTCAATGGTTTTTGTTTGCGCCCCTGCTGTTTTTTCAGCCGCTGCCATCGGTTGCAGTGTCTAATGTGCCATTTGTTGACTCTTTCCATAGGCGCACAGGCAAATGGGTTCACTGACTAGCCAAGTGACTTGGAATTTGTCGAGCCATTGGGGGAAAAAGCAGTGCAGGAATTATTACTGCCCAGATCCATATCTTAGGGGCTTACGTTAAAGGTTGGGAAATTGAATGGAAAATTTCAGGAATGGGAATTCAAGGAGTTTCATGTTTACAACATTTACTAAATATTTAAATGATTAAAAAATTATATGAAATATAATGTCACAAAGTCATATGAATATTAATCTAATAGTGTGCTTATAAATAGAATCTCTCCCTTGAGGATATCTTAAGAAAATAAATGTAGATGGTATCCTGGCCTCTCTAATCGTTTTTATAAGACCAACTTTTCCCTAGTTTCCTTTCGTGGTCTGCCCTGCTTGAAAAACTAAACTTTTTCGCCCCTTAAGGGACTCCCACAGCCTCACACATAAGTAGAGACACTCTCCGCCGACAATCTCTCAATAAACACTTGCACAGCTCTTAATTACCCAATGCAAACTTGCTCAAGTAACACAACTTGTCCCTGAGCTGAGCTGTGTGTGGGTGGGTGTGACTGCTGGCATTACCTGCTGCTCTGCTGCTCAAATGGCGCTGCGCCTCTGACCCACCACACCTGCACCCACATCCTGTTGCGTCCCCGTCGTCCTTTTCCTACGCCAGCGTCAGCTTTTTCCCAGGCGCTGGAGGACTTCGCTTGACTGGCTGTCATACAAGTTTGTCAGCTTGTTTGGCTGCGTGTTAAACAAAAACGTGGCAACAACTTTCGAGTCAAAGTTTTCATGACTCTTTTGTCAATTACCGTTAGTTAGCAAGGGGTGGATGGATTGTGAACTGGATGGGCTAAGGGCTTTCTGGAGTTCCGTCTGCTTAGGACTGCGGCCGCACACATTAGGCCATTGACAAGGCGATTGGGAATGTCATGTAAGGTGGATGTGCCTCTGGGTCACGGTATTTGATTCTCCTCCATCTTCGTGTAAGTGCACTGTGAAGAAATTATCCTTAAGTCCTTAAAAACATAGACTGAAATAATAAATAAATGATATAACTAAACAATTTAAAAACTGTTACTGTGTGAATAATAGTTGAAATAAAAGGAACTGAATTTAGTAACGAAATCTAATGGTAGTAATTAACCACAATGTTTCTTCAGTGTTTTTTTTTTGTTTCTGCTTTCCCAATTAATTTTCATCTGAGCTAAACTTGGACTATTTGTTTGCGTAACCCGGCGAACGGATAGATGGAAGTTCTCCTGTGTGGGTCCCCAGCTAATCCATCATTATTGATTGGCATTAAGTTGTTCGCTCTGTGTGCGGCCCGGCATTATGTAATGGCCTTCGAATTAATGAGCATTTATTTATGGCAGAGCAGGGCCACGAAATCCCCCAAAAGCAGAGCTCCGAATGAACTGGCTTAGTGGGCAAATATGCGAGAATTTTAATTAAAACCCAACTAACCACATGAAACGTCCGCTGACATCACGAGCTAAATCTCTAATTTATCCGTCTCTTTCTGTTTAATTGCAGTTATCACTCGAAGAGGAAAGGACACGGCCATGGCTACGGCTAAGCTTCGAGGATGCGAGGAAAAAGGATTTGAAATTACATTTTTAATGCAGGGCGGGCAAGAAAAAGAGCGCGAAATGAGCAACACGTGCGCGTTTTATTTTAAATATTTATAAACAGGCGCACACACAGCGTAACGAGCGTACACACAGACACACACTTACATATATAAATATATATATATATGTTTACATACATATATACATATATATATAGGTGACCAAAGTTGAGCCTCGTTGAATTCTATTAAAAATTCATCTTAACGGTTATGCGTTTTGTACAAACACCAGCGGAGCAGCCAAGGAGCCGCGCAAAAAATGTTTGTAAATATTAAAATGAATTTATGTGCAGCCCAAAAGTTTTTAATTAAGTGAAAAACAAAAACACGAGTGAGTGGAGAGCAAACGCAACGAAGGCGAAGCGAAAGCGAAACGAAACGATAAAACGCCGCCAACAAATCACCGAGAAAGCGAATTAGAGCAACGAGCTTAAATATTTGAAGCGATGTTCGAGCAGAGCGAGCCCAATTTATTAGCATATTCAATGGTCGTGCAGTGAGCCGCACTCAAGCCACGCATAGAATACTAACTAAGCCGCTATCACAGCCAATCGGATCGGGTGCAGAGCCATAACCATGTCCAGGACCATCTCATTAATTGTCTGCCTGATCATGGGGGCCATATCCTATGCCAATTCCCACGAGCATGCCGATGGCTTCAAGCCTGGTAAGTTTAATATCTTATCTTAACTTGTAACAAATATTATGTTATTCTAAAATATACTCTTTGGAGCTTTAGACACATATGACAATATACTCATATGTTGGGTGAGGGGAAAGGCTAGGATAAAGTCACGATCTCTCTTCTTAAAATGTCTTGACATCTGAATTTTTATTTATATATAAATATTTGGAAATGAATAGTAAACACATTGTGTAGCTTTGATGCAAAGTAATTTTAATTTATTTCCAATGAACAATTTTATTTCTCTTGAATTAAAATCGATAAAATTATTTCTTATTAAAATTGTTTTTATCTTTAGAAACAATATTTATGCACGATCAATTCCGTTTAATTAAAAATTATTAATTTAAATCACCGAATCGTTATTTTTCTCGTTCTGGCATTATTGCTTTCGCTTTATGTTTTACTGGTGATTGTTTGCTCTTTCATTTGGCGTATTATTTGCTCAGTGTCCGTTTCATTTGTAACTGCAATTTTTCATACCCACATTGTTTACTCAAATTTTTTCCAGCGTTTCGGCGGTCTTTAAAATGTGGCACTTTTTGTTTCGGACGCACAGAACAAATACAATTTAATTATGCATCAAAAGTTAAACATTTTTAATTAGCCATTTGTGACTTTTGTTTCAAGGAATCGTTTATGTTGCCAAGACAACGAGACAAGTCCTGCCGGAAGATAACGTTTATTTGGGCAATTAGACAGAGGGAAAACATTTTGAAGTGATTAAATTTTCCTCATTCCATATCGGATGATGTTTCATACGAGTAAATGTGTTATGTCGGTTTCGAAATATTTATGTGCCGTTTTAAGTTTACTCTTAGCTATTTATTCGTTTTTCTCAACGCTGCCCGTAATTGAACATTTAAATCCATTGTTTGAAGTTCAGTACATATTTTTTCCGACCAAACATTTAAAAGTGTGGTCAACCAATTTTTTTCCACAATGTGTCGTTTGCATAAACGAACAAAACTTTTGCCCACCGAGAGGTAAAAATGTTTAAATTAATACGAAAAAGAACGAAATAAAATTATGCAATTTTTACAACTTCATTATGGACATTGTGTTGCCATAGCGTTTTTCCATAGCGACATGTGCGCACTTCCTTCCCCTCCGCCGGCTCTGTCCCCTCGCCGGTAATAAACGCCAATGTTGGCCACAAATCCACAAAAGCGTCACCTGTGTCACCTCTGCTGCTCCAGGTTGCCGGATCCTGGTTCCTGTCAGCCGCCCCTGGCCGGCTGCTGCTGCTGCTCCTGCTCCCTCCGGTGGCTACTTTGGCTGACTGTTCTGCCTCACCGGTCTCAGCCTCGAAAAAATGCATAAATTCTCATTTTTATGTGTCTGTGTTGGACTTTACATTAGCTTTGCTACCGATGCTGCTGCCGCTCCTCCCTCTCCCGCTGATTATCCCCGGAGAGCTATAAAAAAATATACATACCACTATATATAGTATAGTAAATATATATGTACACCTTGTTATTTCGCTGGATATGTGTGTACAAATTTATTTTGCTGTCCACCTAGGGCCAGGGGAATATCGCCGGCGTTGGCATCCGAAATTGAGTTAAAACCGGAACATTATCATATTGCACAGGGGGGAGGAGAGGGAGGAAGTTTCCTCCAGCAAGGTTAACTTTATTTTATGGGTATAAATTATCGATCATTTGCGTTATGCTACATTTTAAAACGTGTTAGACACAGCTGGCACATAAATTACGGGCGCGGCGCACTTTAAAAGCGCTTTAATTTCATTAAGCAACACTTGTGCTGGAAGCTTCAAAGCGCCGCCGCTTACATAATAATTAGTAAAATAAATTTCACCTAAATACACACAACGAGAAAAAGGCAGTGGGGAAAAACAAACCATCATCCGCCCTTTCTCCACTTCTATCTCTGGCAAGGTACGCCAAATGGCCACGTCAAACGCACGTTCACGACCCACTTACTCTTGGTCTTCCTCGCTGGCAAAGGGACCAAGGACAGCATCGTTGGCAAATTATTTCCCATCATTTTTCACGCAAAAAGCGCAAAAATTTTGCGCTGACAAACACTGGGCGAAATGGAGCTATATATGCAAAGTGGCACGGGGAGCGAGACGCGGGACGCAGATGTCAACGGGCGTCGATGTCCTGCGAGAAGGATTCGGGCCGGGGCAGACGCAGAGGGGCAGGGGGACAGAGGCGCAGGAGAACGACAACGATGTCGTCGCTCGAATGAAATCTAATTAAAGGCCGCCAAACGTGCAGCTCTCGGCGGAGTGCAGTTGAATGGATCCCTGCTCTGTGGCATCAAAATGCAGACAATAGCGAATATTTTGGTAAGCAAAGCGGTCCATCTTGGCCGAGATAACGTGGCCATTGAAATTCATGGGAAAGGTTAAATGCAGCCATTAAGGGGTTTGCTTTGATCGAAAATGGAATAAAATTTAAGAATCAACCTCTGGCGTTTCGAAATCGAATGGGATTTTCTTTAATGTTTAAATCTATGTATAAATATCTGAAGGCCATATTTTTATTAAGGTTAAGAGATAATTTAAATAATAGTTTATGGTTTTAACACTAAAAGTGTTAATATTAAAAAAAAATAATTATTTCCTTAACTATTATTTGATCTTCTTGTTTAAAACATGCAAACATGTTAGGCACAAGCTTAGCAAAAAAATGGTAATTCTTTTAAAGTGCTTTTGTAAACACTAAAATTAAAGATCTAAGGTTCTTGAAGAGCCCAGTCACTTACTTTTTAGATACTTAAACACGCTGTGCGAATCCCCTTTCATCACAAATTTACAGAGTTAAGATCCATTTCGACCTCCGGTTCGGCTGCCAGCACAAGCGATTTCTAATTCAATTTCGGTGACAGCACATAAATAAAAGAAACATTTTTTGAGCAGCAGCAGTCAAAAGCAAAGCAAACCCAGGAAAAAACTCTAAAAGCAATTTCTTGGCAAAAAAAAAAAAAGGAGAAGAAAAACACGGACGGAACAAGGGAGGAAAGGAGCACAAATGTCAGTTTTCCCAGGACTCGACCAGCCGCAACTACAACTGCCACTACAAATATATCCCGTCTGTGTTTGTGTGTAGTGCTCCGCCACGTTTCGACGAATCGCTTACCAATTTTTCTGACTGCTGCAAATCAAAAGCGAGGAACGACAGAAATTTCTCAGCAAGCAGGAGCCCGAGAAAAAAGAACTTTTTAAATTAACTAAAAAACAGCAAGCACAAAGAAAAGGCAGACGGGAGGAGGGAGCTGGGGGCAGGGCGGCAGGGTAGCTGAGGTTTTAGGGACACGTTGTCGCTGGTGTTGGCATTCGGTTTGAGTATTTTAGAGCAAAGTGGAAAACTTTTAGTGGCATGTTTACAAAATAAACTTCAGCTTGCAAAACGGGCCAGAAATAAAGAAAAATGCTGATTGCCACCAACAACAGTATGGCCGAAAAAAAATGATTATGATGCGTGGGTGGTGCTGGGGGTGGCTCTTATGTATCAGCTGACACACATTTTCGGGGCAAGGTAAGAACAACGAACGGAGCTCGGCTCTCCGCTTTTATTTTGTGATTTTCTTTCTTTTTTTGTTTTCTGTTGTGTTGGCCAACTTTTGTTTGGTTTGTTGTCACTGTCACTGTGTGTAGGCCAGAAAAGTTTTTACACCAGTTTTTTATTCGGCTCGTTTTTGGGGGTTTTCCATGTCGCCGCTGTTGTTGCTGGGTTTGTTGCCGTTGTTGCTCGTGCTTTTTCTGCTGACAGTTGGGCAAACAAAGCATAATTTTTAATCTGGCCAGGCAAACATTGTTACATATGCGACACACACCCGCATTCCACACACACACACAAAAAGAGGCAACTCCACCTGAACGTGGCTTTTAGCTTGATTGTTGATGGGACAGCAAAAGCAGTAGCAGCAGCAGGAGCAGCAAGAGCAGCAGTAGCAGCAGCCACAGTGGCGAAAAAAAAGAGAAAATTATGTTTATTTGGCTTTGGCCCCGATTTGTTGCGCATACGCAGCGTATAACGCCGTACGTGACAATATCATCAAGTGGAGGTCTGGGAATCTGTTGATTTAGCGTTTTTCAACTCTCTGCTTTTATAAAATGATTTATGTCGCATAAAAGAAACCAATTAACGACTTGGCTACTGCTTTCAGCTTCCCTTTTATGTTCCTTAAATAATCTAATAATTTTCCTTTAAAATGTATCGATTGTTACCTTCCCAAGGGTAAAATTAGATACCTACAGAGCGGATGACTGGCAGCGGAAATGTCAAATTTGACAGTTATTGGCGTCATTTAGTCAAAAAGCGGTCCTGGCTTATTAATGCGTAATATGCGGTGACTCGCGTTTGATTTTTTCCCGTCTGCCGCTGACATTTAATGACCACAGACAACACACACAGTCCATACCCTACACACACACGTGTTATTTGCGGTTCGGGCATTTAAAATTCAAGTTCAGGGCAGGCTGACAGACAGAGGGACGAGCAGCTGCCACTGACAGCCTGCCTCACTGTGCGAGTGTGCGGACCCTTGTCTAGACTGCCATTGCGACTGCGACTGGGACTGCGACTGCTCGGCAGCTTGCTTCTTTGAAAACGCCCATTCAACCATGACAAATGGGCAGGGGAGCAGGTGCAGGGACAGGAGCAGGGCTCTGGGCCGGGCCGGATTGTTTGCAAATTTCTTAACACGAAATTAGTCGCCATAAACAAATGGCAAACAACCTGCAGCAGACGAGACAGTTAGTTGGGTCTAATCGAAAGCAAATAAAATGCATGCCATACCTGCATGCCATAAACTGTCACTTGCATTGTGCGAGAGACTCTCGCACACAGACAGGAGCCACGGGCGGAGTCAGCCAAGCACTGAGAGAAATAGGACTATCGGAAAATAAGCAACTGCAAGTAGTCAGACCCCAACAAGGGCATTAGAAGAAATAAAGGTTATATCTTTAGAACCACAATAACATCCTTTTATATTACGAGCTTTCTTCTTAGGTTTCAGGGAAAAATTAATGAATGTTTTTCGTTATTTAAATAATGGCTTTAATGATTGAGAAGTCCTACATTATTATTAGCAAGAAAATTAGCTTAAGAATTTTAATTTCTTAATAAAATGCCTAAAAGGGAATTCTCCGAATTGTTTACAAGTTTTGTTTTAGCTTGGTTGCTGGCAAAAAGACCAATAAATTTGCAAATTATAAACTAATAGTGGACAGCCATATTCAAAATTTTTTCATTTCGTTACTTAGGCCCGACCCGAGCCTTGGTATTAGTTATCAAGGCTTCATATGGGATAATTAATTTTTATTGAGACCTGCTCGATTTTATCTTGAAGTGTGGAGATAGACAAACGACATGCAAGGCTCGCCCGTCCCTGTGCCTGTCTGTCTCCGTTCCCCTCCCATCCCTTTTGCACTGACATGGCTTGGCTTGCATGCCAAGTCCTCGTTTCATATGCCACCGCCTCCTAGGGCCACGCCTGCTGTATGTTTTACCATAATTCGCCCCCAGTTCGTGTGCCTCAGGTCGGCGGAGTAACCACCGCGGGGCCTGTCTCCTCTTATCGAATGCGAATGCGAATGCAAAACTTGCAGCAGTTGGAGGAAAATTAAAATTGTTTACGCAAAGAGACATTAATGGGCCCTTAGTCCCACAGAAAATAGTTACAACGAATTGCTTTTAGGCGCTAACAGGCCACGCTCACTTGCCATGTAATAAGTGGAGCCGGAGGGATGGGATCCCCCGTAATGTCAACAATGATAATTGCGCAGAATGTGGGACAATTGTCAAGGGAAAGTTGGAGGGGGGACATACTCGTACATATATGTATGAGCTCGTAACTGAGCCAATGATGAATGGCCTTAGCTAATGGCAAATCAATCAGTGTGGGTGCTGCAATATAACCACAAGTAATTAGAGCGAATAAATCTCTCAAGTTAAAGGTTATTACAACGAGATGTATGAAGTCTAGATTAAGTAATCCGGAATTTGCACACTTCCCTTTGAAATTCAGTTGAGAAAGTTATACTGGATGCAGATATTAATTTAAAAGTAAATTTGTAACTTATTTTATTATAATCATTTGATTTAGATTTATAATTTATTAACTCCCAATGAACATGAGCGTCTCAAAAATATTAATAGCTAAAACAATCGATGTGACAATCAAACAATTTATAAACCCTTGATAGAGGTAAGTGGCTTCTACTTTGGGGATATAGAAATTACGGGATTTGAAAAGTTTCGAGTTCGCTAGAGCTAAGCAAACACACCTAAATCTGGCGAAAACCTAAAACCAAACCCCAAACCAGGCGAGCTGCACAGAGAAATAATTGAAAAGGATTCCCGGTGTGTGTGCGCGTGTGTGTACATTTCAGAGTTTTCCCGTGTGGGTGCGGGTGGGTGGGGGATCTATGCTCGTTTTTTATGGGGCGCACACACACATAAATAACCGAAGGATCTGGTGTGCTAATCCAGGGGGGAAAAGGGCAGCCAGGGCTGAAGGGCTGAAGGGCTGCGAGTGGAATCCTGTCAGAGCCAGAGTCGTCGCAGCGTTGGTGTCGTTTACATTGTCAGCGCATGTCGCGCTTTAAATGCTTTGATTTCATTTTTCATTTGGCTTGTCACACACACAGCCACACTCATCCGCCCACACACACTCACTCACTCAGACAACAATTGCCAGGTGAGCGAAAGGTAAAAGATTTCAGTCCTGCGGGGCAAGGGCTGGCGGCTCAATTCAATCACAAGCTACTTACAGACAAAGCCATTATTCGATGTTGCCGCCGTAATGAATTTGTGTTCGTTTGTGCCGCACATGTGAAAATGTGTAGCTCACTTTCCAAGGAGATGGAAGCCCGAGAGCCTGAAAACCTGAAAACCTGAATACCCTTGAATGCTCCGAACTGCGGTTGTTCCCATAAATAATCCAATTGAAATTTAGACTCAAAGCGCGGCAGCAAACAGGAAACGTTTCCTTATTGAGATCCCATGTCAGGGTATAAATAATGAGAGCTTCAGGTTGCTTTCTCCCCGTGCTGCGGTGGAAATAAGCAGGATTAAGGATGCTTAAACGCAACTCTATGAGATTCTCATACGCGAAATGTTTGCTCTGACATATTAAGAGTCACTGAAAAAAATTAAAAACAAATTTTATGTGAAACGATTTGTTCTACGAGAATTTCCGTTGGAAAACATAGATCCTAAAACTTAAATAAGGAAACCCTGAAATTATTCTTGCTTAATTGGTTTATAAATACTACACAATTTATTTAAACTAGAACATCATTTGTAGGCAATATCGAATGAGCTTAATATTAAATTTAAATATAATCATTGAGCAATCCTGAAATATTTTCGCTGTGGACTCTCAAGTCCTTCCGGGTGTCACTGCCCTCGCCAAGGACTCGCTCCTATGATTACAGAAATTAAACGACCCTTAACAATCTCTGCAGCTCGCCAGATCTGTAACCTTGACTCGCTTCCCGGCCGGGTCATCATTAGAGGTTCACGATTTGAATGGCAAGCACCTCCACTGCCACTTCAGGTGCGTGGCCCAGACGTGGGCGTAGCGTGGAGGAGTAAGTGCAAAATAAACTAACAAACTGTAAACATGCAAGCCTCGCCAGGTGCGCTTGTCTATGCTTTGAGCAGAACCAACGGCCACGGCGCACAAAGGGGGGCTGCGAAAGTCGTTTATTTAGTTAGGCGGCCAAGTGATTTTCCTCGGCCTGCTTACCGCTACTAATGCGTAAAGGAAAAACCGAGGAAAGGGGGCAGAGTGGTGGGAAAAGCGAAGGGAAAAGTGGTGGCGAGGAACAAACAACAAGCGCAAATTGTCGTTTCGCGCTTCAGTTGAGCAGCTTAAAGCCAGAGTCAACACACACAACGAGTAAGCCCCGGAATTCCTTGAAGCCTTTGTAAGCAGCCGAAAAAAAAACACATTAAATTGTGTAAATTTTTTTCATGCCTGAGCGGCCGAAAAAAAAAAAAACAAAAATTGAAAGAAGAAAGCAAAAATACTAAGCATCTTAGGCATTTTCGTGCCGGCCTTTTAAAGATGCTCAGGCTTCCCTCACTCGCTCGCTTTGGCTACCTTCCGAAATTGTTTTCGGGTTTTTATTTTATTTATTTACTTTCGCATGAAGCTGGAAAACTGCAAAAGGACGAGAAAGAGATCGAGGGCGCGCCGGAAAGGTGTCCTTCCTCCTTAGTCCGCTGGCTGATTGAATTTTCCGAGCGAGTAATTTTTAAATTGTGCTCTGGTCAGGGCAGATAATTCAATTTTAGTGTTTAGGTTTCTATTACTAAGCTCGCCTCCCCTCCAAAAAATTGAGCTTGCGGTTCGCCCTGGGCTGACTTTATTTACATGCAACTTTATGATGTGCCAGAAAAGTATTTCCGAACATTTATGGAGAACATTAATGTTAGGCAGGGTTGCTTCAGGACTCTTAAGTAACGATGGAGGCTTATATTTTGCATATACTCGTAACGGTTTAACAACCGTGTTAATACTTTAAGCTTATATAAATAATTAAATAAATTATTCCGAATTCAAATAATGAATAGGGATGACAGTAGCACACTGTCATTTTAAGATGATGTTACAAAAATAACTTAACTAAAATACACATAGAAATACTATCTTTGTGTTAAAAGAAAATACACAAGTTGTTATTCTCCAGAATTCTCAATAGTTAATATCCCGAAACGAAGCTATAGTTATTGTGATTCTCTTTAAGGAACCTGTTTGGGAAAAACCGAAACCCTTGAAAATACTTTTGATATGCTCGCACACCTGACTCCTCGCGGAAACACCCGTCTTCCCTCAATCAAGTGGTGGAGTGCACTTTGTTTCAGAGCAAAGTCCCGCCCTTATCAATGGGCAATCGTTAAATGTCATGTTCAATGCCCTCGGAAACTCGGAAAATGCCAGGGACCGCAGCAGAGGCTCTCGTATGAAGCAGTTGAGCTGGCATGGAAAATGCCACAATTTGTATGCATTATGCTTGCTACGAGTAACAGATACTGCCAGAGATATGGCCAAGGCTTCATGGCGCTACCCGCTTGCCGCTTGCCGCTGCAGAACTAAGCCAAAAATGCCACAAAACATTTACCATATATCATGCATTTTTACGTACACTTTTAGCCACTTTTCCAGGGCGTCTCTCTCTCTCGCTCCCTGTCCCACTCCGACACTATCGCCCTCTCCCTCTGGAGCAGCCCCTCTCACTCGCTTCGTCGTAATTTACACATGTAGTCGGCGGGACTCGTGCAACTCTTGTGGCTGCTGCAGTCCATGGTCCGTTTATCTGGCCAAAGCTCTGCGGGGTAAGCTGGCTTGAACCCGCTCTATCTCCCTTTGTGGGCCATCTCTCTCTCGCTCTGAATCTCGCACTGTCTCTCTCTCGCTCTTCCCGCAACCCTGACAGCCGCACACGCTGCGAATGCGTAATATTTGATGCTTTAAAGTCCTTCTGCTGAGCGCCTGTTGTGTTTACTTTCGCCCGGCTTCGACCTGGCCTAAACAAAACGATTTTTAAGAGTTATCGATTTATTTTGCCATTGTCGAAGGCTATTGTGCGTGTGCGTGCCTCTGCAGTTGTGTGCGTTAAGCTCTTTATGGTCTCGGTGTTATTGTCGCTGAAAAAAGTATGCTCTAAACAATTTACTGCTAAATTGATGAAATAAATTTTCCAACCCACTTACTTCGGTGTATTAAATTTTCTGTGCTGTTTTCTGGGAATTTATATTTTCTGTGCCCCAGGCTTACTTCTCCACTTCTTTCCGGTTTTTGATATTTCTTGCGGTATTTGGTGGCCCTGGCAATCGGATTTAAGTTTGTTTTTTTTTTTTTCATTCCCTAAAAACTTAACGAAAAAGTCTGTAAATAAACCCTGCAGAAACTTGTGTACTAACGCTTAAATCCACTTTCTTCTCCCGCCTAATTGCTGCAACCAAATTAATTTTCTTTTCCCGCACAATAAAAGCCACTTGCGGCCCTCGAAAGCCTCGACAAATGCAAGCACTAAACTTACAAGGTCTGAACCTTTGCCACACTTTATTACGATTACCAGGATTTTATCCCACCCCCCACATAGACACAATCCGCTCCTGTCTGGATAGTACTTTTTCTAGTGCTTGTAAATTACACTTGAGTGACATTTAGTCGTCATCAGCAAGCAGAGAGGCAAAGTGCAATTCAGGACAGGAATAGCTTATATTCCCCCAGCTGGCTTCTCATCTTAGTCGTTATATGTGCACTGGAAAAAATTTAAGAAAATGCTTTCTAAAGTAGCTTAGCTCTTGCCTGTGAAATTTAATTATTTCCCAGCTGGCTTAAATTTTAAATAAACTTTAAAAATTCTTCTTCAATACTTTCAACAAATTCTGTATGGTAAGTTTCTAAGTGTTTTTTTTCTCCTCAGTGTTCTATTTCTTATAGACTAATGCTATCCATGCCTTCATCCCATTCTCTGACAATTGCCAGCCTTACATCTCTCTGTCTCTCTTCTGTATGTCCTGGCCTGTCTGGCCCGTTTTTGTCCTGGTAGACATATCAATTTGACCTCGGCTAAATACTCAGCATGCGATGAGAGTCGAGGGCCAGGTATATTGTCCTCTGGCCCAACTCAATGTCTCTGCCCAGGGAATTTTTAATGATTTTCTCACAACTTCTTGGGAGCTTTTCTTTCGTTTCCTTGCCGGTCCTTTGTTGGCAAACATTTTTCTTGTCCAACACTTTAAGCTGGCCATTATTAAAATGGCTGATAACAGTTTTGGCTGCAAGCCCAAAGTCAAACACAGGACCCACGCACACAGCCATGCAGGGAGACTCACTCACATGGATACGGATATGCCCCGGAGCTGTCTGGACTTGTCCTTTTGGTGCGATGAACCTGTCCCTTCTCCGGCTCCGGCTCCGGCTTTTTTGCATATATAGACTTGACTTTGCTGCGCCGGCAACTTTCGACATGCGAATGGCTCTGACTGTCTGAAGGGCCTTTTGCAAGGTCAGCCACATTTTGTTTGGTCCGCCCCGCCTCCCACTCCGCTCCTTTTCCGGCACTGGCCGACCACAATACGTGATGAAGTCAATAACTAAACCAATTTTTCGTTGAATTTCCCCATAAAAAAGTGCTGTACAAATTTCAGCCACTGTTCAAATTGGCGGTCAATTAAAATGGCAGCCTGATTGAAATTCCTTTTATCCAGCGAGCGAGCGGGGTGTATCAGTAATATGCTTATTGCTTTTGATACACATCGTCGCAGCTTTTGCTTTGCTTTGTTTTGGTTTCTGATTTTCGTGCTTTGTTTTTCCGGGCCTGTTGTTTTTTTTCCGGCAACCACAACAAAGTGTTAGGGGGACAGGTTAATTGATACACAGACACCAGGCTCAAAATCTACGCTAACACCACAACATTCCCACCAGCACTTCCCTATCCTCGCGTGTGCGTGAAGCCTTTTGAAATATTCATGAAATCAATTTTGAGGCGTGCCCGGCAGCTCTCTAATCTTGCGGGGATCGGGCTTATATATGTGTATATCGAAATATGGCTATGGTTACAGCTTTGGCCGGAGAAGGGCAACATTCAGCACTCTGGCCAACCTCTAATGGGTAAATGGAGCCAGCTGGGCTAAAAGGCAGGCCTGATACATCCACTCGCATTAAATGAATGTGTCCTAAACCGAAGGCTTTGATGACGGGCTAATTAAACTCAGTATCAAGCCAAAATACACTTTTTTCAATGTACAAAAATGTACAATCTTTAATGTGGAATATCCCTTGATATCCTTATACCAGCAATATTCCAACACCTTCCACAATAATTAATCACGGTCCTCACTCATGGCGTAAAGTAAAACTCAACACAAAAAAAAAACCGGAATTCCCAAACATCTGTTGCCACATTAGCCACAAGCTGAGAATGGTAGCGAATGGATTTTTCGTCCCCTCCGCATTCTGCTCACCCCTGTCACTCGACGTTATCCTTTCGCTTTCAAAGTAGCCTTTGCCAGCTGCTGTGGCTAAGCGCAAAATTAAGCAAATTAAAAGCCGCACCGAGAGCAGCTGCATAACTCGCATGTGTGTGCTTTTTCTATGCCCGGTCGGCAGCGTGCAGGACCGACCAGAACCACTAAAAAACAAAACCGCAGCAGCAACCCTCCGCCCCAGCTCAGGGTCACCTACAGAAAAATGTTCACCCGAGCAAACAAAACAAAAAAAAAAAGCGTTGAAAAAATTTACTCAGGGGGAAAAAAGAAAATGCCATTGAAAAATGTTCGCTTTGCCGGCCATTTTCAGATTTTCATCAAGCTCAGCTTTCGCCCACTCACTCGCCTTTTCCCTACCACAATCCCCCCTCGTCCCAGCCTCCATACCACATACAATATCAACGCATAAAATACGCGAATATACAGTAAAAAAAATTCATTCAAGCTTTAATATAGCATTAAACAAAGTAACTTAATGGATCGTGCAAATAAAAAAATCAAATATACATTTAGGAATTCCTAAGCAACTGTTTTAAGGGAATTTGGTTTTAAATAATATTGTTCTCTCCAAATTGAAGTTACATATCTTTCAAGTAACTTAAGCAGACATTATAATATTTGAGGCGAGGGACAAAAAAGTAAGCATAGTTAAAAAGAGTAAGAACTTCCTAAGAAAGTCCCTAATCATTTTTTTCACGTGTATATAGGGGAGCGAGTATGCTCGTATCGGTGAGCGGCCAAAAGGCTGCCAAAAACATTTAAATTAAAATTTCTCTATATACATAGGTTTTATATGTACATACGGATGTACATATGTATGTATATGTAAGGCAAAACCCCAGTATATGCGAGAGCAACAAAAGCGGGTGAAAAAAATTTCATGGCCTCCGCTGGCATTAACTGTTATGGGACTGGGCTACAAGGCTCACGGGGCGGCGGTGGGCGTGGTCGTCGGCGTAGGCGTGGCCATGTAAGCCGTTTAGCGCTCTTTGATGGCGGCACCAAAAATTTATAGCATGCTTTTAGGCGAACCATCAGCGAACCGAATCGCAACCGGAGCCGGACAATTGGGCAATAACCAGAAATGCAGGCGGCCAAAACGCAAGACCAAATATACACTCGGAAAACAGATGACAGTTTAAAGTGTCTCCGCGCACAAGCGTTTGCTATTACCAAACAACAACTACAACTACCGCTGGAACTCCCATTTAACAGGGAGTCCGAAGGGTTGAAGGGACTAGCACTTTGGGTGCATGTTTAATGGCATTTGTTGCTAATCAATGAATAATTTATGGGCCAAGGTTTAGCCACTAGCAAGCGCGAGAGTGTGCCATGAGAGTGTGTTGCCCTAATAAGGAGTACCTGGAATGGTTATTCAGTTTGTACTTTTATCTATAAAAGACTAAGTTTAACTATGTGCTGGAATATTTATTTTTAAGAGCAGTAACTTACACATTGTTGGATTGATAATAACTCAATTACATTATGTGTTCGAACTCTCTATAAAAGCACTTGGCTTAAACTTATAAGGACATTCCTAAGCCCTATTTTAATTTAGAAGTGAACTCGAACTATCGGCTTTCTTTTCTCTTAACCCTTTGAGTGCTGTTTCGTGGCAGACCCGATATGTTGTTGGGCGTTAGCGTTACACATTCCCGCCACTTGTTTGGGCCTGGGTGTTGCACGTTGCAAAGTTGAACGTTGGACGTTGGGCGTTGCTGGTCGCTAGTCGATGTTGAAGTCGTGTCGCATTTAATATGCAACTTTTAATAGCGCAATTATTATTTGCATGTTGTAATAGGTTCTTTAGCAACCCAAACAGGAGTGGGTTCAAAGAGTTCTGTCAAAGAAATTGAAAACGGTTTCAGAGGAAAGACTCCCGCTCCGCGGCAACTTCAACATCAACCCTCTGGAGACAGCTTCAAGCTTCAAGCCCAGCAAGGGTTTTCATTAGAATAATGTGGCGTACGGAGCGTGCATGGATATCGATCGATTCGGGTAAACTATTTAGCCATTCAAGTATTCAACATGCTGGTAAATATTTAACTAGCCCAACAACAACATCGGACAGAGAAGAAAAGACATTAGGCTAAAAGTGTCGCTGGGGCATAACAATTTTCCAGCAATTAATCTTGATAAAGGCTTTTCAGCCAGTGCCATAAACACGGCCATAATCATAGCTAACACAGGGCTCGCCAACTACCAAACACAAGTAAATTGGCAGGGAAAAACTTTTAGACAAAGGCGAGCACCCACAGAGACAACAAAGACACAAAGAAAAATTATTGGATAAATTTAGTAATGCTCATATCAACTTATCTATGTGTATTGTGTTGTTGTTTGTCCTAGGACGTTAACAATGGGCCTATAAACAACAAGATTCTGTTCTGATTAGAGAAGTGGTGATAGTAAGTGATTTTTGTAATTGTAAATAATAAGAGACGAAACCATATCTGAATAAATAGTTTTTAGGTCTAAATAAATAATTATTAGCATAAATATTACATAGAAACCAACAACCAACCCCACATTCGTTGAAGAAATGGAAGAATTCAACTGTCATTCGGTTAATTTACCATATTCATTTCTTTCTGTGCACAATGTATGACTGTGGGCTCCCGAGTGTGTGTGTATGTCTGGCATTTAACTGTTAGATAAATGTTGACGAGGTCAATGGGCACCAAGCGGAAGTTATAGTCGGGCGCAAGTCGTTCGGCGACACGTACAAATAAACTGGAGGCATTCGCATCCCGGGAAGAGATGCCCCTCCGGCCACCAGTCAACTTCGGCCCATTAGCAAGAGGCAAATGGCCAGGAGGACGGAGAACGGAGAACGGAGGGAGTGACGGCGGAGTTCCAGGAGGCTTTAGCTGCATTACGTGCCCGGCCCAATAATCTCTGTCAACATCAATTTGCCGGCCGAACAACTGAAACTAATTAAATGGTGTCCCATAAATTGCACATTAAAGCAAATTTATTGCAATCCCGAGCCAGGGCCGAAATCGAAGTTATTGCCAAAGTCGCGAGACGTTTAATAAACTTTGTGGCAGCGCGAACGTGTCGCGATCGTTGCCCAAATACCAATTGTGATTTATCGTAAGGGAGATGTGACCAGGAGTCATGGGAAAAGAAATAAAAGCCAGAATGAAATTAAGAAGGAGTTAGGACTCGAGCCAGAAAATTTAATCAGCCATCTTTTTATATCCGAAACACGTAGACGGAGCAGAACTATCTTGTTAGCTTCAAGCCTTCATTTCCTTCTCAAGATTTTTGATTTATACATTAAGTTTTTCTTAAAAAATTTGGTAACCTATTCTTTTAGATTTAAAATCGCAATTTTTGGTTGGTGGTTAAGATTGCTTTTAAAAGTCAGTCAGGTTTGGTACGCCGGCCTTCCAGTTTGATTTTCGGTAGCCTTTGATTTGAGGTCTTAACATTTGCTCAGCATTTGTTACCTCCTTCTGCTTCCGCTTTTCCACAACAATTTGCGCTAACGATGTCCGTGAGCAATAAAGGAAAAATGTTTTTCCCACACGTGTCTGCAGCGATCCATAACGTTTGTATGTGTTTGGCTTTCGGTTCGGGTTTATATTTCACTAAAAAAGTCGCTGCAGGCTTTTCGTTCTTGATTCCCTTTTTTCTCTTGATGATTTATACATTTTTTGTGGTATAAAGCAACCCTTTGGTTACATTAAATGTTAAGCCCGACGAAAGGCGTCCGAATATGAGTTGAAGTAAAATCAGTTTGACACAATCATTGCAACTGCAGGCTGGAGTTCCTTGGCTCAGTTTCTCTGAGCGACTCCTGTCAATTACCCTCAGATGACAGCAGTCTCTATCTGCCTCTCACACTGTCGTTGCTTGTTTTTGCCCCTCCTCCTTGCGAAGAGAGCAAGCCTTTTTTTATATTTATTTTCCTTTTGGGGGTAGCCTGTCTAACTGTCTCTGTTGATTGTGTGTTATTTTAGCTGCGCACGATGTTGTTGCTGCTGTTGTGGGTGATGTCTGTCTTGTTATTGGATTTAACGAAGTGCACTGCATAACGCGCATACGCCATGTGCGCCCATTCCCAGGCAATATTATTGTAAAGTCATGTAATTCACATTTTAAAGAGTGAATGCCATGTGGAGCTTAAAGGGTTCAAGGAAGGCTGTTTTGCTTTAAAACGCGATACTTTAAAATAAAATAAACGAAATGGGCAGAGTGCTAGCTAAAAGACAGTATAGAAACGTGTAGGATATAATATTTTACCTTAGATGCTTTAAATGTGTCGAAAACGTGTTGTCAGTTGTCTTTAGTAAAAGGAAAGGAAATATATCATAACTATATCAGATATTAAACGAATATCAAGATACCAATTTCCAGAATGAAACAATCTAGAATCAAGCTCTCAGGTATCTCGCACCCTCTGCTCACCGCCTGCAGAGTTCCCTTTAACAACCACACATCACGCATACGCCCAGTTATCCATTTTCAGGACGTTCGCCGTCTGCTTTCAGCTGGCTGCTCTTCACAGCTTGATGCATTCCCGTGCGGTTTGGTTTGGTTTTCTTTCTGCGAATGCGACACAAAGTTGCTGCTGTCGGCGGCTGGGTACACGGATACACGGATACATCCAACTGTGCCGCACCACTGAAATGTCTGCTATTCAGCCAGCACTCGTCATCATCTCCTCCATCATCGGGGTCCCCCCGCCAATTGGAGAGGGAAAACATTGTCACGTGGTTTTTGTATTTAGTTGTGCCCTCCTGCTGCTGCTACCTGCCGCCGCAGCAACTCCGGCAGCTTTTTCTTTGCGGTGACTGCAACCACTCCTCCAACTTCCCATTCACCAACAGCCACATTCACTCACACCAGTGCAATAAATTCGCCCGCCCGAGTAACGGCTTGTGTGCCATTGTGAAGAGGCTTTCCATTGTGGCACAAACACATAGATAGACAACTCGCCTCGGTTGGCAGTCGCTGCTTGGCTGTGTGGGTGTAGTTATCCTGCATTGTTTGGTTTGTGTTGCCTCGCGTCCTTTGTTGTGCAGGGAAATTGAAATAAATGTATGTGTAAATGCGTCAAAATTAAGTTTATTTCTTTTTCGCTGTAGCTTTTTAAATGTCTTTGCCAGTGACAAGTGTCAATTAGAAAAAAGTTCAATTACATTAAGCCGTGGAGGGAGCCAGCAGCAACGCAGCAACAACAAGTAGCAGCATTGTTATAGGCATCGCCACGAAGGAATATCCAGAGAGTCATTGTCAGTGTCGTTGTTTGTGCTTTTGTCCCGGAGACAAAGCCGCACGAGAGACGTACGAGTATGTGAGTGTAATTGGGATAACTCGGGCGTAGTTTTGAGCACATAATGAACGCAAACAACTTGGAAGCGCAACTACAAGCCTGAAATATCCGACCATGGAAACGAATATATTTTCTTGTTAGTCAATAAATATTTTGCAAAGTAGGCGAGCATGTAAGCTAACAAAAATAGCAATGTATTAGCCTTTTTTTTGTTCTTGTGAGTCGTATGATTTAATTAAAATGCATTCACATATTTACAATTGCTTAGATACCAATTTAAACTACTTAGTTTTAGTAACAAATTAATCTAATATGACTTATTGAGTAAGGCAATAAGCCGATTACATTTCCAGGAAAAATACCTATTGAAGTAGGAATCAAGACTAAACAATATGGATTTTTGCTCACTGAAGTATCTCAGACCAAATTAGCCTTTTCCACACTGCAAGTGATGAGAGCTCGCTCTCCGACTTGCCTAATCCTTTCAAGAGCGCTCCAACTTCTGTCCGGCCCACATTTAAATTTGGCCCACCACAGCAATTGACAAGCCCAATTAACTCAGCAGTTTCCGACCATTTCCAAATGTTTTGCTGCACAACTAATTTGGCCCATTTAGCCCCCGAAAACCTAATCAAATGTGCTTTAAACTTTGACAGCGTCCTGTGACGACACACGTCGTGTCATGACCAATCTGCTAATGAAATAAAATATTAATTAAGAAACTCCAGACAGCAGACACTGACTGAGATAGGGATAGTGGCGAGCCTGGCCAAAATATCGTTTCATCAGTGGACATTTGGAGCTGTCGTTTGGGTAATTGTAATGTTTGGCATGCAATTAAGCAAATGATGAATGAATCATTCAGTGCGGGAGATATGCGACTCCAGACAGAGACAAGTTGTCACTGCGGCAACTTGGGTTGGCCAAGCGACTTAACGTGGCGTATACGCAATAATTTAGCGTAGAGCAAATAATTCTCTCGGAGAGCGACGGAGCGACGTGTCCAGTCCGCAGACAGCGGACACTCTCTGGCGTTTATAATTTGATCATTATTTATATTTAAATAGGTCCTTCCCCCACGCACCTAGAGCACATCTGTTCGTTGCTTTTTCCGTGCGGCCCGTTGGCTTTGTTGTTTGCTGGCCTGGCTAACAACAAATTGAAGGGAAATGATTCCATTTCATGCTAGATTAAACATGTGTCCACATAATTTATCGATTATTTATCATGTGGTCTGCTACGGGTGCGCTCCGTGCGCTCCATCCAAAGTGAAGTGAAGCCAGAGGCCCCAGGCCACCGGCATGTCCCTGCGATTGCTAAGCTGGGGGAGGGCCGAACCCTGCGTAGGCCTTTTGCGACCACATTGCGCACACAAGTGCAAAATTAGAAACAAAAGCCATGCCAAAGGCGTTTACCCTCAGAGGGAGCAAGTGAAGTTCGATGTCGATGTCGATGTCAGTAGTCCGTTGCCTTGCCTTTGCCATCCGAGCCACTTGTCGCTCCAATCCGCCCCAATACCCTAAGGATGTGCCAGGGTATGATGGCCACAGAAGTCACAGGCAACTCCTTTGCCTCAGCCCTTTAAAGGGACATGTGACATATCTAAAACAAGCCAGGAATTGGGTCATTGCATCCATTACAATAATGTGTATTTTAACGAGGAACCTCTGGCTGATTTTGGTTTACTTGGATTAGCCAAAATTAGTCGACAAAAAAAGAATAATTGAACTCAAATAAATATATAAACTATAAACTAAATCATTCCAAGTCAATGTAGAATGTACCAAAAATGTGCCCTATAAGTTATAACAACATACAGTACAGTACAGTACATATGGTATTGATTTGCTCTTATTAATCTCGTTGTGTCTTATTTAAAGGGGTAACAGAAGTCCAAGTACGGACACATGTGATTACTCGCCAGGGTAATTGAAACTTCGTTCAGTAAGGCAACATTTTTTTCACTTCAGCAGTTTGATTTTTTCCCAGGCTCTTTTACGCGCCAGACGCATTTGCCATTGCATTTTTACCGCATAAACACACACTCGCACACACGCACACATGGCAGGGAGCCCGTGGACAGCATAACACGAAAATGGCGGCCATTTTGTAATCCGTATGTGGCTGGGTAATCACCCCTAAGCTCCGCTTTGCCACTATCCCCTCGCCGCAGCCCCCTTCTTACACGTGCGACGGCTTTTGCCGGGTTTGCCATAATGTTTTTTTTTTTTGCTTTGTTTTGCGGCATTATGTGGTCGCTTGTCGCTGCATTTCCCCGCTATATCTATTTTTCCATTGCCACCGGCTCCCCGGTACCCCGTATCTCCATCTCTGCATGAATGTTGTGATTTTGTTTGGCGATTTTCGGCTATTTTTGGTTTTCATTTCTCGTTCCGCAGATCGATCGATATTTTAAAGCTTAGCCAAATGGTGCGAATTCAGTGAGCATTGGTCAGATTTTGGCTAATTATAATGGGAGCATATGTAAGACTGCTTGAAAACCACACCTCGTCCAGATTTAAGCTGAGATATTCATTAAAATAAATTATGTGACTGCTTCGATCAGGAAACCTAATTCTTAAATTTATTATAATACTTCGTTTTGTTATAAAGTTAATACTTCGTTTTGTTATAAAGTTAATATTGAAGTTCTTAGCCAAATTTTTAAATGCCAGGCTTTTATTATTTCCTTACGTAACTCAGATAAGAAGTTTAATATTTCAAGGAAATATATTTTTATATGGGGTCAAGTCTTACCTATATTTTTATAAGGGGTCAAGTCTTACCGATATACAAGACCATTATGTTTTCTCTTATTCTAGTATAAAAACTAGTGCTTGAAAGTCTCTATTTTTGTAATTAGAAAAGTGCTTCGGAAAGTATTCCCCTCTCGAATGGTTAGCCAAAAAGTGGCCAAATGAATCACTTGAAAAATTCGTTGAATTGGTGCCAGCAAATATGAAATATTTTCCTAGTTGTTGGCACAAACAACTTTATCAAAATAAGTGGAACTTCATAATGATCCTCTACTCCTGCCACGCATGGGTGTGCGTGCGCTGTGCTATGCAATTGTTGAACACTTTTTGACAAATCGTTGCCGCAGCCACTTGAAAATCAATTTGCCAGCTAAATTGACTTCCATTCTTGGCCAAGAGATTTTGCCAGCTCAGCGGATAACTTAAAAATAAAACTAGCAAAGTTTACCCAACTCCAACTCCAACTCCAACTCCAGCTCCGTTCTCGTGTTATTTCTCTCTCATTCTCTGCTTTCAGATGGCGAAATCCTGCGCGTGTTGGTGAACAGCTCGGCCGAAATCAAATGCGATGTGGGCTCCAGCTTGCCCGACGACAAGGTGCTGCTGGTCGTATGGTACAAGAATAATTTACCCATTTACAGGTAGGTCAATCTGCGCCCCACGAGCGCGTGTATCCGCATCCGCATCCGTATCTGTATCTCAATCCCTTTGACAGCTACGACACACGTGGCGCCCATGCAGGGACCCCGTCGCACTGGCGGGACGAGGAGGTCCTCGAGGACCGTGCCATCTTCCGCACGCACAAGGAGCCGGCGGAATTGCTTATAAATCCGGTTAAGGTAACGTCCACCCCCCATCCACATCCGCATCCGCATCCGCGTCCGCGTCGGAATCGCGAGTGTCAACATCGCGACGCTTTATAATTGGAATTTCATTTCATTTTCAGGAAAAGGATGCGGGCAACTTTCGCTGCCGCGTGGACTTTAAGCTATCGCAGACCCGCAACAGCAACGTCAATTTGGAAGTCGTTGGTGCGTATACCCAGAACTAAGTGATGTCAGGGATTCAATCTATTTCGGGTGCCTCTCACTGGCATAAATATTTGATAAAATCGAACAGCATTCTAATTAATTTCAAACAACAAACACTTGCCTTGATTTAATTACAACAAATAGTGTTTGTTCATTGTCCTTCCGTTTGTCGGTTACTACGCAATCTAAACGTTCCTTTTTAAGAGAATCCTATTGAGTGCGTTTTCAAACTAATTTAAGCTGATAATAGAAACAAATACTTTTTAAAATGCTCATAAAATACTACAGATTTTCTTGATACCAGTTTAGTTTAAACTGAAATAAAAATAAATCATTCAATGACTGTTGTGTATTACTTATAAAATAAAATACAATAAGATCAATTTTTTATTTTTCTATTATATATTATAATATGTTGCTTACAAAGATTGGAAAACGGTGAAGTGAAACGCAATATAAGCCGTATAAAAGTCAGTTTCGTTTCTGTTTGTCCAACTCAAATCTCAATTAAAAATTTTCCACTTCAACCACTTTGAAAAACTAAAAGCAAAAAAATATATATTTATTTTCATTGTACACAAATATGTATAAAATCAACATTCACATAAATAAATAAACACGCCCAGCCAGAAACGATTATAAAAGCAATTAATATTTGTTGCGTCCGCACACAGAGGGCCGAACGAACGAGTCAAACATAAATTAGCTGAAATGATTTTTCGGTTAGCCGCAAAACTTACAATTTATTATGCGAGGGATATGCATATAGACGTAATATAAATATACCTTTTGCATTGCTTTTGACAATGCCAAATTGTTTCTGATTTGCGGCTGTCGAAAATCAAAGCAAGCGGGAATTTAATACATTAACAAGCCTAGTAAAAGCCAATTTTTTGTTCTTCTCAGTGCCTCCAATGCAGCCGAATATCTTCAACGAGCGCCGACTGCGAATCGATTCTAGGGCAGGTCCCTATGAGGAGGGCGGCAGCCTGGAAGTCACCTGTGTTGTCTATGGCGGTAAGTCACGGAAATGCTAATCAAAAAGTTACCGAATTCGATACGGGGCAGTGGAATTCCAGAGAAATAAAATATTAATTGTGGGCCCTAAAAAGTGAAATCAATAATTAAACTTTACAAGTGGCTGTAAAAACATAAAAGTATCCAGCACGAACACAATCAGAAATTAAAAATGCGCTAGTGAACGGAGAGGGAGTAACTAACCCTTGTTAGCATGCAAACAAAAGGCACGAGTATAAAATAACAAACAATAAATAAGGTGGAGAACTGTAATGTAAAGTTCAATTCTAAAGAAAGCGAACACAAATACCAGCGAAAAGGAAGCCAATTGCAGGGGGGGAAGAGTCGGCATAGCCAAGTTAATTTCGAAAATGTGTCGCCTTAACAAAAGGCTTAAAAACGGCAGAGAGCAGGAGAAGTCAAGTAGGAAGTAAAGGGGAAGGCCAGAAAATCTGGGAAGGTAGCAGCAGTCAGCAGGATATTTTATCGATGATTTCCAAAGCGAAAAGTTGACATTTGGTGCACAGAAAGGAAATTGGAGTCACAAGGCGTAATTATCAATTTAAAAATTCAATGAAAGAAGAAACTATTAGAGTTCGCTTGATTTGAATATAAAACAGATTTAGACTTTTAGGAAAGCAGGCTTTAATTGTATTATTTATAATAATTTGAATTTTGTAATACCTCAGAAACATTCATATGAAAATGCGGTGCACTTTAATTAGCTAAAAAGCTTGAGAGAAGTTCTTAAATCTACTCTTATGAAAAACAGCTTTAAGTGCACAGTTCTGCATTATTTTTTTTCTGTGCACAGTCAGCCCTTAAGTCAATTGTTGTTAATGAAAACCAAAATAAGAATTTCTCTTAAGAGAAAAGACGCCGCGAAATGCGAGGCTGCAAACGGACTCAGGACAATCGCGAAGCATAAGTGGAAACGGGTCGCATTTTCCTCTCAAAAGCCGTCACAGTGGCCGACATAAGTATGTCAGCTCGGAACAACAGTTGCGTTTGCGTTCGCATTCGCTTTCGCTGTCGCCGTCGCTGTCGCGTGCTTTATCGCTACGAACTCCCCTTTGTTTCTGGGTCTGGGCGGAAGCGAAACCACTTTGAATGGTTTGACATGTCAACGTTGACATAAAATAAATCACCAAGCCAGCAAACTGCACTTGAAACTGCTCCGGCAACTGTTAACTGGTCAGTAGTTTTCTGGGAGGAGCACGGAAAAAAGAAAAGCAGCAAAATTGGGCACTCAAAATGTTGTATGTGCCAATTAAATGGGGGCAAGGAAAATGTTGCCAATGTACAAATGTGAATACATACGAGCCGGGGCTGGATGGCGGGGCGACGTTGGGGGAGTGCTAGTGACCAAGTTGTTGACAAGGGAAAAGGAAGTCAGTTGATGTTGGCAAATGAGCGGGGCGGCGGAGGAAAGCAATTGGAGTAGTTGAAACTTGTCCAATCCGGGGGGGCAG
Organism: Drosophila tani; assembly: GCA_008042535.1. Classification (NCBI taxonomy): domain Eukaryota; kingdom Metazoa; phylum Arthropoda; class Insecta; order Diptera; family Drosophilidae; genus Drosophila; species Drosophila tani. The sequence goes on from VNJO01008366.1 coordinate 178,941, forward strand.
AAAGTGAATTGGGTTTATGTATGAGTGTGGGAGTGTGGTCAGGCTCGTTGACAGCTGAAAGGAACAAATTGATCCTAGTTGTAAGGAAAATTGCTACACTTGAGAAAAGCTCGGCCATTAGTTTTCCCGCTAAAATATTTCGTAATTTTTTTGCATTGGGGAAGAAAGTGATTAGGCGATGGCAAGTGGCAAAAGTCGTGATTATCTTTTTTATGGTATATTTAAATACCCCTTCATTTATAAACTCTCTAAAATTTATTTTTTCCTTTTGTTTTATTTTTGCCTTTGTGCGGAATTTTGAAATGCTGTCCCTTAAAAGTTCGCGCTGCATTTTACATTAATATATAATTCGAAGAGTAGCTCCAATTGTTCTATGATTGGTAAGGATTTTATTTTTATTAGTGCAGAGCCGAACAGAAGTATTGTCTTTTAATCGGACAGGACCTTCGGCCAACCACCGAACATCCCATTTATGTTGAAATGGCCTGGTAATGGTGTGAAATTGAAAATGCTAGCCTGCTTGTTCTGCCCTGCTGAAATCTTAAACAGCGGGCGGAAATAAATTGCAGGCAAATGCTGACATTATGCTCAGCCCGGCACCATCTCCACCGCCATCTCCGTCTTCGCCTGCGTTTCCATTTCCATTTCCATTCTTAGCTGCTTTTGGCTAGGGCTCTGGTGTGGTCAGGTCTTTGGCATTCAACATGCAATGTCCATTACAGAAATTGCAATTCTGTGGCCAAAACAAAAAGCCAGGAGGGAGGCGAGTCTAAGAGCATAAAGTGCTGAAAAAGTTGCCACTTAAACAAGTGCAATCAGCAGAAGTAAGTCAAAAGCGGCAGGCGATGAGAAAGAAGCGTACCGCTCCGGGATGGAGATGGATACGGACACGGCCGTGGGTAGCGGTATGGCGAGTGGCGGAGAAGCAGCCAGTTTGGGCTTAAGAGTGTGCGAAATCGACAAAGGAGCAGTAAATTTTATTGCAGCCTAGGAGGAGGCCCACAATTGCAAATGAGCGCGACACGCCAGCCCCGAAAAACTCCGGCGAGCCGGGGAGCGAAATGAAGTTATAAACCAGCACAGTCTGTGTGGGTAGTAAAAATTACCAATCTACCCCGCAGTTGCCCCTTCCCTGAGCCGTCCACCAAATCATAAAGAATATACATTGGAACTGGGGGCAGCCATTGTGCGCTGGCACTTGCAGGGCAGAGGGAATAGCGGGGAAAAACCCTGGGTTTATGTGGCCACTAATGCATAATATTCAGCGTTGCCTTCTTTGGCACGCCATGAATTTTACACACGGTGGCTTCTGTCCCCATTCTCCCCTGACTCCAGAGTCCCCCAGAAACTCTCCGGAGCACCAAGTCAAGGGAGAAAACTTCAACTGAGCCAGAAGGGGCATTTTAATACCCTGTTATTTTGTTCTTATAAATTTTTCAAGTTTAAATATTTATCCATAATTATTTGTTTTACTTATAGCGGCATAGAAAGTAAAACTTTATTGTTGGGGAAATAGTTGTTAGGAAACGTTTTCGTTTTAAATATCCCGTACACCCTTTAAGTCCCTCGGAATACCCTACAGTGTGCTAGAAATGGCTTTCTACCCTTCGCATTTATTCTTTTTTCGCTCGGTGTGTCAAACGGAAGTGCAGGCGTTTTCCGCTTTTGCCAAAGTGAGCGTTGGCCATATTGTTATTGTGCTTGCTATTGTTGTTGTTCTAGGCAGGTTGCCGACTACAAAATAGTGTGCATTTTTATAAAAATTTCGCTCCCTACTTCGCTTTTGTTGTTATTATTATTATTATTACTACTGCTACTGTTGGTGTGTTCTTGTGGCACATTTCGGAGCACGGAAGTGCAGCAATACAGGCCATGCAACAACACAAGTTATTTACCAACGCGAAAATAGAAACAGCAAAGTGGGGGAAGAATTTGAAGGCAATGAAGATATACAATAATGTCTAAAAGACAACTTACCTCTATTTCAACTAAACATATTTTTAATGGAAAGCTATTTTGTTCAACCTTTTACAGTCCCAAAATTATTTATAATAACTAAAGGGCATAATATCACAATTTAAAGAATTTAAACTTTTGATTGTATCTATTTTCACATGGATTTGTATTTATGAAATAGTTAGTTCACTCTTATCTCCGGGGCTCAATTAACTTTTAACAAGCCTGGCGGATAAGAATATTAATTTTTAATGCCTAAAACTACTTGTTTGTTCGGTTCATTAACAAACATATGAACAACAATTGAGTGCAGCTGTATTTGTTATACTTTAAAAGGACCCTCAAAGTCAGCAAGCTTAAAATTTATTTTACAACTTCCTCGCTGGACAAAAGGTCAAATGGCAAAGAGCAGACAAAGAGGAAAATGGGCAGAGGGATAGAGAGAATGCGAACTGAATAAACAGAAAGTGTAGGAAAGACAACAACATAAAATATATTTATGTGGCATGGCAGAGTTTCCTCCTTTTACTTTCTATTTTTTTTTTTTTTTGTGCTACTATCACGAGTCCTAAATTTTTGTTGCTGGTGCTTCTATTTCTTGAGTGCTTTGTTTGCGAAGACCCTCCCTCACCCTGCGTTTTTTGGGAGTGTATCTGTTTCACCCGAGACAAATCCAAAGCAGATGCAGGAGATGCAAAGATATGCAAAACTAAACAAGCAAATATTTCAGCATTGCATAACTAAGGCGCTGAGTCCAACTCTTCATGTGCTTCTCGTTGCCTTCTCTGTACCGGGAAAAAATAAATATTAGTTATGGTACAAATTTTGCTGTATTAGGTTTTTTAATTAAGCTTATTCCTACATAATATTAAATAAGATTCGATTGGTTGCCAAATTTTCAAAAAATACTTACATTGAAGAAAACTTAAAGTTAAACTTAAATTGATATAAGCCTTTGATGTAATTAAAAGTCTATATAAAAATATAAACAAATCCCTGTGGATCCCTTTAAATATTAATGAATATTTTAGAGGATACTTTATAACAAATTTTGAAGGAATTCAGAATAAACACTGTGTATTTCGTTTGATAAATTTCTTATTGGACTATAAAAATAATAATAATAAAAACTTATATTATGGGCACTGTCAGAGAAATTTAGTGATATATTTTCCCCCCGTGTATGTTCTATAATGTGAGTAAGCAGAACAATAAGCAACCAGAAAGAGAGACTGTCTGGGCCCTGGTAATGTGTGTGCAAGAGTGCATAAGTGAGTCGGACTTGGCAGGCAGCGGCTTTAAGTTTTCGCCGAAAGGAAACGCTAAGAACTGGCACGCATTTGAATGCTGATGCTCATTAGGAAGTGGGTGGCGGACAGGTGGATCCACCTGGTGGGCGAGGACGTGGGTGCCAGGTGGACATGGCAAAGAAATGCTAATGTCGCTTTTGCCTCTTGCTGCTACTGCTTTTCTGCTGCCTGGCACAAAAACCCGTTTTTTGATGCCTGCTCTAAAAATGGCAAACAACTTGGCAAAAAAGTAAAAAGAAATAAAAGAGAGGAGCCTGCCTTTGTGGGACGAAAGCCAAAATACTCTTCAAAACGGATCGGTTCCATGGAAGATATGAGTTACATTATTTATATACATTTTATTATCTAGTTATTAAAATTATTTAAAAGGTAAAGCACTAAAGAAACGTCTAACACTCTTAGTAATTAAATTATAGGTATTGATTAGTTACTTGTTTAGTATTATTTACAAACTTAAATCACAAAGAATAAATATATATTGCCATTAATAATAAAAATAATAAATAATAAAAATAAATTTCTACATTTATCTAAACCTCTTATCAATAAATTCCAAGCTTCACATTAATTTCAGAACGCCTCCTGTGAGTGTATGAAAAAATGCAGGTTAAAAGAAAGAAAAGTTGAAAGAAAAAAACTAGTGCAAACTTCGAGTGCGTTTGTTTGGGGAGTAAAAGCAAGTCAGCTGTGTTTGTGCTGGTTGTGGCACCTTATGTTGACATTAAAAAACAGCAGATACCACACAAGCCTTGGGAGAAAACTTAGTCAGGGCTTTAAAGTGAAAACCAGAGTCTGTGCAGTTTTTGCAAAAAGAAAGCTCCGGCTTTAAGTGTTCAAAAAAACAGCAACAACTGCATTGCCAAATCAAACTTTTCACTCCGCTTTTCTGTGGCGTTCGAAGCCTTGTTTTTCCTTTATATTTTTCATTGTATTCCTGGTGGAGGAAGGCTAATAAATCACTGGCAACCATTAAGCCGCCTTGCTACACATGCGCTAATCTACTCTGGCACAAACACACTCAAACACTAACTCACACAGAGACACTCAAACGGGCGCATACACAGTATGTGAAATATTTTCATAAACAACATAAAACTCGACCAAATGGCAGTTATTAATCAAAGTAATGTGCGTTCACCTCTCCGCATATCCTGCTCTCTGCGTATACATATATGAAAATCTATATGTGTGCCCGTGTCACACATTTTTCAAACATATCAAGTGCAGTTTTCGGCCCATCCGCGGCTTAGTTTTAGTGAATTTCCAGGTGGATTTAATGGCACTTGTTCAGTCGCATTGCTTTTTATGGCCGCTCATCAAGCATTTTGCGTAATAACTATGTAATAATAGAAAAATATACAAGCATGTCGCTGAATTTATTTGTGTCAGCGCCCCACACTGGCAGAAAAGTTGGCCACACTCGTTTGGAAAATTAATAGAGAGAAGAAGAAATATATCAGTCCAATTTAAAACACGGATATGCAGATGACACACCCACTCATCAATTTTATTTGTTTTAATTCACCATTAAATCTCAGTGTATTATTTGCCTTCCTTTGAGTGAGTGACCGACCACCCGTTGCTATTAAATTAATGTGCGCTCATATACGCACACAAAAGCTAATTTCAGCGCTTGATTAAGTTGAAGTCGTTAAAAGCGGCCAAGTGCCACACGCTGCGTATGAGTAATGTGACTGTGCGTTTGTGGGCTGGCTTAAGTGGACCACGCTCCTCAATTGCACCACGGCGGTGGCTAGTTAACAAGCCCCACCAGCTAACCAAATTAGGGGTTCTAAGGATAGACTATAACAGGCACTTTAATCCAGGTAATGGATAATTTAGGTAATAACGATCGTCAAGTCAATCTTGTCAACATGTAAGTGGAATCGTGGGTTTTAATTTATTCCTTTTACGATGTTTTTAAAATATAACCAGAGAATGTGCAGAGAACATAAAATAATATTTTATATATTCTTAATTCTAGAGTTTCCTTAAGTCAAATAAAATATTGACTAAGGAAAATATCTAGATAATTAAAAATTACAATACAGCAAAAATAAATTTGAAGTAATAATGCAGATTTTAAAATCCGCTGTTATAAACTTGAAGTCTCAAAGCATTATTTTTAGAAATAATTTTATATTATATTTATGGGATATAGTTTTTCTTCTGTGTTAATGGGTAATGCGAGCACAGGAAACCTTCAGTTCAGTTGTGTTCTGTAAACTTTAAGAATTACAGCCTTTTTAATTATGCTTGAAACATTTTATTTATTCACTTTGCAGGCTCTCCGCCGCCGACTGTCACCTGGCTGATGAATGGGCAGCTGCAGAACAGCGTTGTCGATTACACCTACGACGGCACCATCAACAGCAAGCTGGTGGTTCGCAACCTGTCACGCATCCACCAGCATGCGGTCTACACCTGCCAGGCCAGCAACTTCCACAAGAAATACGTTGCCACCAACATAACCATTGAGCTATACCGTGAGTACTCGTTAAATAAAATAAAAAATACAAAAACTGCCAACAAGAACTACGGATATTATTTCTAAACGAGTTTTGGAGTATCAACATTTATGCTTCGTAAATATAAATAAATTCCAAATAGAATACAGTATCTGGTGTCTTAAAGTAATAGCCTAGAAATTAATAGTTCTGTTGCTTGTCGATATTCTATTTCAAAAATACGAAGCCTTTGGAATCCTTATCTTAGCTTTAGGAAATTTATATTTTGAGTTTCGTTTTCATTAAATGTCTTCCGACTTTACCGTTTATAATAAATTGAAAATTTGGCTGCATTGAAGCGAGCTTAAACGACCCAAATATGGTGCTAAAAGCGTTTTGCCAAACAATTTATTTATTTATTGTATTTATTTCACTTTTTCTGATTCTGATTGTGTGGTCTTGCTTTTGTTGTTCGGTTTTAAGCGTTGCGATAAAAGTTTTAACAAATAGCTGCGCAGATAAAAACCAACCAGCCAGCCACCCAGCAAACAAAAAAAGAAAACAGTGTAGAGAGCCCAGAGAGGCTGAGCAGGAAAAAATAGATAATAAAATGGCTTATGCAAATATAACAAAATGCAAACGGCAACAGCAGCAACACTGCATGCGATACCCGAACACGAAACACGAAAAAAGTAGAAATACCCAGAAATTCCTGTGCGTAACTTATCCAACCTACCGTGGCCCCTGACCTGGCACATATTGTACGGCCCAACATCATATCGAACTGTTTCCCTCTTTGTGAGCGTATAGAAGTTGCGTTCAGGTTAGTGTAGTGTGCATGACCCCCATGGATTTATTATTTTGTGAACAATTTTTAAATGCCCCTTTTTCAACACTCTGCACGGGCAGTGGCAATGCAAATTGTTAAATTGAATTAAATTGTTGCCAATTTCGTGTGTTTCGGTGCGAGTGTGAGTGGTTAAGAGATTTGTGTTTGGGCAAGCTGTTTCCAGCGAGTTTATTTGTCATGGTAAAAATGGAAATAGGAATTCTTTCAGCCTTATTAGTTGCGAGTTCCAATTCGACATAGTGAATGGAGGACAATTCCAAATAAATGTTGGGAAATTAAGTTACCCTGCCTGCTGCAGCATTGAAAATGGATTTAAAAACTACAAATTCATTTCTAATGTAATTTAAAATTAATTTAACTTTATTTCACTTCAGGCTAACTTTCGCTTTAATATGTAAAAGTTATTCTATAACTTAAAATGTTTAGCTATAGCATTTTTCATTGAATCGTTGTTTCGTTTAAGATCTATGTAACCCAACCCCAACCCAACCCAACCATGATTAAAACAAATTTTTTGAACCGGCTAACATAAAACTACCAAAAGGCATTTAATAAATTATCAACTTTATTATGATTTATACCTATTGATAAAGAAATAAATACCAAACTATAACAAATTGTGGCTATAAATATAATTTGCATTATTTATGTGTAAAACGAGAAAGAAATCTAACTTGGGTACACCGAAGTTTGTATACCCTTGCAGTTTGCAAAAATATTGAAGTTAGTAAATATGTATATCATTTACCTTTACATTTACATGTACATTTTACATGTAAAATTTTTCGTTTTCATAAATCGACCGATCGCTTCAGACAGACGGACAGGCAGACGGACTCGGCTGGTGATGCTGATCAAGAATATATATACTGTATGGGGTCGGAGATGCCTCCTTCACTGCGTTGCAAATATCACGGCAAAATTATAATATCCTCTGCAAGGGTATAAAAACAGAAAGAAATTCTCAGACATAACTCTAGTTTCAATTTCATTCTGAAAAGAACAAAACACTAACAAGAAATCAGGTACAGAATTATGTTTGAGTTCGCTCTCAAGCCGCGTCACCTCCCGTGCTTTCGGTCTATTGCCGCATAATATTTTGTTGTATGTCTGGTTATTAGGCCCATGGCATTGCGCTAAGAGCCAAAGATTGGCCATAGAATTTTATGGCACTTTGGCGCGTCTGTCTTGGCTCTCAAAACGCCAAAGCAATTGGACGTCAATTCCTACTTAGGCTCCCAGTAGCCGAAAAGTAATGTAAAAATGTTCCAGCGACAACAGCTGGGGATGCGCATATTTGATATTATTGCTGCGAGTTCGGGAATATTCAGGGACCGAGGCAGAGTAGGAGGAATATGTCGCACTGGCGAAGACATAAAAGTTAATACGCCAATAAGGAATGCCCCGGATGAGGCGGCGGAATGCCGCTAACTTGGTCAATTAATGTAGCCACAGTTTCGTAATATGTTTAGCAAATGACCTTGAAATGCAGAGCGTAGGGTGGCAGGGTTGTGGTCTTAACCAGGTTTTTCCACTCAGTCCTTACAGACCGTTCTGATGTTTTTTGTGTTGGGTCGCGTGTAATGACAGAACGGGCGACCGGGAAACAGGGCAGTTGAATAATAAGTACGACCTTAATTAGTTAATTTTATGGCCACTAACAATTAGATTACGCCCAGCACGATACCCACTCCCACCCAAGCTACAACAATTATGAGTGTTCCTCATTAGCACACAATTTAAGGCCCCAAAAGGGCTGGCCGAAGCCGAAGTGCAGCATTTAATTGAATTAAAATTTTCCCCATGCATCACTTGGTATGCAAGTCTGGCCGAAATATCCTCAGAGACTGATTTCCTTTTTATTAAATCTGCCCTGCATTCTGAAGAGAAAGTTGTAGGGCATTGCAGAAATAAATATTTTGTTATTTTCTTTTCGGCATTAGGAATGCTTGTTTTTCGAACCTTAAACAATTTAATGGATCTGTTTCCGTAATTGGTTCAGTTCAGCACGATTTCTGGGCGCGTCCTTTGGGGCTAGGCTTCTATGCTTGCTGGTGAAGTGCGTTTAATTAAACATTTAAATGATTTTTCAATGCAAATGTGCATAATTAATTTAATTACAGTAAAGCGCTGCAGTTGGAGCAGCTGCAAGAACAACAACCGCATTGAATCCTGTTCAATGCCTATGAAAACAATAAAAAAGTGAAATAATATTGTAATATATGCAGTAGAAATGGTAAAAAATGTAAAAATGGCACTGATATAAATAAAAATGTAGATTGTTGCACTGCATCTCGCTGCAATGGTTTTGCTTTTCCCTTTTTATTATCGCATTTGGGTTTAACTGAAATGTCACGCCTTTAAATTAACGCACAAAATGTGCGGCCAACCGCAGCAAATGTAACAACAACTGGAAAAATAACAACAGCGGACTTAACTCTTTTAAATTGCTGGAAAATATATAAATGCATTCTTAAAGGTATCAAGTGAGGCGATACCCTCTAATCGGTTTATGGTAAACAAAAACAAGTCTGCAAGGACGTTAAGGCTTTAAAGGTACCAGATTATTTATTTATTTCACTAAAAGCATTAATGGGCAGTTTCATTTTCGCCCAGAATAGGTTCAAATCGATTTTAACAATCACAGTATGGCAAATATTATTCTAGCAAAATTATCCGCAAAACAAACGATATTTTAATATTTATAATCATTTTCCAATTGAAAACCAGAGTGCGTAATTTATAATTTGCAATGAATGCAGCAAAGCGCAAAACACGAAATAAAAATAGAGACGGGAAGCACAGAAAAACAATCACAATCCCGATAACGATGGGAAATTGTGTAATGCCGATAATGAACCCGGACTCCAGGCGTTACGTGACCATGTTTGGGTGGAGGAAAAAATATGTTTGTTATTGTCTATTTGTTTGGGCAATTTTCAATTTTGTGGGTAAACAAATTGCTGTCACCATGAATATTAACAAATATTCAAATTACATAAATATAATTGCATGAATATTTATTGGCTGAAATTTAATGCATTGTTTGTGATCTGCGAATCCGACAATAGCCGTTGCCAATTGGCCATATGCCAATTATTTATTAAACGGCCAGCCGTCGCCATTCGGAAATTATTTTTGGCCGTTAAGCTTTTCAAGATTTTTTGCACAAGTCGCGAGTGAAACGAAGAATTTAACGAATCTCGATTGCAGTTGAAAATTATCATTGTCCGCCAGAATAATTAACTTTTCATCAATTTGTTGCTGTTTTCCTGCGAATAAAAATATTTCATTAACATTGCTGATACTTTGCCTCGTTTCGATTTGCACCGTTTCGGTTCCTTCACTTTCCCGCCTGACATTTATCATTTTATTTTATGTATTCCCTCATGGGAAGCAGAAATATCTGCTGCCCTATGCTCGACATTGTTGTCGTTGTTGCCGTTGCCTTTGCTAGTGGCTATCGTAATTTGTTGCAATTAATTTTAATTGCATTGCCTGTCATTTCCATTTCGATTTCGATTTTTCACACACAATTTGAATAAATCAACAAAAAGCTGCTGTCGCAACAAGCAAAATGCAGAAACAAAAACAGAAAAAGAGTCCAGGGGAAGGGGATTAAAACCAACCTTAAATGGCATTTAAGCAAATAAATTAACGATGGAAATTAATGCGTGTTCATAAACAAACTGTTTGTATTGCAGTGCGTCCCCTGCTCGTGGAAATCAGCTTCAACAACCAGCCGATGTCAGCGGATCGGAAATACGAGATCGAGTGCCAGGCAATCGGTTCCAGGCCGCCGGCGAAGATCACCTGGTGGATGGGGAATCTGGAGCTGCACGGCCACAGCCAAAAGGTAAACATATATCAAACAAAAAACTACAATTACTTATCCTTGATTTTATATTATTTTAAAGGTATCTGAGGACGGCAATGTGAGCACCTCGGTGCTGTCGATAACGCCGACGAGGGAAGATCATGGCAAGGCATTATCCTGTCGCGCAACCAACGAACTCGTACGCAATGGCATTCGAGAAACAGCTATGAAGCTGAATGTATTCTGTAAGTATTAATTTCCCAAAATTTATAATTTAAATTAAAATTATCTTAGATTTCTGGAAAAAGGTTTTTAAAATCGACTTTTATAATATAAAATATAATTTTTTAAGAACCCACGGACATTTTAATGAAAACCTTACAAGTCTCTAAAACTCCGAATATAAAAGCTACCATTCTAGTAGAAAAACTTGACTTTACTGGCTCACAAACATATGTTTTATAATATAGAGCAAGACCCTGTGTTAATAAACAACCATCATAGGGAATATCAAATTTGTTCCCCATTTTTATGTACCAAAAAAAAAAGGCAATTAACTTCGAAAATTGGGTAACCTATATACTCTTCCTTTGGGAATTAATATCAATCGAAACTATTGTCAACGGCTGACTACCCCCTTGCATATTTTGTGTGCCAGGAACAACTGCCACCATTCCATTCCGTTTTAATAACACCCGCGTTTGACATATGCCGCTGCTTTATGAGTGCCACATAAACCATCGATGGGGCCGCGTTCTGCCTCTCGTGCGATCCCATAAACTATGTCAACCGCTTATCGCCCATGTCCTTTTGGGAATCAATACTGTTTTGCATACCAATGCCATAGAGACAAACCGGGCGATTGGAGCGGGGATTTGGGAGCCCTGTTCCAAATATTGGCGGGCTTTACATAATGCATTCCATTTTTTGCGTTGCGACGGCGCGTATGTCAAACGTTTGTTTTATGGGCCGCGTCAACAATGTGCGCGGGGCTAAAGTTTGTTAATAAAATTTCTATGGCAAAATATTAAAAGACCGCGCGTGGCGAAGAAAGAAAGTTGTGCACACACCGTTCTATATAGTTCGACGAGCCGGAAAGCTCACTTTAAGGCACACCACCCACATATGCGCGGAGAACCCTTAATGTTTCAATAGTCCCCGAGTCTCGTGTCCTCATCTCCTTTGGCTGTGACGACAGCGTCTTGGGCAAACAGTTGCCACGTCTATTATCTAAAAAGCTTGCCGCCTCGTTGTTCCCCAATGTCATTGAAACTTTTACTCCTTTCGGTGGCTGCTGCGATGATGGGGATGCTTCCCAGGGATGCTGCAGATGCAGCACTGAGAGAAATCAAATTTAAATCGGTTGGGGATGACTTTACTAAGATGATTAAAAAATGTTGTATAAATTCCAGAGTATATTTCAAAAGAATTAAATTGTTTCTTAGAAATTAATCTTATAGTTTAAGTCATAGCTTTAAATAATAGCTTTCATTTATTTGTTATTGGTTTTATGATTAAAAATATACTGGATAATATGGCAAGAAGGATATAATTGGAAAGAAGTTTAGTTTAGTTTAAATCAATTTACGACTTTAATAGAACCAGTGTAAAATGTTATAAGAAGTTAAATCCAATAAGTATTTTATTTGAAGGACATATAATTTTTAAACTAGTACCTAAATCTGTATTGGAATTTCCTCAATAAAAATGTAATTTTTCGCTTAGTGCATGCTTGCCTGGTGGGAAAAAGTCGAGCGCAGCTTCTGCGCGAGCGCTGATATAAAAAATTAGATAACAATTTCAATTTCCATGCTCATTTACATGTTTATAGCGTGCTTAAAATATTTTGGTCCCCCTCAGTTTTCCTGCTCCTGACACTTCCTGAGATTTCATATTTCCCGCCCGTCCTTCCGCGGCCCCAAAAAGATTTTGTGTCTTTTTTAAGCGCGTCTTTGTTTGCCTTTTGCGTCGGGGGTAAATTGAAAAGTTGATGCAATGTCTGCCGCTGAGACTCTGCCAGAGTTGAGAAGGGGCAGGTTGAAGTTGACGCTGCCAATAATTTTCTCATTATATTACATCACATTTAGCCGGGGCCATAAAAAAGTTATCTCTAATATCTTAATCTGCCACCTCAACGCAGCCAGACCTCTTATTTTCTACACAATCAACTCAGGTTAGGCTGCCGAAATGAAATCAACAGGAAAAGCCCTGCCAACAAAAATTAAAGTCATATCCGCAATAAACTTAATGACAAGGCTGATTTAAAAGAAAATATTAACGACTTGATGAGAGGAGAGCTCCTCAAAAGTTAAGGGGGGAAACGACAGAGAAGCCTTTATTAAAGTTTGGGGTTTCGTTTCATTTTAATATTAAATATTAAGAAAGAAATGAAGTATTAGTTTAAGTAGTCACAATTAACAATACAATTATTACAATATATTTTTGAATTTTTTTTATTTGAATGTAAGAACATAAAGTAATAATACGTACACAGGTTAATAAATGTACTATTTAGGAAGCTTGTACCATTTATTCTTTGAACCTACACCGTATTTAAACATTATTTAATGACATTATGTTTTTGAAATAGTTGTTTAAATTTGATTATAAATTCTACACAAATTTTTTCGACAACTTTAATAGAGAAATATCCATTATTATAGTATTTGCAAAGCCATAGTAAAATATTAAGCAATTTCAAATTTAAGAGAAATTGTTTATCTCAAATATTATATTCATTTAAGTATTAAAAAAATTCCTCAACAATTTCATTACCCTCGACAATGCTATAAAGTACGAAAAGGAAAATAAAGTTACCGCCTAATGTAATTTATATAGCAGAGCGGACAGAGGAATCAATTTAAGGGCTGCTAACGAGAACTTGCTTAACTTTGTGCAATAGACAATGACAGGCCTTGCACACACCAACTCCCCAGCACCCACACACTGGCAAAGACACACACACACAGATACAAATCGAGTCCGTCCTTCTGCAACTGCAGCTGCAACATAATGTGGCAGTGGCACTCAAAAGTCGTTACGTTAAGCTGCAGTTACGACTGGGATGGGCTTGCTTTGGTTTTTCCTCTGGTTTTTGGGACAATCCCGCCACGAATGGGGCACGGGGTCGCCGAGATGGAGGACCATAAAATGCATTAGCCAGACGTAGTTGGCCAGCTTGGCCAGTGACAGTTATTACCACTTAAGCCCATCCTAACCGCAACAGTGTGGCCTGCCAGCCACTTCGAGCTTCCTTTGGAGAATATCTCACTGTCATTGTGCAGTTAGAAAAATGCTTATGCTTTTTAAAAGTGTTTATTAATTAGAGAATATTTTTCCTTATATTATACTCCAAACATATACTTATAAAATAAGTATTGAATACATTATATGAGTTAATTAGTTACTTAGTGATTTACTACAGTTACTAAACGACAAAAATTAAATATATTTACTTGGAAATTTAAAATTAACGTGGAGATATTTAATAATGCAATTTGTCTGGTGAAATACTATTCGCGTTAAGTAAATGATTATGTAGTGTTTTAAAAAAAATTTTGCCAAGTGCATATCCTTATTTTCCCTTCCTTTCTGTTTAGTTTTCTGGTACTGCCTGTCCCCGGCTTAAAGTCATCGCTAATGAACTTGTTGAGCGGAAAAAAGATAGACACAATGAGGGAGACAGAGCGAGGCTGAGGCAGTGGGAAAACTCTTTAAATTATGCAAACTGCTTTGACTCGTTCTTCTTCATGTCTTCATTGTCCTTGCCACCCCTTGCCCACCCATCCCTTTCTCAACTCCTCTCCTCCTTTCCATTCGCTTCTCGTTCGTTCTTTCGCCATCCCTGGGTGTGTGTGTGTGTGTGTGTTAAAGCACTTTTCATTTTCATTAACAAGTCTTTGCAAAAGACGAAATCGGCTTAAAGAAACTTGCTTATAGAACGTGCCACCCTAGAGAGCGGAAAAGAAAAAGCCAGAACACTAAGCACACAGACCCAAGACCAAAACTAGGAAAAGCGTGGAAAAGTTGCCAAAAACAATGTGCAAAATAATAATAAACAAGTGGAAGGTGGCAGAGAGCCGAGGGCCAGCGGCCTAGATACATGGATGGGGAAGGGAATGGAAAATGGCAGAAAGACGAAGCGACACTAATCACGGATAAGTCCGGATTAACCCCCTTTTTCCCTTTTCCCACCCCTTCCATCCCTTCCTTGGACCCGAGTTGAAGGATTGTCCAAAACAGTAAATTACGTTTGATGGACTCTGAGTGAATCCGAGTTCCGAATCCACTTCTAAGTCGCCGCCTTAGTCAAATGAATAGAATACTCATCCACTGTCTTCTCTTACTTTCTTTACAGTCATCCCCACCTTGCAGCTGGACCTGGGCTCCAATCTGAATCCGGAGGATATCGAGGAAGGCGATGATGTCTATTTCGAGTGCAAAGTGCATGCAAATCCGGCTGCTTATAAAGTTGTATGGAAGCATAATGTAAGTGAGCAAACATAAAACTTTCCCTGACTTGCAATATTTATGAAGGACCTGTCAGGAAAAGAAAAACACTCAGTATTGATACACCGAGAGAGAGAGAGAGAGAGAAAGAGAGAGAGAGAGAGAGAAAAAGAGTACCAAGGCAGACAGAAGAAGGTTATATGGTCCAAAGTGTTAAGTAAACTTTGTGCGAAAAATAGACTTCAATAGCATTTAAAATACATTATTTTCGGCCATCAAGCTTGACAACTTTTTGGGCCTGACAACTTAGTCTTTTGTACAGAGAGGAAAAATTATTAGCATTAAAATAATATCGACTTAATCTGAAAAGGCAGATTGGCCACGGCATCAGAAACGTAATACGTTCAAAATATATTTATACCATAAATTTTACAGGAACCCTAAATTCATTATGATTTTTCTCAATTTGAATGTCATATTAACTATTAAAAACTGTGTATTTTTTTTTTTAATTTTTCTAATATTTAAATGAAAATCAGGGTTATGACCAGCGGTTTTTCTGCGTGCACTGACCTTTAAATATACTTGAAATGTTGCACTCAAGGCAATTGAGCGTACAACTGCCGAACTTCCGGCAATTCCCAAGACATTGGCGTGCTCCTTACACACACGAGCCTCCGGCCGGGTAAATTATTATGAAACCGAAATTAAGTGGTCATTTTTACTGAATTATTGGCCAATTATTTTAAGGCAATTGAGTCAAGTGGCCGGGCCTAGCCGCCTGCCATAAGACAAGTTTTGGGCAAGGGAAGAATTTCGGTCGCCAGAGATCGTACAAGTTTACAAGGCAAATCATTTGTTTATTACTTGGAGCACAAAGAACTTGAAGCGCGGCAACAACAAAGGCGGCCAAATAAATGTTATTCAATGCCGAACAAGAAACGAATCAAGTGTATGAATAATATGAATGCTAATTGAATTCATTCACAATGAAGTACATGACCAAACAAAGAGCTAAGCTAAACAACAGCAAGACCAACAACTTAGTCATAACTTTTACCGAAAACAACAATAAGCAAATACAAATACTCGAAGACGACCAGAAACTTTTCCGGAGAAGGGGCGGCTAACGAAACGAAATTTAGCACAAAGGAGCTTCCACCAAACAGGAGCGTGTGTCGGAGGGTCCTCGACTAGGGGTGAGATGTGGGTAGATAAAAACTTTATATGAAATAATAATTTGCGCGAGCGACAATGGAGGGCTTCGGTTCGAGTGCTGATTCCATTACGTCTATCTAACATCGAACAAAATGCTAATTATATATACGGAGGGGATGGAGCAGAAAAAGTGAAGGGCAGACCAAATGCAAATGAACTGCAAGGGAAAATTAACCCTTTGACGAAGTCGGAATACTCTTTCACCTGCTATTGGCCGCTCATATTTAAAACTAAGATACAAGCTTCCTTATAAAATGGTGAAGATAAATTCAAGCATAATTAAGCTTTTTTAAAGCGAGCGAATATGCATGACTGGCTTGCAAAACCAGAAAGTGACAGCTCACAGTTAGTTAGTTAGTTGGCAATCGTCGCTTACATTTAGCCAACTCAGCGTGAAACACCCCGCAGCCTCTCTGCTGCTGTCCCTTCGTCCTTTGCCGAGTGTCATAACAATAAAAGTTCACTGCGGCAGTACAAAAATGGAAGTGAAACGGATACGAAACTAAGCCAAGCGCACACACACAGGGAAAACAGTGAAATAGCAGGGAAAGCGAGTGAGCGGCGTACAGGGCGTATGCGTAACGAGTTCAAGGCTGCGCGGCAACTGCAAATTGCAGGCGTCTTAAGCGCAGTCGGGCGTTCATTAAAAGTCAATTGTTAATTGGCAGCATCGACAATGGCAGGGCAACCTGAAAACGCAATTAAAAGTCAAATCAAGTTAAATCAACTCGGCTGCAGCTAGTTAGGAAGTAAATTAATTTTTGTTTTGCCACCGCATCGATTCGGTTTGAACAGTCTTCCCTTGCGAAACACCAGCAGTGACACAGGGCCACAGGGCAGGAGTGCAGCGAGCGAGGGAAACTTGTCTTCGTCTGTTATTATTCAATTAGACAAGCTGACAATTAACGACGAGCTGGCAAATTAAATTAACAATTAGTTTTATTAAACTTGCACACACACACACGGACAAAAGTTCCCGAATGCGTGTCAGTGTGCGTGCGTGTAAAAGTTTTACATGTTCATTAACAACAACAAGGAGCAAAAGAACTAGAAGGAGCCCAAGGAGCGCTGGGAGCGCAAGGAGTGCGAGCAGAACTTTGATGGAATCGTTGCCCTAGCAACCCACCAAGCTAGCTTCGAACGAATCCTGCTGGCAGTAAAACTTATTTAACCCACACACACGCATTCATCTGAGCTGCGTCAGGAACCGCAGAAATAGCAAACATTGCCAGAAAATTTGATTAGAGAACAAAGTCAGTGGAAGCGACTTTAAAGTTTCCCAAGAACTTGGCCATAAATATTTACATAATTCTGCAAGGCAAATGGCAATGATTGGCTAGGCACTACAGGCATCTCGAAATCATTTGAAAGACTTGGATAAATAAATGTACTACTTGGGGAAATTCTAGTGCCTGCATATTTTAAAATCATCTTTATTTAATTAAAAATTTATGTATTATCAAGTGAAACTGTATAAATATTAAGGAAACAAGTGTATGCTGAGTTTTCGGAAAGTTATTCAGGTCAAGGTATAAATATTTGGATAATAAAAAATTTGAACATATTTTAAAAAGAATGAATCAGGTAAATATCGTTGCAATCAGTACAATTAAAATACTTTTGCAAGACAGCTAGAAGAAATAAATGAATTTAATCTTAGCCCACATAAAACCTACAAATGAACATTTTTAACAAAGTCAAATGGATAGATAGACCAAAGGAAGAACTGCCGTGGAAAGAGCACACAATGAAGGGCTAAACCAAAGCCTACTCAATCAGGCCGAGCCATCGGATAAATTACGGACACTAATTGGGTATTTATAGTCGGAACAAATATCAGTGACAGACGAACACAAGAGGGCGGCGCTCGGCTCCCGGCTCTCGGCGCTCGAGGAGTGGCTGGCAAACATGTCGAAAACACGGCCGAGAGACAGACAAACAGAAATGGCAACGCATAAAATGCGCCATTAGCATTGAGGGGCACTAAAGGGTTGTGCAGACATCATCAAGTCGGATGGGTGCGAGTGTAAGTGGATGGTTGAATGGTTGGTTGGGAGGGTGGCGACCTCGAGGGGCTGCGGGCGGAAATTCTGCAGCGGATGTGCCCCAAACTATTTGAAATAATCCTCGACGCCCACTCGGGCGTAACGGCTTCGCTGGCCTACCGTCTTTCTGCCTTCTATTCGCCTTTGTTTACACTTTTTGGTTCGTCCCAGTTTTTCTGTTACTTTTTTTTTGTTTTTGCTGCGACAACCTTGAACTTTATTTACTTTTCGTATATGCCTGGCGACATTTTTATTTGTTTTATGACAGCAAGGTCGCTGAGCCAAGCCGCAGTTCGTCCTCTCCCCTTTTTTTGGGCTATTTAAGCTAACCCTGCGGGAATTGAGGCTGTGCGGGAATTGAGCGGGCTTTTTCGGCCGGTGAAGGGCACCGTGCCTCGGGGGCTCTTCTGCACTTTAAGGATATTTAAACAGGTCGAGGGAAATGCTAATGGGGAGTCGTCACTGCATGTGTAATGGATACACATGTATCCGAAATCGCCATCTACATCTGGGCTCGGATACAGCCACTGACACTCGAACAATAGTATCAATCATCCGTCCACAAAGCAAATGGAATTGAATGGCCAAAATGTCAGTCGTGGGCAAATATTGTTACGTCCCGGCATTCACCGTCTGTCTAACCATCTAAATAATTGTTGACATCTCCACAATGGAAAGGGCACACACCGCAGGCCAAACAAAAGACGCGGCGCGAAATTCCCAGGATCACAGGTCCCCATCCAATGCATTCCGATATGAATCTTCTCAGCCCTGCTTATTTCTCCCCCGGCCTATTTAGCACACTTGAAAATAAAACCCTTATTTATGACAAGATTTTTGTATGACGAAAAACCATGAAAATAAATAAATAAAAGGGAAATGTCAATACTAGTCTTAACTAATGCATCTGCATTAAGTTTAATTTTAAAACAGTATCTTCTACTTTCAAAATTTAATGCTCTGTTAACTGAGATACATTTTTAAAAACAAATTGCTTAAAGCTATAAAAAAAATATTTTTTGAATTTAATTTAATGCAATGATTAATAATATTCTCAATCTTAAGATATTTGACCTATTTGTTTATGAAATTTTCGTAGTGTATTTGAACAACACTATTATTTAAGTGTTGGGTTGCCTGCTTGGCTGCATTGTTTCTATTTATTTGCACACACATCCAGATATAGGAGGAACCTCTGTATGGATGTGTGCTAAGGTCGTCGAGGCTTTGTTCGGCCTGGCTCTGGCTTTTTGACTTTTGTCGACCATATTTATACACATTTTTATTTCTATTTCTATTTATTTCAATGCTTTCATTGTTGCCCGCCCCCAATCCGCCGCCCTCGCCCGCCGTTTGTTTGTTTGCTGAGCTCCAGCAAAGTGCGAATTTGTTTTGCTGCTAAATGGCACAAGGCTCTGGGGAAATGCGTCAAAATGCTGTCGAGTGGCGGCCCGATGGGGAAAAGGCTACAAATCCAAAAGACGAACATCGGGCTCCGAGCATTATTTCAAAATGAGAGCGAAAGTGCGGGAAAGGCGAGAAGAAGGTCAAGTCTCTGTAAGCATTTGGGTGTAAAAGCCTCTGCTGCATGTGTGTGTGTGTGAGTGCTTAAGGAAAACTTAAAGTAAATATTGGCTGATTTTTCAGCATCGATGCCGAGCACGTATCCGAGCGTCCTAATGAAGCTGTGAACGCAGTGATCCGCGGATTTATGAGTGTGTTTCTGGGGGCAGAAGATGCCGACATTGGCGACCTTGTATCCCAAGGATATAAGTGAATAAAAGCTGGCAAAGCCAACTGAATTTTAAAGGGAACTTTCAGTAGGCATGGGAATCTTAATTTTAGTAACAATATATAAGGAGAAGGTAGCACGATACCTAACTAAAATGTAAAAATGTATGTAGAGTAGAAAAATATCGCACAAGCTCTACTAATATTATATTTCTTATTAAAATGAATTTAAATATTATAATTAGTTTCAAAAATGGATTAGAAAGTAACATTTTCAGGAATCAATTTAATCTCTACATATGCATTTACTTTGTGTATGGATTTTAATTAGCGCAGATGTGTACATACCATCTGTTAATCCTACCTACATTTATTTTTGTAAAGGACATGCATGTCATTTGAAAAGAAAGCCACACAAAAAATAGCTTAGAGAAAGCGTTACACAAGGTGTACGTTTAATATACGCAGCAGGTAATAATTAGCCCCCCTAATTAGTCCTTCCCAAAGGATCCCACTCTCTCTCTCTGTCTCTACAGTTCTACCGCTAACTTACGTATATTTTTTGCATAAGCCATTGCCATGTGACACAGCGCTTAATTACGACCTAATCCTGCCAATTGCAGCACCAAATCATCCAGCACAACCAGCGAGCGGGCGTGATTGTCAGCAGCGGAGACCTGGCGCTCCAGGGCGTCACACGTCACCAGGCCGGGAACTATACCTGCACCGCCTCCAACGTCGAGGGCGATGGCGATTCCAATGTGGTCGAGCTGAAAGTGATGTGTGAGTATCGAGTGGAGTTGCGAGGAAGGATGTTTGGGGGATACGTTGATTTGCAGCACCTCACCACCTTGCGCGCACTATGTGGTTCGGGCTGACCCATAAAAACGCTCTCGAGTGGCTGGGTTCGAGCTAGAGATGGAAAAATAAATATCTATGTATATACTGATTAATAATTTATTAAATTTCTGCGATAAGTAGATATTTATGGATAATTCGATACTTTAAAAAGACAGGGATAACTATAAATCATACAGATATATCTACAACAGATATATATATATATATATATGAATAAAATAAATTAATCTGCACATACGAGTATAACATTATTCAAACTGCTATAATTATTATTTAAGATCAAAACATCTTAAATATTCGAAAATGCCTGACTTTTGGGTTCGTTATTCCCCAAAGCAATTCATCTGACAATATAAAGCATATTCTTAAATTTTTATACATTTTTTTTTCTTTAATATATATTTTTTTTTTTCAAGGCCTTACTAAACAATATTGAAATTATAAAATATGTTATCTTTTGTTATAGCTATTTAAAAGTTATAAGCGATTTTCAACTATTAGGCTTCCCTAGTATAGGCCATTAACGAATGTTTCGACGGGTCCTAAATAGAAAATCGAATTGTGCCCCAGAAGTACCCACTGGAATCCTGCTTCTTTGCTCCCGCTGCTGCTGTTTGGTTTCTCGAGTGGACCTTTGACACACAAAAACGAGCATTATTGAGTGTTCGAGTGTATGGCCAGAGATGAGGATGGATGGCAGAGGCAGCTGGCTGAATGGGAAAGGGCCGGCATTGTGCGCTCGTGCGGGGCTCTTGCAGTTTTATTGCGTATACGCCCCATTATTGTGCCCCGCTCGAATGCTCCTTTGTGTGCCGCCCCGCTGCGGACCCTCGTGGACATGGCCGAAAAGTAGATATAGCAGAAGAGTGGAGCTTATTCACAAGCAGCAATCTCTTGCTGGAACGTTGGTGGCACAATACTGCGAGAATGCAAAACGAAATTCAAACTTTTCAAGTTTGGCGCTTAAATACCCTTAACCTCTAGATAACTCCCAGAGACTGAAAAATGTTTATGTACACACATAGTTATTATATTTAAGTCAATATATAATTTCTTTTATCTGAACCCATTTATATTGGATACATAATTTATCTTTGCAGTTAAAACCATTAACCAAGAGTGTACAAAAAATATCCTGAACGGAAATCATTAAAGCTTTAAACTGTGAACGGCTTTATGTTTCCAGAGCTGGACAACCGCAAATCTTTCGCTCAATTTGCGCTGGATTCCTGAACTTGGCCCCGTCTCGAGTCAAACTTTGGTTAATTAGTTTGCCTTTTACAAGCAATTTAGCAGGGCAGAGATCCTTCCATTCATTTTCGACACCCATCCGTTGTTGTGGCCCTATGCTTCGCTTTTCCGGCGGCATTTCCTTTTTGTCCCTTCCACTTCAATTTTTTTTTGTTCTTTCCTGGATGGGCTTTTGTCTTAAGTAGAGCTTCCGCTGCCACAAAACTCCCACGGCGCGTCAGTGTCCAACTGGCAGCGTTGCCCCGGCGACCCACAAACCCCCAACTCTACTTAAAATTTGCTTATGGCGTGGCCAGTTCGGCATGCCATATCGACAGTTGTCAAATGGCACAATAAATTCGCCACTTGCAACTTGCAACTTTCGCAAGTGTCGAGGCTGTGGCTAGAGACAGTGGAAAGATTTTCCCCGGACAAAGGATTAGAAAATTGAATTTTCCATTGCCTGTACAGCTCAGCTTTTCCAAGCTTTTCTCGTTGCTGTTGGCAAAAGTTTTAGCTGAACAAAGTTTTTCTTCCTCCTCCCTTTGTACGGTTATGAAATGTTTTCGAATCTCGATCGAAACAGTTGAAGAACATCTTCACTTTAACAAATATGAAAAAAAAAATTACTACTAAAATCAAATCTAACTGAAAAGTTTTAAAACTCTTTTAAAGGTCGAAAATTTGAAATTAATAATAATTTTAAAGTAAAATAAATCAACTAGTAAGGTTCAGGGCCAGTAATCGTTATAAGCCAAATTATAAAAGTTAAACTTTATCCATTATTTTATGATTTTTAAATTTTCTTAAAAATAAATTATTTTTCAGTATTTTTTTAAAAAACAGGCGAGTTGATCTAGTCATGTCCGTCTGTCCGTTGCTAAGAAAACTAATCTCTCAGTTTTTGAGCTATCTGAATGAAACTTTGCAGATTGTTTGAATCAGACCACTATATCTTATAGCTGCCATAGGAATGATCGGAAAAATAATGGAAAAAAAATATAACTTCCCTGTTTTTCAACGTATTGTCATAAATTTCGAGATATAGCTGTTCTTAACGGTTTTAGCATTAGCCTTTTAATTTCATTAAGATCAGACAACTATATCATATAGCTGCTATAGAAACGTTCGGTTGATTTATATAAAAATGTAAAATTCTACATGTAAAACTTAATATGTTTACATAAATGTACTAAGTTCGATATTTTTCAATTTTCCCAAAATCGATCGACTTTCAATGATCCAACTTCAGACTGCAAAGGTATACAAACTTCGGCTTGCGAAGTTAGCTTCCTTTCTTGTCTATCTTATTATTTTTTTTAATATAAGTCAAATTCCAGTTGTTATATAAAATTTTTAATCCGCAGTAGTTCTGACAAATGTAAGCAGTCATTCACTAGCGTGCTGATTAATAAATAACTAAATAAGTAACTAAAAACCAAAATGGAAAATTTTACAAATTTTTTTTGGATAAACAAAGTCTATATTGATAGCTTTTATCTTAATGAATTTGCTATCAGAGCAATACCTACTTGTCACAAACGTGAATCATTTAAATTAAACCTACATATAAGTAAAATGATCCATCTTGCATGGATTTCTTAATTGTTTATTTAAACTTTAATCCCTCCAAAAGTATCCTTTTATCCGAATCCCTTGTTGACCTATCCTCTTCGCTTTTGATTTTTTCCCGCTTCAGTTTCTGCCTGGGTTTTCTGTTTTCTGTTCTCAGTCCTCTATTCTCTGTTTAGTTAGCTGCCTGAATGGGCAACAATGGGGCTGGGGCAGGCAGCTACACAAAAGGGTAAACTTTTGTACTTGGGACTTTTGAGCCGGCGAAAAGCAGAAGCCTTCGCTCCGCAGTTTGATGCGATTATTGATTCCAGCTGCAGATGCAAACAGCTGAATGCACTACAACCAACTTTGTTTCGATCTCCACACTCACCACAGGCTTTTCCCGTTTTCCGCCTTGCAGATAAGCCAATTTGCCGGCCCGATCAAAAGAAAATCTACGGAGTGGCGCGGAACGAGGCGGCTGAAATTGTGTGCGAAGTGGACGCCTTTCCGCCGCCGGAGAACTTCAAGTGGTCCTTCAACAACACGGCGGAGACCTTCGACATGCCGCAGAGCGGATTTCGGCCCCACTCCGCACAGGGATCCACCCTCACCTACACGCCCGTCAAGGTAAGGCTGATTGTGAGTCCGGAACCCGCTATCCGGAATCCGGAATGCGGGTGGGAACTGACCGATCGGGAATTGGGAGCTGGGAGCTGAGAGCTGGGAACCGGGGTTCCCATTCGTCGCGTTAAATGCTAAGCACGTCAGACACTCGATTCATTCCGGGTGGAAGTCTGCGGCGAGCTGATAAATTTTTCATTTCATATTTCGCTGCGCTGGCTTTTAATGTGAAATTGTTATTGACACGTTTGACATTTCGGCCGGTGGTCGCACTGGGCGAAAAGACAAGCTTTTTAATTGTTCATTTTATCGGAACTAATATTGGCAAGTAAATACATTTTTGTTTACCATTTCGGCAATAAATATCTAATATGCTTTTATATTTGCATTATTTTATGAGCTTCACAAATTACTAATTTAAAGTGAAAGTCAAACAAATTAGATTTAAAATAACCATTTAATTACCGCAGGACTTTTTAGAGATGTAAGGTAAAATAATAACTCCAATATAAAAGTAACCTTTTTTTGTGTTTGTTTTTACATTGATGATTGAGCTGGTTATAAAATTATTATTACTTTTACTTTCAGTGCTTGGTCGTTGCCATTGAACTCCACGGGGGTTGTCTGTTATTGAATAGCAAAAATTTTAATTAATAGGCGGGTCGCATGGTTGCCGCTCTGCCCGTTGTTGCCATTTATTTCGGCCTGTGTGCGTGTCATGTTGTCAGCCAGCAACAGGAAAAGTAAAGGGGGCCGAGGTGGAGCAGAGTCCTTCCATGATAGAGACAACAGCGTGAGCCATTTGGGCCAGTCGAGCAATTTTAATTAAAAATTCTATTAGCACTGCTTTCTAATTAAAAATCCAATAGCAGCAGCAGCAGAGCCACCACCCACCATCGACATCGTCATCATCGTCATCATCCGCAACACCACCATTAAATGTCAAAGGTTATTGGAAAAAAAAAACCACACAAAAAATCAAAACCGAAGCACAAAAGAACCGGAAAAATTATTGGAAGTAAATGCCATCGACTTTAATAGTTATCATCATTGGCTAAAATGGAGAGGATAAAGCTAAGCACTTTCTACTTCTCTATTCTCCCCACTCTCTTGTCCATCTTCCGTAGTCCGTCTCTCTCGATTTTGGCAACATTTCCGCATTAATGGCCCAAATGGCCAACAGCAATTGCGATTGCAGTTTCTGACGCTCCTCCCCAGCAATTGGCCAAGCGAATTGGCCATCAATGAGCTGCACTCCCATCAATGTCCGAATCGTTGGAATTTTCCGTTTTAGCATTGATATCCCCTGCGTTGGCATACCGACAACCTCGCCATCTGCTGCCCCTGTGGTAGATGTGTAAATTTTTATGGTCTTATGGTCGGCCAAAACAAAGTCTCATCGAAATTGGCATACCAAGAGTAGAGACTAGTTATCCCGTTGAAGTTTATAAACCTCAGGGTGAAGGAGCGAGACTTGACTAGTGATGTGAAAGGAAATAGAAAATATAGTATCATTTAACACTTTCCTATACGAATAACTACTATTTATGGCAATTTTTAAAGGGCTGTTCAGTGGCAGCTAGCTTTAAGCCCAATACCGAGCAATTTTCCAGGAAATTTAAGATAAAAATGTATAATCGACGATTAGCTTCATATGTTTTACAAAATAACTAACATTGGCGAGTGATTGTGTAATTTTTCTTTCCTGGGTCTTCCAGCCCAAGCTTAGGACTTTTCATGGTCGAGCTTGTTGCCCATCACCTACATTTTCGCTTGACCGTCTGACCACAAACGTGTTAAGTTTTTCGGACTGGGCTTGTGGTCGCTTGTAAGCCAACATGGCTGTCATTATGCGATGACAACAGCAACAACAGGCGGAGATGCAGCGGGCAGTGGCTAGAAGGGAGTGGAAGTGGGAGTGGGAGTGAAATAGGGCTCTTAGGAGGGGGTGCAGCGCACTCAACACTGTTGTTCAAGTTGCACGGCACCCAGTTGGTTTGGTTTTGGCAAGGGCCTCCTCTGGTTTCCTCCAGCTGTCCCAGTTTAAAATGTTGCGGCTTCTTCTGCAGTATTTCGTGATTTTCTCTCTATTTTTTCACTTGCTCCTTATTCTTTTTGCTGCCCTTTTTCGGCATGGGACTAATCAAACTTGCGGCGACAACCTCGGCTCACATTTCAGCGATCAAACGAACGAATTTCGAGGCAGTCAAACGGCATTCAAATGAGTTCCGCTCACAAACACTCACACACAGCGCACTGATTGGACGCACACACTGGCAGTGGCACACTCACAGACATAAATCATTTAGCTCAATTGAATATGAAAAATCCCTTCCGTTCTGTTGTCATATATGCTGTTTCCGGTTTCCGCCAACCGCAGCTCAAACGTCGTTGTCGTTGTCGTCGTCGTCCTCGTCACATTTAGGTTGGGATTTTCTGCTCGGATTTTGGCCCCTTCGACATATATTTTTTCCTGCCTCTGCGATTCGCTCAAAGGCAGCCAACAGCTCATTAATTTTGTTTTGTGCATGGGCATTTTTCCGTCTCCTCTTTCCATTTTCCCCCCTCGGCATTTTTCTCTATTCCATTGCTATTTTCTATGTGTTGGCAGAGCAATTTTTGCCAGACTTTCATGTCAAGCAATTTCCGCTGCTGACATATAAATTTCTCAAATATTTCACAAAAATAAATTTCGGTCTCTCGCTTTTTCTGGAGCAAGGAGCTCCCGCTCCCACTCTGCAAGGCCCAGTGCAAGAAACTCATTAAAATGTCACTTAAATGTTTAAATTTTTAATTAAAATGCATAAATAATAACGGCAGACTTGACTTGAAACGAAATGCACAGAATGCAGTGCCTAGAAGTGCCAGCAATTTTCTTGTCATTTTGCCCTTAAACACACACACACTTGCAGGCCACATCAAGTATACGTATGTTCATATATTTTATGGATTTTGTTTTCGTTTCTACGGCTGCTGCTGCAACAATATTTACCCTTTTGCTGGCGCAACATTAGAACAATATAAACAAAATAAAATAATCATAATAAATAGATGGGCATAAATTCAGAGGCCCCAAGGGAGTGGAAATTATCAAGGATTGTCGGCCAGGGCGATGACAGTTGAAAATGTAACAAAAATGTGGAGCCAGCTTCGGGCGCACAAGCTTAAAATACCCTTTCTGTAAAAAATAAAGCCTAATGGATCATAGGATGTAAAATGTAGTTATGAATAAAAATAGTGCATTTTTTTACGATTCATTAGCAACGTGAACTATATAACCCATAGCTTAGGAATTTCTACCTCATCCAGCTGAATTATATTACCCTCTTAAAGGGTATAACATGGATGAAAGTGAGAATAGAGTACAACTTCCACATTGATTATTACTTAAAATGTTCAGCATTTGTGTGCGAATATGTTTCGGGTTTTGTGCTTGTGCTCCTGGCGGCTCCATTATTATATTGCTCCAGCTCTTAGGCACTTTCCATTCGGGTTGGCTTTCCCTGTTGGTGTTGATGCGCAGTGTTGGCAGCTGCCAACTTGGCGCCTTTGTTGCCACACTTTGGGGCAACAAAAACTGTAACGTCACACTGGACACTGGAAACTGGACACTGGACTGGACAAACACACATATCTACTTTAATTTTCATAAATTTGTCATAAATTTGCATAAACACTGTTGCCTAAATTACGAGGCACTTGCACATGGTCAAAGGCTAAAGAATATTTGCAATTTATTTCCGACTTCATAATTCCTCAAGGCAGACTAAAGACGAATTCACAAAGAGAGCTTGTACTTAAAGCCCGAGAAGCAGCTTTTAAATCTATTTCAATATTCAACACATTAAATGCTTTAATTGAGTTGTATCCGATACTTTTTTGGTGTAACAGAATATTAATGCGGCAATTGTTTCTTCAGCGAAAAGCTGTCAAAGGAGTCTTAGAAGTTTACCATTAAATGAGTTATATATTAGGAAAAAGTCCGATTAAATAAAGCAAATAAATAATTATCCACTTAATTCTTTGATGATATATGCTACTCAAATATTTGTGGCTAAGGAATTGCAGAGATCACAAGAAGGGTGTACCAGGCCAAGTAATCAATCAGCCCGGCGTCTTTTTCTAGATGATTTGAGTTTCTAAAAAATAGATGGGAAAGAAAGCCAATACCCATTTCCCGTCTCCATAAATCTCGACCTTTTCCCGGGCTGTTGGCAAAGTTTCCCTTCGGCGCGGCTGTGTGCGCGTTTTTCCTTGTTTTTCTTTTCTTGCCCTAATTAAAATGACAACCACGCCCAGTTGCTACTCGAAAAGATAGGAAAAGCAAAGAGACGAGGCCGAAACGCGTGCCGACTGATAAATAAGCTGCAATTTGCGTTGACATTTTGCCGTGCACCCGAAAGTGATTTCAATTTTTAATGAGTTTGGGCCGCCGCCTGAAGTTGATTAAGTGCGTTGATTCCGGGGCTCGCAGTCAACGGGAAAGGCCAAAGGTAAACATGGCCCACGAAGATACTCAGATACGCAGGATACACAGGATACGCAGGCCTCACAGACACCGATATAAGGGCCCGTCAAAGCGAATCAATTGTTGTGGATGTGTGCGAATGTTTCCACTAGTTCGGTGGGTGTGCGCACTTGACCGTAGACGAAGGATTTCATTAGCACAACATTTGACAAAATGCAAACAAATAAACAAGAGGCCCAACAAACAATGGCCAAGACCGCAGGCGGCCACTTAGCACTGCGCTACAATGGGATAGACAGGCATTAGGCCCATGTTAACATGGCTTTCTTCCGCTCCCAACAATTCGCATTCATGCCACACTATACCTATGCTGCTATTATGGCCTCGGGGGCAACCACAAAACGCTTCATTTGTTTTCACTGCCGGGCATTTTTCCGATTCCGACTTTCCCCGGGCCGTCCTGCACTGACATGACATGAAATTATATTAATGAAAAACTTATTGACAGCTGCGATCAATCAGGGCCAGCTCTGACAACACACTGTCCCGTATCCATATTGATTTAATGAATTAAGTTCACATTGATGTCGTGTGCGGCTGCTTGAAGTCCATTTAAATGTGCGGCCAAGAGATGAATTTAAGTAGTGGCACTGCAAAAAAATACGATGCTCTGATATGATGAAGGAGATGCTCTTCAATGATAGACCGTATTGTTTAAAATAAACTTTCCTACGGCACAAGGCTTTCTCATAACCTTATTGGGTTTTTCCACACATCACATTATAAAATAAATTAAGAATAATCTTAAAAGATTGGAAGAAAATTAAAATTACAATAAATGGGGCTTCATATTTGGTGTACATAAAAAATAAATATTTCTAAGATATTTGAATCAATTTTATGGTCCCATACATTAGCCTAGCATAGATGCATTATTTAATTTGTTGATATATAATACTTTTTATATTCTCCCCGTGCAATCTATTTTTGAACCTTGTGCGCCCACGAGTATTGACGAAACGCTGTCTCCTTTGCCTTTTTGCAGGAAATGGACTTTGGCACCATCATGTGCTGGGCCGACAACAATGTGGGTCAGCAGAAGGAGCCCTGTGTGTTCCATTTGATAGCCGCTGGCAAACCGGAAGCGCCCACCAATTGTACGGTGGTCAATCAAACGTCGGACTCGCTGGAGGTTTATTGCATCGAAGGTGAGTTATATGGCGCAGAGTGATACATACATGCATGCATACATATACGTCAAATTGCCAGCCAATTTGTTGCCCCTTTTCATTGGGCTTGTTCCTTCTTTTTCTACCCTTTTGGTTTCTATAATTGCTGATGAGCCAATCAATGGCCGAAAAAGGCATTGGTCAGTGGGGGCGTCGGGATGGGATGGATGGGGGGCGTGCTCATGTCCTGAGACTTCCTTTGCAGCATGAGCACGTTGAGTGTGTGTGCGCTGTGCTATATGTTGAGTTTCCTGCAACGCTTTTCAGACTCATTTAAAATACATGAGCAACTTAAGTGCACTTTGGCAGCCATCTACGAGAATGTCTATCCAGATACGTAGTCCCACACTCGTACATAAAGCAGAGCCAACTTCCTTTCGTGATGCAGACACAAATAATAAAAATGCAATGAAAGCATAAAACTAGAAAGGAAACACAGCGTGGAGCGGGCAAAATAATGTTGCTAAAATTTCAATTCCACTTTAAAATTTGCTGTAATAAATAAAATAAAAGCCAGCCATCAAGTGATGAACTGCGAGCCGAACGGAAAATCTGAAACAGAAGAGCAGGAGCTGATGCTGATGCTCATGCCAAAGTAGCACGGCAGAAAGTTAAGCGCAAATTTGTACATACAAAATGTTTTGGCTTGTTATGCAAGTTGCCGTCAGTTGGCGAAGAAGGAAAGCGGAACTTTAAATACAAATTCAATTCGCATATTTTATGCGCAGCGCAAGAGTGGAAAACGCAAAGACAGAAAAATGCCAGCAAAGCGCAAAATAAGCAGCACAAATTGCAGAGCCCAGAGTTCAAAGTTCGCAGCGATAGAGTTGCACATTAGCGCAGACAGAGAAATGTCCTTGCAAATTGCAGCAGCTCTGAGCTTATGATGCATTTATGCAGCCCTTGAGTGCCGAACCGGAGACGGAGACGGAGGCGGAGGCAGAGACAGAGGGGAGACGGCAGACGGATCCAGGATCCTGCGAAAAAGCAACGCAAATCAAAGCGTTGCATAACGAGGCGGCTGCTGCAAGAAGTGCAACAAAAAGCGCATAATAACTGCATACTTAATGGCGCTCTTTCCCGTTACTGTTTGTTTCCCCTCGCAGATGGCCCCCCTTCGTTCCTTTTTTTTTCTGCCGCTTTAAACGCTCTGTGTTTTCCACCAATTGCTGGCAATCGCAATTGTTGTGCTCACTTAATGTTGTCTCAAGTGCTCGCCCACGGTGCGTATGCGTAATGTGTAATTGCATTACAATTCGCTGTGCTTGGCTTCTTTTTATTGTGACTTGTACCGCTTTCCGGAAGCCTTTGAGATTTATAATTTTGTTTTCTGAGAAGGTTCTTAGTTCACTATATTTAAGTAGCATAATATTTGTTAAGCAGTTTTGGCGGATTCTAAATTAAATTAAATAATTTCGGAGGTAAAAATACAAAATTATTATTTTTTTTAATTACATAAGATATTTTCTAAAGTTCTTTTATAGTTTTAATTCTTAGTTTAGATACTTATTTTCTGGGCTGGACAAAAATGCAGCTGGTTATATTATTACTATTAGTATTAATAATTCAAACCCGACTACAGAATTTGTTGAATGAAATTTAATAGAAAATGTATTCCGACATGATATTTCCATCAAATAAATACGATAAGTAAATAATAATATTTTAAATTTGACTTATGTTAATTTTATTACGAAGTGAGAAAACTCGTTTGATTTACACTCAACTATTGCTAAACATTTTTCCTTCAATTATTTATTCGACAGACAGTTGAATATTATCGGTATAAAGATGCAAGATGCCCAACCTTAGATATTATCCCGTATGCACTGCAGCGATGGCTTTAAGCTCCCTTATTCAGACATTTGTTGTTCGCCTTATTACCGCATCACTCCGACTTCCGACCCACCACGTCCGCCCCTCGGGCTGCTAATTTAGTGGCTGCACATTATTATCATAGTCATCAGCATCATTAAAACTTTAACGCAAGTTGTTTAAGCACAACACAAGAGCAGCAGCAGCAGCACCACCACTACCAGGGCAGTGCGCACAATGCGATACTTTTTATATTGCACCCTACATTAAGGCGAACGACTGCTCAACATCTGCCACGCCCCCAAGAGCATCCAACCAGCGCCCAACGCCCACCACCCACAGCCCTTGGTCGTTTGTTTTTATAATAACTCAACTTTAGCTGCGGTCGACTTTAATAAGCCAGCACGCAACTTGGCCAACTCAACTCGACGTGGCCGTCGCCGCCGCTCAACTCGGCCCAAACTGAACCGAACTGAACCCCAGTTAAACCAACTCGCCCCGACTCGAATTCAATTCAATGTGAGAGTATATACTGCTTCTGCTGCTGCTTCTGCTGAAGACAACTCCACATCTTGGGGGCCAAGTTCGGGTGGCTGCTACTGCTTTTTTCTCGGAAAACAAAAATAAAACAAACTGACAGGGTAGCGGCAACTAACCGAACTCATCAAGCGTCGGTTTAGTATAATAAAATTTCAGTTTATAGCATTTTGCTTCTCTGCTGGCGATGCTGATGCACTGAGAAACCGTTGCAGTTCAAAGTCAAGTCGAATAGATATGATTAATTTGTATTATTATTTATGAAAGTGATGTGGAAAATGTATGGGTATTTAACTTTAACTTATGAATTTGTGCTAACAGAAATTGTGTAGTATATCCGTCCATGTTTGTCGCACTGGGAAGATCAATGAAATAAATTAGCCTTAATGATAAGAGTCCAAAAATGTATAGAAAAAGTTGTTTCTATCAAAGTAACAGCCAAGCAAATATTTTTATAGTAGTTAAATGTTGTATTCATTTAACTTATCTAGTTTTAATTTTATTTGATACTTGCTCAGTACGAAATCGATGTAATTGGCATATTTTAAATCCCAAGAGGAGGATGATGGAAATTTATTTATTAAAGATTTGATGCCGAACCGGTTTTTCCAAAATATTTAGAATTTTATTTAAAATATAATTTAACTCCCTTTACTAATATTTTCTATCCTTTTTGCAAAATAAATTAATGTTCTACAAAAGCAGGAATATTATACTTTATTTAATTAGTTTATAGTTTATTTATTTTTGTAACCTATTTGCTATGTTTTCCTCAGTGTGTTCTTGTTCCCGCTACTGCCCTCTTGCCTTATTATTTTCACTCCACTCGCTCAGTTTCCATTGTTGCTGTAGTTAAGTAAATAAAATTAACCCATTACATTGAAGTTTTTTCTTTCGCTCTGACAACGGAGCTGCGGCAAATTTCATTAGCTAAACGTTTTAAAGTGCGCACAAAATGGCCGCCAACGAGAGGTGGGAGAAATGGGGGGACGGGGAGTGATCCCTCGGAGGGGCGGAAAAATAAGAACGGAATTAACCCACGAGCTCGAGCCCATCCACCCAGCGAACAATGACGCTTTGAAGCAAAGGCCAAGCACATTCTCTTCACTCTATTTCCGTGCCCTTTTCTTTGGGTTCGTGAAAAAGCGACCAGGCCGACAACGACAACAAAAACAACTAAAATTCATAGCAACATATAAAACATTTTCCCAACAATTTCTCCATGGGGCCCGGGGCATGTGGCCTGGCCTGGCCGGCTGAAGTAGTTGCTCAGAGCCCGCCCCGAACCTTTCAGCAAAGCCGCTGCCTTTATTACAAAATATTTTAACATTTTTCGCAAGTGTTTTAAGTCGGCTTTTGTGTCTACAATGAAGTGCCATTTGAGCTGCCAAAGCTAAGCAAAAGCAGCCGCCGAAGAAGCTTACTTTCTGGCCAGAGCCAGAGCCCCCCGCCCAAGGAAAAAGGGCCAACTCGAGTGGGCTTGGCCAGTTCTTTTGTGGTGTTATTAAATGGCATTTAAAATGTAACTTTAGATTACTCTAAATACATATTTCGGCGGCAGTCGGCAAAGAGTTGAGGAGCCCTTCAATTACGAGTGAGCTCTACTCAAAGCTGAACTTGAGGGGTGACCTTTAGTGGGGCGATTCAGGCCTTTTGAAATGCTTGAGAGCGCTGGTGGAACTGACTTTTAATTATGAAAGTATGAAAAATATGGAAAGAATTTAATATTTAAAACCGACAGTAATGTATTAGGCTTTACTGTATTCCTTCAATATCCTTATCGAAATATTTGAGTTTATGAACCTTTTTAAAAAAGTATCTCTTACTTATTTGGCTCTAAACTTTTAAGCACATAACTTGTAAACCAGCGAACCAATAACAAACTTGACTTGGCTTCAAAGGACTCTCGAAACAAAAGTCCTCGCTAAGCATTCGCGGCCTTAAATAAATCTTTACCTTTACCAAATCCCCACTCAAATCCAAGGCCTGAGCAAAGTATAAACAAGACCCGCAGTCAATTGCCAACTACTTAATATTAATAAGCCGGGCCCCCTCCCTGAACCCTTCGAATCGCGGCCAATATGCTAAGTAAGCCCCAGTTCGTGCCAAGTTATACAATCAGTGTCTCGCTCTCTTTCCGCAGGCTTCGATGGTGGGATGCGACAGTGGTTCCTCATGGAGATCTACGATCAGCACAGTGGCCAGCTCCAGGCAAACATCAGTGCCAAGTTCGCGGCCTTGAGCGTCACGGGCCTGGACGCTGGTCGCCTCTTCCGCATCTACGTTTATGCCGTTAATGGGCGCGGACGCAGCGATGGCATAGCCCTGGATGGGTACACCCTTAAGGCGGCCGAAAAGCAGACGGGTAAGTGACGATAGGTCCGTCCCTTGGACCCATGAATTTTTAATGCATTCTGTGCACAGCCAAAAAAAAAGAGTATTAAAGAAGAGCACAAATTTTGTTAAATGTTTTCTATTAGTAAAATTTTAAGGAAAACTGAACGTGACGTCATATATACGAAATACTTTTCTTAAAACCTTTAATATGTTTTTAACAACTCGGCATCAAGTTTTGTTAAACTACAAAGGCTTTTTCCTCCATGTAGATTTTTCTTTTTATGAATTTTTTATGCTAATCCTGAAGCTCTCCCTCTTTTTTTGTACAAACGCAAAGGAATTGCATAACTTTGCATTCAGCTCAGGCCCCTCGGAAGGCTCTGTATCAGTTTCGCGGCAAAGATTGTTCTGGTTTTATGATTATTATGCCACCTCGCAATTTAATTACGCTAAACTGCTCAATGAATTGTAAATTCCGCGACACAAAACTTTTGCCTGCAGTTCGGGACAGGGGACTGAGAAATGTTATGCAGACTTCCCCCACAGAGTGGCGCAAAAAATCTGAAATGATTAGCATTAATGAATTGGGGTTGGAAGAGAAACGGAAAGAGAGTCTCTTTTTATTGGGGGTAAGGGATCCAAACGAAAAAGGAAATTGTAATGCTAATTAGCCAAAGCAAGAGCTGACGGGAATTTTATTTCCATTTTCGTATTTCTCTCTCTTCTGTTGCCCGAAAGGAAGTTGAAAGGCAGGGAGAGGACCTAGGAGGACACTCGCATTTTGTGTAAACAACTTGAGCCGACATTTCAATGTTTCATAAAGTCAGGTCGAGCAATGGAGACGGCGAAAAGTGCAAAGCAAACAACAAACAGCAGGAATGGCAGAGGAATGGAACCGAGAGATGGAAATCAGAAAAGAAAATTGTCTTGGCTAGGTCAAAGAGTAAATGCTCTGTGCAAAGGTTAAGCTTGATTATGATCAGCATTTCATGAAAATAAATATTCCTTAAGCTTTAGGGAAAGACTTAGTTTAAACATTGAGCCACCAAGCAAAGATCATTGAGGGAAAATGTGCAATTTGTGGAAAGTAAAAAATAATTGTTTTCTTTAAGGGAATGAAAAATGTATTCACTAGTATTTTACATTCTTAGATCACCATTTTTGCTTCCAAGTTTATTCAACAAGAAGCCTCTATAAAATTGAAAGTGTTATTATTTGTATCTGATTATTCTTTTTGCAGTTGCTTTGACCTCGTACAAGGGCAGTGCCCAAAGTCCGGACAACTTCGAGCTGACACCGATCTTGTCGATTGGCATCTTCGTGGGCATCCTGGTGGCCATCGTCTGCATCGGGATCGGGACGATTGCCGCCCTGAAGCTGCGCACGCACAAGCACCAGCAGCAGCAGAAGTTCGCACATCCGAATGCGAAATTCTCACGTCCGGGCAATTTGCAAATTAAGGATAAAATCTCATTGCCATTGAGTCACTCTGAGGAGATGTACGACGAGAAGAATCCCGACGTGGTGCCCTACAATGAGGGTGAGTTGCCAGCCCCTTCCCGATCAGAGACCCCTTTCCTTCTGGATTCCCCCAAGATAAATGGCGTCTGCCTTCGCTGGCTTCTGTTGGCAATTTATGGACGTTGGGCTTGAGGCTCCTGGCCGTCTTCCCTTTTATGCAAATGCATTTGACAGGCCGTCCGTCCGTCCGACCGTCCGGCTGGCTCATGCAGGCAAAACAAACAGGAGCGGTGTGTCCTGAAGAGCTTGCTGCATTTTTGTGCCGGTGCTGAAATATTTAAATGACAGCTAATTGCTGTCAGGTCCTCGGTCCTCAGTCCTTAGCTTGTTTGCTCGTGTGTCTGCAGTCGAGTGCCTTAAAGCTCCCCATTTAAAGGGGAAATGGGGTAGTTGTTCCGAAAGCAGCAGCAATTTCACTCACTGCACGTGCTTGCTTGATTAATGGCAATCAAGAAATCAAGCGGCAGCCAAAAGCAGAAGCAGCAGCACAACAATTTAATCAATTTTCCAAACGTAAAGCAATTTCATGGCCAAAAAAAAGTAAGGAAAAGCCAAGGAGCTGGACGGGGGGCAGGGTAAAATTGGGCAGGAAGAAAACTTGCTGCTGAAAATCACCAAAAGATTTGAGGGCGTCGGCCAGGCCAAAAACTTTTGCCTTGCTACTTACCAAACAACAAAAACGGCGACGGCCAAGCTCAAACTTTTTGAACTAACTAAGCGTTCTCCACTCCGTTCTGTTCTCCCCGAATGTCCTGCCCGAATCTCCGCCCAGTTGATGGTGAATATAAACAAAAATCAGCAACACAAACGCCATCGGGACATCTTTCGACAACCAGCGAGGTGGAAATCAGCTGCAAGCCCGGCTCAACATCCGGCGCCGGAATCGCCCAGGCGAACTCGGCGGACAGTGGCACCTATCAGAGCAGCAAGGTAAGTCCTTCTCGCAACTTTGCGTCACCGAAAAGTTTTAATTACAGTCGAGCCACTCTATGACGAACTCCGCGTCAGTCCATTGCCATGACAAATGCTTTGATTTCGTGTTGCAAATTTTCTAAGAAAATCCCAATGCTATTGGTAACAATTTGAGCCGGATTAGAAACTAAACTTGTGATTATAGCCATGATAAAAGCGGTTGGACAAGAATATTTTTCGGTTCACCTTAGGGGAGGATGCTTTCTCAAAGAGTTTCCCGTCATTCTCGGAAGGCCAAATTGGTTGATTTTGAAAGTAATTGAAAATTGTGATGCTTGTAATTACCTTGACAAATGCTTTGATTTGCAGTTACAAATTTCTTGGAAAGACCTCACTGCTTTTGAAAACAATTTGGTTGAGGCACAAAATTAGTTGGCAAAAATATTTGCTTTCCTGGAAATTGTTTAGACTCTTCCAGAATATCTTTTCACAAATCAAGGACTTAAAAACGAATATTAATTCTACATTTCAAGTACTAATAAATGTTTTAAACGAATTAGGATGATTTGAAGGAGTATATAATTTACCATTATTTGTCCCTTTGATGATTATAAAAACCTCACAATTTCTTACCATTTATGTTTACCTGTCACCAGGACGATGAGCTTCACTACGCAGAGCTGTCGCTGAATAATGCCGCCGCCGGCTGCAGCACCTCCAAGAAGGGCCAGCCGGCAGGGGTAGGAGTGTCCCAGCAGCAGCAGCAGCAGCAGCAGCAGCAGCATCCTCTTCAGCAGCAGCAGCAGCAGCAGGGCCAGCAGATGCAGCAGATGCACCAGGGGCAGCCGGTGCAGCATCCGCACCCCATGATGGGTGGCACCCTGCCCCACGGGTCCAGCATGCGCAAGCTGCTGCCCAGCATCCCGGCGACGGCGACTCTGCAGCGCCACAAGCCAAATGCGGGCGGACTGCAGCATCCGCACCAGCACGCTCCGCCGCCCACGTACGACTACGATTACTTTGAGGAGCCGACGATATACGCGCAGATCGATGCGTACAAGACGATGCAGGTGGACACAGGTGCTGCCGGGGCAGGAGCTGGGGCCTGCATCTCCTCGCCCGGGTCCCACGGCACTCCCTCGACAGTGTCGCCTGGCACGGTGCAGATGTACACGCTGCCCCCGCATCCCGGTGGCTATCACACTCTGCCGCACAACCATCACGCCCAGCAGGCGGGAGCAGGCGGAGGTCCGCAGAACTCCGCCTCGATGATGCAGATGCAGATGATGCAGCAGCAGCAGCAGATGCATCACCATCCAGCGCCGGCTCCCGGTCCCGCCGGCAACATGCCCATGCCGCCCTCTTACCAGCAGCACCAGCAGATGGCCCACGGCCAGATGCTGGTCTCGAGCAACAGCAGCGGCCTGGCCTCCACCACGGCGGCCGTGGCCAGTCCCAGCAGCTCCCTCTCCGGCCTGTCGGGCGTGGGCAAGTCCTATTCGCGCGAAATAGTCACCGTGCGCACCCCGCTCATGTACTCGCAGCAGGAGAGCTGCGTCTAAGGACTCCTATGATCTGAATCTGAGTTACCAAAAACCAATTAACCATGCCCCACTCCCCCCATTTAGTCATGTAAGTCTTGAGCTCTTCGTGGTTGGTGTCTTAGGCTAAGTGTTGCCAAAACGAATTGAATTAAATTACAGAAGTGAAGTGAATTGAAACGAATCTCGTGTGTGCTCGCGAAGGAACTGAATTTTCTTAAATAAAAGCGCGTAAAAAATACGTCTGCCGTATTGCTAAATTTTAGTTATTCATTTTTCAATTCATTAATTCGGACCTTGCATCTGCATACCTATTTATGGCCTTTCCTTTAAAACTCTGAGGTTGTTTTAAGTCTGATCTATGTATGTAATGACAATTTTTTCTTTTTTAAGATCAGAAACCGAATTTTAAAAATTGAACCTTCTTAAGGAATTATCCCCTTTGTTTTTGTAAATTAATATCATAAATATAATTTGTGGTATCCTTCTTTTAGTCGAATTTACACCAAATACCAAAATATCATATCAAAAATAGGAAATTGTCTAAATAACTGAAATATAGAGATGATAAAAAATATTCATATTAAATATTTCTTGAATTACTACATTTTAAACCTTATCCTGCATTTAACAAGTGTTACAAGTACATTGAAAATACTTACTTCACTTCGAACTGGCATTTTCGACCGTTAAGTTTATTCCATCTAAGGAGAGTCCATAATTTACGCCTAATAAATACATATTTGAACAATAAATTCAAAGGATACAAATAACAGCAATGTTTAATGCAAACAGCCGGGCCGAGAGGATATACTGATTTAGAAATCATAATTTACAG
Organism: Drosophila tani; assembly: GCA_008042535.1. Classification (NCBI taxonomy): domain Eukaryota; kingdom Metazoa; phylum Arthropoda; class Insecta; order Diptera; family Drosophilidae; genus Drosophila; species Drosophila tani. The sequence goes on from VNJO01008366.1 coordinate 218,231, forward strand.
CAGTTTAGTTTAGCAATTGAAATATTTCAGGTTACTTTTGAGCGAATAGAGCGAGAAAAGAATGCAACAGAAGAAGAATGTTCCTTCCTTACAGTAAGTACTCAGATAGACACACGGTATGTGCAATATTTTTTCAAGAGATTACTTCACACAAACAAGATCAATACGAATTACTTTCCGAGAATTCTGTGTAAATGTTTGTAAATGTCAGCTGGCAAAAAGAGCAACAATTTCTAGCGGTTAGGCTCAAAGAACGCATAAGTGTAGTATAAATACAAAGTAAGTATATCCTTGATATAATAGACTTAAAGCTCACAACCACTCAACCGAGCAACGCGAAGGCGCAACTTCTTGGCAATTATATTGAAAATAAATTACATTACTCGAGTCTATGCAAAATAATAATATTAATAATTAAATTAAACACTCACACCTACCACACAGGCAAATTAGCTGCAATTAGCTTAGCTTAAATGAATACTAAGTATTAATGTGTACATAGTTGAATCGTAAATAAAAATTTGTTTTAGAAAATCCAAAAGCGAATCAAACAGAAACGCAGCAAACTGCAATTAAAAATCTGAACTAAAATGAATGTAAATTAGGTGCACAATCGATGCGAAAACTCCAAAAGACTATAAATAACAAAAGAAATCACAACAAGGACCTATCGTTGCTATGTAAGCTTGGACAAAAAAAGAAAGAACAAAACCAGGAAAATGAAAAACAAATGGGAAAATTGTTGTTTGTAAATTGCATTTATATATCAAATTGTATTTTTTCTCTTCAATGTATAAATCAATGTTTGAACTGTGAAAAAGTGAAAATATAACAAAATAAATGCACCTTGTAAATTATTGTTACATTTTAATATTTGTGTTTAATAGATGGAGTCGGAAGGAATACTTAAAGCTATACTCTCTGAAAGAATGTATAAAGCAAATGTTGAGCTGTAATTGTAAAAGGCAAGAATAATGGCCAAGCATGGCGAATGCAATTTCCATTTCTAGCTAGTTAAGACGGGAAAACACAAACACAAACCAACAGACACACATTTTCACGAAACAAAAAAATTAATAATAAAAACATGGACTAAGTGATTTCTCTTACATCAATTAGAATGGAATACAAACAAACGTTTATATATAGGTCGGTCATCATCTATGAGTATATTTCAGCATGTAAGTGTTCCAACCAATATGAATCTAATCTAAGTGTAGCTAATTTAACATCTAAACGAAGCCATAAAAGATAATTGTAAAATATACTGAAGATTTAGTTTAAAGCAAGGCATATACTCTACAAATGAATTATGAATGTATGTTATGATTAAGCACTCCAAACGATATGGAAATACCCCTCCCCTCTCCCAAAGAATACAAGGAATACAATAAAACATGAAACACAAGAAACAAACTGATCAACAGCAACTGAATGAACTCAACCAAATAAATCCTTACAAAATTTAAATGAAAATCTCTATCATGTTTTCTTCACATGCGGGTTCCCGGTTTTTTCACATTCCGATTGTTGGGTTTCTGCCTTGAGAGCGGCTTTATCGCTTCTTAGTCGGCGATGAAGGCTCAAAAGAAGTCTTGGTTCATTAGCGACAAGGCTTTCTTCATTCACTGGTGCAATTTCACAACATAATGCATAAAGAAGTATACAGGGAGCAAAAATAGTATAAACATTACTTTAATACCTTTTTATACCCTTGCAGAGGGTATTATAATTTTGACCAGATGTTTGCAACGCAGTGAAGGAGGCATCTCCGACCCCATAAAGTATATATATTCTTGATCAGCATCACCAGCCGAGTCGATCTAGCCATGTCCGTCTGTCTGTCCGTCTGTCTGTCTGTCTGTCTGTCCGTCTGTCGGTTTCTACGCGAACTAGTCTCTCAGTTTTTGAGCTATCGAGCTGAAATTTTTAGCATAGTCTTATTTCTTTAGCACGCAGTATATATGTCGGAACGACCGAAATCGGACTACTATATCCTATAGCTGCCATAGGAATGATGGCGAAATTAATGTAAAAAAAAATTTAACTTCTCTGTTTTTCATCATATTTCTATAAATTTTGAGGTATAGCAGTTTTTTATGATTCTAGAATTTTGGTTTTAATTTCATTAAGATCGGACCACTATATCATATAGCTGCCATAGAAGCGATCGGTTGATTTATATGAAAATGTAAAATTCTACATGTAAAATGTAAAATTGACAAAATTAGATATTTTTTCAACATTCCTAAAATGGTTCGATTTTCAATGATCCAATTGCAGACTGCAAGGGTATACCAATTTCGGTTTACCGAAGTTAGCTTTCTTTCTCGTTAAATACCTTTTTGAAGTATTTTAAAAAAGATATTTTATTTTGAGTTTCAGTATGATAGTTAGTTGTTTCTTTAACTATTTTAATAATTTTAAGACAAAGGTTTGCCGAATCTCTTGGACAATAATGTAGCATAGCACAAGTTCGTAATAAACTTTTTCTCTGTGTAATAATACACCCTTACAAACGGACATAAATTGACAATGCAATGGCGTCTTCTTGCAGCGCCGGCCCCAAGGCCAAAAACGAGGCAAGTAGCCTTTTCAAATTGTGCACTCAAATGGACACGGGCGAGGACGAGCGACTACATGGCGTATGAGTTATTTCTGCTTGTGTGTGTGTGAGCGGGGCACAACATCTCCTTCATTTGGCTTTCCTCATTTTTGTGTGTGCCTGTGTTTTTTTTTTGGCAAACGTTTGCATGTGCAGCGAAGCGTAGATCTAAGAGAAATAAGACGACAGCAGGAGACATCGCCTGGATTTGTGGCCTGGCAATGGCAATGGTCATGTTTGACAAGCTTCCCAGCGCTTTTCTGACTCTGCTTTCCCTGGCACTTTTCCCCGGGTTTTCAAAGTATTTGCGTTACTTTGTTTCGCTTGGTCCAAAATTAAAAGGCACACACAAAGCTCGGAAAAATGGAGAGGAAGAAAGAGAAATCGAGACTGCTAGACGGACAGCATATGAATCTGCAGCCAGAATATACCAAGCCCGTGCGGAGCTACACTCTAAGTAATGTTTGAGGGTTTTTACAAATCCCAAAATTTTATTGAGTTTCGCTATTTTGGAAAATGTAAAAAATAACAAATACATAAACCAAATAATAAATAGGAAATTGAAAAGCCCAGGGCCTGTTTCTACCTCCCCTGTTAAAATTTCCCGACCAGATAAAGTTCCGGCTATCGTTTAAACTCCTTGTAAAATCTTTTTCGGGACGCAAAATACAATTGAAGAAGAAGATGAGGCTTACATATTTAAGGTAAGTAATTTAAGGAGGATAGAAAACCGATTTTCTGGTGATTTTCTTTTCGGACAGAGCTATCGGGCACTTTGACAGTGGGGACATGAGGTAATTAATATGTTTGTATGTAATTTCATTTAGTTTTATTAAAAATTAACTCAAATAAAATTTTGGTAAGTGTAAAAGGCAACAAAGTTCGGTGATGCTTCATAGATCATTTTGTAGTCCGACTGGTGTGTAATATCCTTCAGGAAGAAAATGTCATTGGTCACTCTCCTCGGTGACAAATTAAAAACTGTGAAGTCTTCGCTCAATTAAACAACTGTTGTGTGTTGACTTCATGCCCAATCGTCATTAAACTTAAACATTAAAGAAGAGAAAGGGAAATAACTTCAATTGTGAAGGTGCCTTTACTTTATAATATATAAGAAATATTCTCCATAAAATCGTACATATTTTTATGCGCCATCGATCCACTCTCGACGGGATATGGCAGGGACTTCAATCAGGCTCGGCTCCCTCGATGGCTGGCTAGCACTTGAACAACCCTTCAGCTGGTTCCTCTCGTGCGCTTTTGTACCCATCATCCATTGTTATCTGCTGGCCATTTGTTATGCGCAAACCGAGCACCAAACACCGTTCGATGGCAACCAGGTCAGTTTATCCTGGCTAGAGGACAGAGCAGGGAGCCAGGAGAGCTGGGGGCAGGAAGGGATTTGTTGGGCACCCATTCATCAGAATCGGGACGCATAATGCAGGCATATTTATAACATTTGACAGAGCATCCACAAAGCAAACGAAACGCAGCCAGGCAATCCTTAATCGGACTCACAGGCCCGCACTCCCGAGCACTATTTATAATTATTGCACTCAGGGATTACGGGGACACGACACATGTGAACGGCATCTGGGCAATGCGAGTGCAGGCAAAACAATCTCATTACCATTACTTTTTAGATCCTTCAAACTTTCAATCAATTTCCCTAGCAATATCCGCCGTGGAAGTCGGCACAACTTGGGGACCTCGAGAAAGTCTCAAGCACTCGCTCCTTCTCCCAGAGCTCGAAGCCATTGTTGCAGCCTCTATGCACCCAGTAAATGGTAGAGGCAAGGTTATGTTCGGTAGAAATCACCTTTAAAAAATCTGCTTAAAAGTTGTCAATGTGAACTATACGAAATTTATGATCATTGCTATTGCGATTAAGCTCAAGCGTTAAGAGCAAACCCCTTTACTGGTAGTCTTTTATAAGTTGGGGTCTAATGTTTAAAATTCGAATCAAAGATAATAATTTAATTCCCCCATAATAATTTTATATATCATATTTAAGCAAAGCAATCCAAACGAAGCCTAGGATGGGAATAAGATCGATCGCAGTATAAATTATTTTAAAAGGAAATAAAAGAACAACGTTTACTGGGTGTCTGGTAGTCGTAATATAGGGCAGGATTGCGCCTCTTTCGCTGCTCCCTTTGCTGATGTGGAAGCGAGTTGACAGCATTGTTTTGCGCCATGACGCAGCTGATGCTACAGGAATTGCTTGCTTTGAAGTAAACAAGCAATTTTGCAAAAGAAAGCAACCCCCGGCTGCCGGAGCACACCATCCCCTTGGCCAGCACTTTCTTGTTGCTGCAGCCCCTCGCTGCCGAAACGTATGCATAACTTGGAGCTTGCTCAGCCTCTTTGCTGTCAGCTGTCAATGCACTCGACGCGTCTGCTCCCCATTTCCCAGACCCATTTCCCAGCCCCATTTCCCATCACCATTTCCCCGGCTTCCATTCCCAGCCCCTGCGTGGCTCCCGCAGTGCTGCATTTTTTATGCTGCATTGCACTTTGACTTGGCGGGGCTTTGTTTGCTCGTTCGATACTCGTAGACTGCCTTATCACGGACGAGTGTTATTTTTACGCCCCCCGCTGACAACATTGTCATCAACATTATCATCAGCGGTGAAGTTTTGGCATCCTCCCCCCCCGATATTATTAAAATGTCTTTGAAGCCAGCGAGATGTTCCCTCGGCTATGGTATAATTAACAAATATTTCACATGCAGAGGAGACCGTGTCTGTGAGATCTCTTGCAGCTCGCATGACAAATGTTGGCCAATAAATTACAGCTACGCCTGCAATAAATATTCAAATAGCTCGGACCCAGTGAGGCAACCCTCAAAAATGGTCACAGCAGCACAACTGCTAACTAATGATCTATTAGCCAAGGAATTGTGCCCTGCTCGCAGGACTCCTCTGTGGGATTTAGTGTGTGTGTGCGTTCGAGTTTCTCATATCCGGTGCTCGTCTTATTAGTTCACAAAAGCGACCACGTTTGACTTTTATTACACTCGCTGTATGTCGGTCCTTGCAGATGTAGTTTTCTGACACAGAAAACATTTATCTTGCTTTGCCCGGTTTTCGGGTTTCTACCGGATGTTGGCCAACTTACAAATGAGCTGGGTATTCAATTTGTCTAAACTGATGCAAATATGATTGAACACATTTGTTTGCGCCAGAAATGGAAAAAGAATCCCCCAGCGGATGGCAGCCAATTTTCGGACGTTCGCATGAGGGTCTGAAGGAGCTGCGCAAATTATACTGAAAAGGGGGAAATCCTAATCCGTAATCCCTAAAAATATCCACGTTATAAACCATTATTTATTTTTGGAGTTTACCAGCTTATATACATTTATTGTATTTTATAATAATTACAGAAGCCTGTTAAGATTCGATAATTGTAATTATTTTTCCGAATTTCACATAGTTTGAGCTTGTTATGTAAAGTCAGAGATAAAATGCCGTTTCCCTTAATGTGATTTATTTAATACATCTTTTTAATTCGGCTTAGTTTTGATTAATCCTCATTGAACAGACTGTACTCTGTTTAATTCCATAGATCTAATATTTTATTGCTTATCCTGGCAGAGCTTTATAAACCAAGGCCTGCTTAACTTTCAAGTGAATCAATTGTGCTTCCCTCATCATCAAAATCTTTCAAACAGCAATTGCTTTTGCAGCAGAACGAGTTTGGCACCTTAGTCAAACTTCGCAAACCCGAAAAGTTTAACAGCCATCTGGCTGCCATTTATCGCAGTGGCATTGGCGATGCCGGGAAAAGTGTCTAATGCGCGTTTTGGCGACACTCTTCTCTTCGTTTGTTTTGTTGCTATTTTATTTTTTGTTTGGGTCGGACAATGGCAATAGGAAGCGACGACCAGGGCGAAACAAAACTGCAAATCCCACTAAAAACTCGGCGGCAGCACAAAAGTATTTGCCGAAAAAGAGTTTTGCCTTGCAGTCGAAGCTGAAACAAAAGTTTTGCGAGCGCAAAACATTTTATTGCACTCTTAAGAAGCTGCACTACACATTACGTATACGCCATGCAGTGCAGCTAAGAGAGCCCGAAACTCCCCAAGCCCGAGTAAAATATGAAATATATTTCAACTTTTGCACACACCGAAATATGTGCGGCATTGTGGGGCCGGATGGGGGAGAGTTTTGAGGGGGTGCAGCTGCAAATATGCGGCCAAGTCGCTGCCTGGAACAAGCCTTAAGCATCTGGGGCATGCTACAAACGAGAGAAAAGAATGCCAAGCGAAAAAAAATTGGGGAAACTCTGCTCCGCAGCTTGGAAAATATTCCATGACACAAATACGCGCCGCATGACCCAACGAGGTGGAAAAGTTTGCAACGGCAGGCGGCTGTGCGGATGGGCGGGCGGGAATGGAATCCAAATCCAGGTCCGAGCCCAGGTGAAAACTATGTGCAGGGTGGTCGTGGGGAGGCGCGATTGCATTTCAAGGCCATTCCGGCCAAATGGAAAATTATTTGCTCCCTGTCATTATTTCTCCTCAGCTCAGCTTGGCTTAGTCTGAGCTGAGTGCATTCCGAGCCGTAGTCAGGAAACTGTTGAAGGTCCAACGGATTACGATTATTTATTTAACTCGACACATTTTCCGTATTTTATTTAATGCATTGCCACTTTGTACAGGTCGTGAAACTGTCAACTAAGCCAAAAGTCCTCCAAAATAAATGCAAAATAAATTTGTTGGCATTAAAACTATTTACAACTATACACATATACATATATATTTGCTTATCCTATACATATATTTTGTTCGATTGCATAAAAATATTTAAGTCAATTATACTGATGGTAAGCAAGCTCAGGTGATCCAAAGCCAAGATATCTGAGTAATTAAACCGAAAATGCTGAAATCTGTGACAGTAAATCAATAACACAATTCTGCACTTTGCAAAAGAAATAATTTTGCTTTTAACTCAAACATAATTTTGTCGTAGCCCAATCAGTAGATTATTACCCGCACTTTGAATATCTTGTTCGGAATTCATGTTTAACATTTATGAGCTGTCACGCCTCCTTTTGTGGAGAGCTTATATGCTATATGTGTGAGAGCATGTGATGGCATCAGTGCGTATGCGTGACACTGGGTGGCATGGGATTGGGCAGAAAATGCACTATTAGCCGCAGGTCTCGCCGTTTTGCGCAATGTTTAATTAATTATCAATTAATGTGTTACAAACCGCAATGGCATTAATTTCATACGCCGTGCTGCACATCCGCAATAAAGCAGACAGACCATTGGAATGGGGCATCATCGTCATCATCGCCGTCGTCATAATCGTCGGACCACCGCATGTAAAGCTGTCATGGCTTTGATTATTATCGATTTCTTATTAAGCTTAACGGGCTTGCGAGGAAGGTAGTCTCTGATGGTCGGCCTGCACATATTATTATTGCGTCTGTGTGCGGGCTGCACTTAGGCCATCAGCAAATAGGCAAATTGGTGGGTCAGCGCATAAATATTTGGGTCAAGCAACGGCTCCATTGGCCCAAAGCAAACACGGCCACCAATCGAAGGCACATTAGCGGCGCAAACAATGGGGTTAATTCCGCTGTTATCTGGTCAAAAGCTTGTGTTTTGGCTTAGATTGGGAATTGTATACCTTATATTAGCACTGGCATTAAAGCTTCATTATCGAAAATATACCAAAAAGTTTTAAAATGTACATAATTTTAATAGCTTACTTTTTTTGCCTTCTTATCTGTTCGTATTGTTATTATTTGTCGTTTATTTATTATATTACATTTATTAAATGAATTCCCAATTCCATAAATAATTTTAAATTTAATAAATTTAAGTGGATTAAACAATATGTCGAGCAATCTCAAAAAATTACGTTTAATTCTATTGGAAATTTATTTATTTCATATTTCTTACATTTTATTTTCTCTATATTTGTTATAATTTATTAATTTGAAGAAAACCTATTTATATTTCTTTCTTTCTTTCCTTAGTGATAAATCTAAGCAGCTTGAAAAATATGACTTGCAGTCTCCAAAAATGGCGTTTATTTATATTTATTACATTTACTATATATTAATTATATTGTATTTATTGTAAGAATTGCCTATTTTCAAATAGTGAATAAATAAAAGTGAGATCTTTTAGTTCTTTTCGGCTTTTGATCCTGATCAAGTATCAACTATTATGCAAACTTCTAACTAAGATTATTAAAATGCCGAATACATGGTTTTCGTTCCAATCAATAAAGTAAAATTCAACTCAAAGAGAAAACTATAGGCCAGTTTAAAAACTAATACATCTTTAATTTAATTTGATTATTATTGTATATATTATTACGTTCAAAAGCCTAAATTGTTCTTTAATTTCGGCATTTTAAATGTTACCTACACGTCTCACAGGCACTATGTGACCTATCTCAACATAAAACACTTTGGACAAGACCCGGCAGATAGCCAGCCAAGTCGATACTCAGTCTCTATTGACTAGGTCTAGATATTTATGAATGGCCCAAATGTCCAGGGCTGAGTTTCCAGCTTGGCTCGGAGGAACTGCTCCTTCGTTTCGGTCCTTGCCGCTCCCGATGCTCGCTCGGCGTTGTTGCTGTTCTCACTCAAAGTCAACTCATTTTTTCTCATCTAATGCACGCTGGGGATCAATTTGCCATGTAAACAATTTATTGACTGTTTTGTTTAGTGCGCTTTTGGGATACTTTCGCAAAGTTTCGCTTCTGCGCAAGCTGGAAAAGTAAACAGAAAGTTACAAAGAGCAAGAGCGGGCAGCGGTAATTTCCTTTAAGTCCGGCTGCTTTTTTGCTCTGGGCCTCCGGAGTTTTAAAGCGTGAAAATTCATTAGCAAATTTCCAGCAAAGGCGTGTTAATTAAGGTGCTCGGCTCAGACCGGTTCAGCCTGACCACTGCCAAAGCCTCCAATTAATTTTAATTACAGTTTGGCAGCAGGGCGCCGGGTAAGAAGGAGCGAAGGAGCGAAGGATAAGCGGCCAAGATGCAGAAAACAGCAACAAACTGTTTGTGTTTTCACACCTTTTGGCCAGCAAATGCGCTGTGAAGCAGCAGCAGCGCTGGGGGACATCATCCTGACCTGGCCGCAACTTTGTGCTCAGTTTGTGATTTTCTTAAATTTTTCATATACCTTGAACACCTCGTACTCTTAGGGTATTTTGTTTGCTAAATACTAAGCATTTAAATAATAATAAAAGTGTTTAAAAGCTCATCAGAATTATATTAAACATTTCACAAAGGCAAAGAGAGATAAAAAAATTAAAAAGAAATTAAACCTGCATTATAGATATAGACACCATACTGAAAAAAAAATCAGATAGCTCTACTGGTTTTCCCTTATCTACGGTTGATATAATCTATAGATTTGGTGTCGACATAGATTTCCTTTTTAATCCGAAAAGTAGTAAGGGCTTGTTGTCAATTTGTGGCAATAAAAAATCGATTCTTAACTATGTATATCTCTCTATGGGGTATCCAATAGTTCCAATTATATACCTAAGCGATCACATTTTATACCACTTTCCTATGCATTTTCGCTTTCGTCTCCGTGGTTTTCTTGTTACCTTGCCTATTTCCCTTTAGCCTCTGTCTAAGATTTCTTTTCTCCATTTGCTTACACTAATTATGACCCCAGGTGAGTTGGCGTAGGGCTCAGAAGGCTGTACCGCCTGACACTGCATGTAATTAGTGGTTAAATTGCCGCCCAGAGGTCAACGGAGCCAAGACATCTTGGTGGTCGAGCTGGTGCGGACGCGCCCTCGGCGTCAAGGTGTCATGCTCATTATCAAGTGGTTTACATTCGCGAGGGACAGCTCAAAGTGCTTCGACACGAGGCCATGTCAGAAGCACCTTCCTCGCCCTGGGTGGATTAATTCACCCAAGGGATGTGAAAAGAATAAGGCGATGTCGGTATCGTAAATTGATGTGATTGTCGATAGTTAATATCGAGGTGACATATCTGATGTATCAATTTTTCGTATCTGGAAACCTTACGATTTAAATTCATATTTACGTATACGAAACAGTGCTTTAGTAACCAATTTTTATTATAATTAAATCTGTTGGAAATATTCTTATGTTAGATTTTGAGTTTAAATTTAGCTACTATTTTTATTATTAGGGCTTTGTTACAATATCGAAATATAAACAATTTATAATTATTCACAAAGTATTTGTGCCGATATTTTCTCCGCAAAGTACATCCCTAGCTCACACCTTTCGCGCTAATTAGAATGCGAATTCGTATCGTTAGCCAATGGCCAAAGCCAGTGCAATACGATCAGGCACAATTATCTGCTGGATTATATACACACAAAACGCTCTGCTAGACAAATAGAACAGATTGCGCGCAAAACAAAGAGACTGTGCGGGGGAAACAAAATCAGCATCATGAGGCATTTTAATTCATAAGCTGACATTTGTCTCGCTGGCCAACGTTGACTGGCTGACTGGCTGACTGGCTGACTGCCTGGCTGGCTGACTGAAAATGGAAAAGATATTTCATGCTCATTTACATGAAATTTTCATTATGCGCCGCACGCTGAAACGCTGGGAACTTATGCAATGGCAGCGCGTGGAGCAGAACGGAGCGGAGCAGACGGATTTGGCCAGAAACAGGGGGAATCCTTCCCGGGCAGGACTCACTGACTGCAAAGACAGAAAGCCGGCAACAAAATCACGTTCGTTTATCATCGCCGGCGAGGCGACATCGTCCCGACTATGATGTTGATGCTGATGTTGATGAGCACACAGACAGCCAAGGACATGGAAAAGGAACGCGAATGGGAACGGGAACGGTAACGGGAACGGGAACGGGAAGCGGGATTGGTTGGATGATGATGCCAAGGAGCGGACGACAAAGCGTGTGACAGCATTTTGCATACGCTGATGAATCCATCATCTTTACTCAACGTCACATCATCAAATCCGCAGCGCTTAGTTATACTTTGTGAGCGGTGGCAGCAGTGGCAGCAGTGGCAGCGGCGACTGCACTCCTGCATCCTGAATCCAGAATCCCGTGAATCCCCGGTATCCTGCTCATACCCTCCCCGCTCTGGATCCGGGCATCCTTTGGCACCCACCTGCAGATCCCACGTATGCAAATATATGCGGGCCGGGGCAATGGGAACTGGAAGCACGACACATCAAACACTTATCATCAGACAATGCGTTCGCATCGGCCGTCCCCTTCGGTTACCTATGCACCTTTGATTTAACTACACTGAGAAAAGGAACGTACCTGCATTTCAGGTTGTTTGTGTCTTAAGAAATAGGAAAATCCCCTGTTTCACGCATATAAAAATTATAAATTTCCTTAAAAATACCAATATTGTTTATCGAAAATAATGAACCAAACAAACTTGACAATTGTTGTGTGTTTATTATTAATACTGATATTAATCTTAATTGGCACATTTTGTACCAAAATCTATCGCTACCAAAATTGTGAAAAAAAATGGCATTTTATAATAATTATAAATTTTTTCTCGGTGCACCTCAGTTACCCCCCACCATTTGGAGTGCTTTGTTTACGCGGCGTATACGTAATGGCCTTTTTTCAAGTGCATTCCTTTAATTGTTTAACGCAAAGATCCCAGACTCAGTCTGTGTTGACAAAGTGGCCCCAATGCAGCACCCTCCATCGCCAGCCCTAGGATACCGCCACCCAATGCACGTACACTCGTTGGCACTTAAGGGGATTTGTTTAATTGAAACGAATGCAGGGCCAACAGCGAGGGCGGCAAGCAAAACGAAAAGACCCAACCGAAACGAACTGAAAGAAAGACGCTGGCAAAATGAAAAAGGAAAGACAAACTGCTGTTGGCCAAAACGAGGAGGGAGGGGAAAGGCAGGGAACATGGTTTGAGTTAAGATGTGACGGCAGCTTAGTCTAACAAATAAACAAAAATGCACTTGGCTTTCGGTGGGCGGACTTGTTACGACTGTCACAAACGCTGTCCAATGCCAAACACTGCCACTGAGGCGCTGCTGATGTGTCGGTGGGCGAGGCAGAACAGCTGTAACAATAAATGGCCATTTGGCTAATTAGAAAACGCTTTCGTCATCAGCTGCCCAAGGTCAAGTGGCTGGGACTGATCGCCTTCTTGGAACCGAAACAAGTCCTAACTCTGGGGTATTTTGCCCACTCGAGGGGCAATGGGCCACGTCAAAAGGTCACAAAGCTAAGCTGTGCTGAAAATAAGCCGGCAAATATTTTCGAAGTACGAGCAAAAACCAGGCAGACACTGTGAGAAAAATAATATTCAGTTTGCCTTATAGAAAGTATTTTTTTTTCATTCTATAAATATCATTAAAATATTATAAGTAACGTATACTATCGAATCTAATATCAGGATCTAATATTTTTGTATATGCCTTAAAGGGACTACTTATAGTAAGAACCTTTTTTTAAGAAAATAACATTTTTAGCCACCTATTTGAATAAAATAACGTCACAAATGAAGCCCCTTTTCTCAGTGGCTTTCATTGGCCTTTTCCATGGCTGATCTTTCATTTCATTGGGCCTAATTCAATGTAAATTAAAATGTCAACGAAACCATCGCCGAGCCGGGGCACTTATTGCCAATTGGAGAATATCACAAAACTGTCGAAGGGACTACAGAAACACGGACGGAGCGACAGCCGTAAACAGTCCACTTGATGACTGAAAATTGAAATTGAAACCGTAAGACGAGGCTGGAGGGACAAGTGGAAGGAATCGGGCAAATGGCCAGTTTAGTCACTTGGTCAGCGGCAAGGAGAATTTCGAGTGAGCCCGAGAGCCTTAAAAAGCGGCAAGGGGCATGACAAAGGGAATGGTCTTTAATTAAATTACGACCAGTCAAAAGCAACTTTGATCCCTTTTTACATTCGCTCTCTCTCCTTCTGTATCACTCTCTGTTTCTGCAGATTGCTCTCTCTATCTCTCTGTTCTCCTTCTGTCTCGCTCTCTTGGTTGCCTATTGAAAAACTTGACTTGTGTTTGTAATTGCGTTTCTTTTTAGTTGCCAACCAAGCTGATTTGCCAGTTTTGAACATCCTCAAGAAGATATTTTTACTCTTTCGATCATAAAACCCTTTCCAGAAATGTTAGCAGACTATAAAATAATTTTTTCGCAATTCTTGAAGTTATTTTTCCAAAATAAATGGTAACTATTGATAGTCTAACAATATCTCTAAATTCTTTCATACTACCTAATTGGCTGCATATTGTAAATAAATAAATGTGATTAAAGTAATAGATATATTAATTTATTTCCAGTATTTATATTTAGATGATATGTTGAAATAGGTTGTCTAACTCAGTGATTATTTATGCATATCCCAAAAATTGCTAGAGTATCTTAAACTTTGGTATTCCAGGCGGTTTCGGTTTATATTTTTTCCTGGCTTTCGTTTACTTGGGATGTCTTTTCATTACTTTTGCGTTCGTCAGTTTGATGTTGCTTCTGCTGCTCTTGTTTTTCTTGTTGCCAACGTTTTTTTATTTTTTGCCTTATTTTTGTTTTAACTTTGGCCCACGGTGCTTTCGTTTATGACAAACAAAACTTTTGCGAGCCGAGCCTGACGTGTGCAGCCTTCAAGAAAAGTGGCAGGACGAAGTGAAAATTTCTCCTGGCCCCGGAAAAGGGAAAGTCAAACGGCATAAGTAAACACAGGATAGAGGGAGGAGGAAAGGGGATTGCTCAAATGGAAGTGTCGCTTGGCCGAAGCCAATTAAACTTGCAATGCTAATTAATAACCTGCAATCGTGTGCAAGCCACCTAAAATAAGAAAGCAACTGACAGCAGTCATTTGCATAATTTTCGTCTCGTTTCGTTTGCTATTTTTGGGAAAATATTTCTTTTGCGCTTTCGCATATAATTAAAATATTTTTCACAGCAATTAAACAGAGCATAAATACAAAGGCGGGAAAAGTTTCGGGCAACCGAAAAATGAAAATTTACTGAGAAAACCGCTCACCTCCTGGAGAAGTGAAAGTAAAAGTAAAACGATTAAAAAGCTTTCAATTTAATTGTGGCATTTCTTGTCGCTTCCAGTCTCCCTCTTTCCTCTCAAGGTTTTAATTGGCCCCAAAACTTCGAAGCAATTTCGCATTAATGCAACGCAGGAGAGCGTTAATTGCTCAAGTTTGGCACATGCGAGCACTTCCCATCAATGATATACGATAGATTGAGCCCGTTCGATAAGGCAAAAGTTATTTTTACGACGTCCGCCTTTGACGCGGTCATGAATATGCCGAGTCGCAGCGCCCCGGAGGCATATGGCCTGCAGTGGCCGCTGCCACAGGGCGTATGATTAACATAAAGCCAAGCACAGACAGTGCAAAGTAGCAGCGGGCTCAAAAAGCAAAGCTGATTGCAGCATTAAATGGGATTGAGGCAGCTGGCGCAACAGAGGCCCAGCCATTCGTATATGTATGTGGCATACACCAGACCGTATACCGTATTCCGTCGGCCGTAGGCCGGCAGAAGGCCAGATTTCCCGGAAAAACTGGCCGACATGGATAGCAAAAGAAGTGCAAATCGAAGTGCAGATGGCCGGGCAGCAAAAAGGATGCCAAATGGACATTAACCACATGCACAACTCATTGAACCTCTCTGTGTATTGGCCGGGTCCTTATCGTCTTGAGGCCATTACACTCGTTTTCTCCCTCCCTACATCCTGACGGCTCGATTTCTTTCCCAGAAATCCCCATTATTGCATTCCTCTCTCCTCTTGGCATAGATAACCCAATAAACAACTTTCTTACATCGTATTAGCACTAGACTTTTCAGGAAAGAACGAACATATCATTATTTTTATTTGTTTCAGATGACTATGCCCTTATGAAGTACTTTTATTATATTTTTTAATCTTTCTGAAAAGCTTTATATTTATTTTCTAGGCACTTTCGATCTATTCATAAGAAAGGTATAGCAGGTTAAAAAAAGATTTTTAAAATGTATTTTTTATTACTCGAAGGGCATTTCTGATTCGGCAAGGATAACGTAATTCCGCGGACATGTTTTAATTTGTCAATTTTTTCAATTGCAGCTCAGCTGCTTATTGCCCTGTCTGCCGACTGTCTCCCGACCCGCCCTTTAAGGTAAGCACTTAAAGTTAAGCAACTGGGAGGAGGAGAAGGTGGGGAGTGAAAATGCGAGATGCCTGCGGTAACAGGACAGGCAGGAAAATTTAAATAAAGCAGGAGCGGAAAAAGAGAGGACACTGCACACACTCGCAGACAAACGCGTACAAAAGGCACATAAATCGAAATCTGTCACAAAGAACATGCGCAGCCAATAAATTTCCTTATCTCAATAGCAGCGACAAGTGGCAAGGATCTGGAGAGGGCGGTACAGTGGAGCCTCGAATGGCTCGAAGGCGTGTCCGTTGCAAGGCATTCGAACATGTTGCATATGCAATGCGGACACTACATTCTTCCTGGCTGCTTATGGCTGTGCGATGGTCTGTGTGCTGAGTGTCCTTTCGCCTTTCGTCCACCGCGCTGTTTGTTGGCTCATGTTGTTGGCGCCTGTCACATTGCAGCACAAATTGAAATTATTGCTCGCCGTAGCAGGAGCCGCAGCATCCTCCGAAACATTGTGATTAATATTTCTCTTTTTACACATATAATTTGTACATTTTTTCAGATTTTTGAAAGATATCAAAGTATGGAGTAGTACGTAGGCTTCTCAGACTTTTATACCTACTATAGCTAACCTAATTCATAATAAATTAGCATTAATAATAAAATCTTAATATAAACATTTCGAAAGAAGTAAGCTAGAAAGAAAATGAGAGAAAAGTAAGTGTAATAAAAACTTTCTTGAAAGACAAATATTGTAAATTATATTAAAAATTAATAATAACAAATTAATGCAAAGAAAGAAAAACTCCTACCATTCAATAGACAAAAATAGCAAATTTTCGATTTGGTCTATTTTTAAAACTCAAAGAAAAACAACTGGAAATTCATCCAATTATGCCAACTAGACTTGCTGCTGCCAGGAACTAGCAAATTAGACAAGCCCTCCCCTTGGATAAAAGATGAACGAGGGGCTCTGAAGAGGGTTGAATTAAGTATACAGTTTTAAATCCATAAATCACACATATAATTATGCAAATTACAAAAATATGGCCGGAGCAAGTTGTAGGCTCCGGTCCAAAAAAAAAAAACAGAAGCCCCAAACCAAACCCAAAACTAAACTAAGCCATCGTCAACTTGCTCAGACGAAAATAGAAACTGAAAACTGAAAACGAAACTCAAGTTGGATGCGGGCACGTGTTTGGCTTGCTGAAATCTACATAAGCTGGCTGGCAGCCAATTTGGTAAGGGACTAACTATCCGAGCCCGGGAGTCACTCTGCCAGCCAGCTGGCCAAGAAATCTTTCCGGGAAACGGGCGGCCAAAAAAATAGGTGGTTAAAAATCTGTTTTGCCAACATTTGCATGGAATGCGTTGCCGTAGCCGTTGCCGCTACCACTGCCGCTGCCCCTGCTCAGTAGTTTTTGGGTTGCCATTTTGCATAACTTGGCCGAGATACACACACTGATCCGCATTTGGAGCATTTCGAATGGTCATATATATGTTTGCGTATATATCAACTTTTTTTGGTTCGTTGGGCTTCCGTGATTTTGACAGGCGGCCTAACGAAACGAAACGAAAAGCGAAGCGAATCTCTACCGTAAAAATATGCATACATTTTAATAGGTGGGTAAGAGGAAAATAAATAGAAAGCCTGCTCCACCGCATGTCAAGTTTTCAATATTTTTTCTGTTCCATTATTTGAAAATCCCAAGCCCGGGCCCGGGCACTACACGAGCACTCAGCCCAAACCATTGTAATGTGGTCAAGTGTGCTTAAGAATTCATTCAACAGTTTGGCTGGCTCTTCATCATCGTCTCTTTGTTTATAACATTTGCATATTATTTATTATTTATACACAGACATATATTTATGTAAGTTCTTTTATGACTTCCCCGCCCGCACTCGCGACACGGCACTTAAAAATAAAGAAGGAAAAGCAATTTTCATTTGCCATCCTGGCAGTGGGTGTCTATATTTTGGCTCGCGGTCCAATTGACATTGCGCTGCTTATTTCATTAGCAATTCTTTTGAATAAAAAGCGAAATATACAATATATTTTTCAAAGCCAGAAAAGAGAGAGGACGCGACACGGGAGGGAAGCGGGGAAATTCAAGAAAATATGCTGAGAAAGCTGAGAAATCGTTGGCAGCGCTTTAACTACCGGAAATTCCTTTGTGCTGCTGGCGCTCATTTGTAAGCGACCACGCCCACGTACAGGGCCCGCCGCCCACTTTTTTGAGGCACCTCCAGCAACGAACTCACGCCCGCACAATTTTTCGCTGTTGACAATTTTGGCGGTTGTTGTGGCAACACGTGACTTGCAAGCCAAGCGAGAAAAGCGGGAAAAAGCGAAGGAGAGCGGACGGAAAAGTCGGGGAAAAGTTACTGGGGATGCGAAAGAATGTTTGCTCCTGTGCAGGAGATACTTTAAACTGGCTGTCGCACCCAGCCCCGCTCATCGCACGCCCTTGACCCACCCCAGCGATCACATTGAAATCAGTTTCAAAATAATTTGCTGTTGAAATTCAATTTGTTATTTCCACTTGCCAATCTTCTCCTCGCTCTCGCTCTCGCTCTCCTTTTCGCTGTCGCATTAATGCTTCAATGGCTTTATTGGCAACAACATTTTTATTTAGCCGAAAAAGTAAATTATGTCATTAGGGCTCAATTTGCCCGTGAATGCAAGCTCGGCGGCCGAGAAAGAAGCTTCGCAGCAAAAACTCCCGGACAAGATTTCGAATCCAAGTGCCCCCGGCACACATGTCGAATACGCAATTGTCTTGAGTGGCCTCTCGAGGAAATAGTGGCAACCGGGACTGAAGTGCACCCAGAGAGAAAGAAAGTAAGCCATTTGAGCTATTCAGCACTGAGATGAAAGGATTTTAAACTTCACTCAAGGATACTCGGGCAGAAAACTACTGAGAGTCCGATGTCACTAATTTGGTTGTTCCTATGGATTTCCTTTTTACAGGATTCACCAGCCAGCACTTATTGGCAGCAAATTAAAGCGCCATCATAGTTTTAAACTAACGCAAACATTTGAGTTAAAAGATAAAATAAGCCATACGTTTTTCAACACAGGATACCCATTGTTGTTCTATGACTAAGGCAATCCTCTGGTCCCTTAAAAAACTAACTATTCTAATGTTTTGCATTGTTGGCTGATTCCTAATTCCTGCTTTTCCGTTGAAGCAGACAAATTAAATTAATAGAATAAGCTTAATGTAAACAACTTACATATTCCGAAAACCAATATCAATATGACCCCCACCATTTTTAAAAATTCCTGCATAGATCAACCATGGCCAGAGGTTACATTGATACCTTGAACTCCTGTATTTATATGCAATTTTTCATTGCCACCTGCTGCGATTTTCGCTTTGAAGGCGATGAAACACACGCACCGTCTTCATCAGCCTTATTTTCAACTTAATCATCGGCAACCACATTGGTTCTGTCTAGACGGGCCTTAGACTTTCACCGCCCTTGGCTGGGAGTCTCTTTATTTTTGTGTACTTATTATATCGAAACATTTGCATTTTGAAAGTCAGGTCTGTGCATTGAACCAGGGCCTTGAGGTTCGAAATCGAATGGCAAATCGTTTATCATCTCGCGGGTGAGCTTCGGGTGAGTTTCCCTCAAAGTTTCGCCTAGCTAAGCGAATCAAACGCCGCCCGGACTAGGCCACTAGCCATCGAGCTGAGATTTGATGTCCGGCTTTATTAGGGAGACAGAGCTTGGAGGAGAACTGCGAGTGAATCTCGCTGTGCGCATAATTTATGGTTGCTATTGTCTGCCCCCCGTTTTCGGGACACAAGATAACGAGCCACGTCAATGTTCGCTAATAAACTCAAGAAGGATTAATTTTGTGATTTATGATATGCACTGAAGCCAGAAAGAGGGGACTGACCAACAGAACAGGCTAAAGGGAAGCTTAGAAGCTGCCCGAAATGAAATCCCTAGGATACTTTTCAGCTGTCGCTGAGCTTAACCAGCGTATATTAATTAATTGTTTAGCTGAAAGGAAAACGAACGTATATATAAGCTTTTAAAAAACTTCAATTGAAAAATAAGAATTTAACAAAATTTAAGTACTTAAGAAATTAATATCTATAGAATTACACTTGAACTGAGTACCAAAACTCCTCTAAGAAAGAATGAATGGACTCGGTCGTTATTTGAGTACGTATTTTCTTATTTTAAATCCATTTTTCCTTATCAATTCTCTTTGTGTATACATAGTTTTATGGTGAACTGAAAATTAAACCTAAGTATATCAATTGGTTATTTTATCATTAACAGAGCCACCCTGCATCACCGATTTTGGCTATTTAAAATCTCTAAATATACACACTATATGTAAAGGCTGTTAAAGTTTTTGCAATGCCAAAAATAAAAGCAGACAGTTATAATAATATCATATTGAATTTCCAGTGCCAGTTAGTATTATTTTGGCAGCAAAGTAAATTTTTAATAGTTTATTTCGGTATAACTAAACTGAATATCGGATTTCAGAAAGTCCACACAATTAACTCTTGAAGCCTTTCGGTTTTTAATATTTTAAATATTGAATGGCGTGCCCTGGAAACTGCATTTTCTTGCCTGTCAGGAAAGATCAGGTTAAATAAGTTAGCTTCAGATGCGTAAAGTTGGTGCCTCCCGTTGGTTTATTTATTTACCATGAGCATCTAGATGTTTTGTCTTCCGCCCCAGCCATTTTGAAGTCAATAACTTGCAGGACTGGCACCGAAGCCTGAAAGGGTCCTGGTGCCTTGGTGGGGCTCCTTTTTGCCAGACAACTTTGCATTGAGCCATTTATGCTATCATGTATGAAATGGGCGCCCACATAAAATGTACGAGTTTACATATACGTATTTATATCCGCATGTATGAACCAGTATTTGTATTATGAAAGAGGCCACAAAACAAGCTGTTAAAACAGCTGCCAGCAGCTCAGAACTCTGACTGCAGCCAAGTCCTCTGACAGTTTTGCCCCGACTATAAAAATTGTTTGCTGAGGCATTAAATTGAATGAAAATTTATGATCTTTTCACATTTGCCTATGGGGCCCAGCCCGAGATGGGGCAGAAGAAGGAGCTCGACTGCCAGCGGCAAAAAACCTGTACGAGGTCCTCTCCCTCTGCCCGCGCCATGTGTGGCTTATTTAAACATGATGCGGCTTTAAAATCGCAGCCAGCTCAGTTCGCAAATCAAACAAATTCCGCCAAAGTAAACAGACCATCAATCAAAGTGAGCAGCGCGCATATTTGCAATATATCCAATAACTGACCTATGACCTGCAGCAGCCGCAGCCTCCGGCGATTTATCATCACAAATGGCAAACAAAATGGACCGTGTGACAAAGAGGAGCCGAAGTCAAAGAACCGGCCTGGCCATCACTTAGTCGCCGCGCTAATCATGGCTAACAACTGTCGACGAGAGAGATGGCTTTGTTCTTTCTTTTTTTTTCTCAGGTACAATCTTCTCCTCCTCAGGTGACAAGAACCTTTGGAATGCCGAGAGGAATTTTCGGGGCGGGTCGCGCAGCCTAAGGAACACCGGGCACGTGCTCCTGCTTCCGACTCCCTTTCACAGCTAAGAAAGATTAATGATCCCGAGATGGCGGTGGCAACAGCAAGGAGCATTATTATTTACACAATATGCAAAAATGTAAAGACAATACAGTACCAGGGTCAATTTGTAGTTTGTCTTCTGTTGGCGATTTGTAACAAGTTGAAGTCTATTAATGTTCACGGTGGGAAGGGAACTTTTGTTACTTTTTTTATACAATTTCGTTGAGTCCTACTCTTGTTCTCGTACAATTTGAGAACAAGGTGAACATACTTATTTTCCCACTATAATTAAAGCTGCCAGATTTGTCATTAAACCCTTTAAAATATACTTTTTGAAGCTCAGGACCTCCTCCTTAGGAAACTTTTTTACAACTAGTAAGTATTCTGACTAAAAATAAGGCATAACTTTCCTGGAACTAAAACTCATTTTCAGATGTTTTTCCTGTGGAACTACCTGCCTGTCCTATCCTTTTGATAGGATTTCCGGTTAACTGTTGCTTTTGATTATGCAAAGCAATATTGATTTGTGCTAGCAGGAACAAAATGAGTCTTCCTAGCCTGTTTCCCGCATGACATGAAATTGACTTTTAGCCAAGCTTTGCCTGCTGTTTATGAAGAAAGGGAAGTGGGTTCGGGCCAAGAACTCATTCGGGGGGCGTGCATAAATTTTGAGTAATTTAAGCAGCAGCAAATGTCTCAAGCTATCCCAGCCCCCGACAAGCAAATGGCTCCATAACTCTCCCGGTCCTTCGGCTTATGCTCCATGTGTGTCATGTTGGACATGTCGGTGGAATCGGCTCGGTCGCCCGCATATTGCATGAATGGCTGACTTCGGTCCTGGCTCTCTGTCTGTCTCGTGGCCCTGTGCATGTTCACTTGTCAAAATACGTTTGTTGCATGTAACTCAATGTCGGTTTAGAGCAGTAGCACTAGCGCCAGCCAGCTGCCTTATGTGCTCGCTGACACAAATGCACTGGGACTGGGTCTGGGACTGGTACTGGTACTGGGACTGGGTCTGAGACTCCAACTAAAACTGGTGCTGGGACATGGAAGACAAGCGCAATGTCAAGCGAAATAATAGCGGAAGACACGAGGCAGAGCTGCTGCAAATCCAAAGAAATGCCCCACAGTGATTTATTGTAGCACTCAGCCAGCTGGCGAAGCAGGAGCTGCTGCTTCTGCCTTTCAGAACTAATGCGCGAGCTTGTAACCCGATCATCATCAGCTGCCGGAGGAGCAAGTGGCCACCTCATCTCGTGTAATTGTAACTATCCAGGGGCAGTCCGATGGATCCCAGTAAGCTGAAACTGCATTTTATTACACACCTCAATTGGGACAATTGAGAAGCAGGCATTTCCGATCAATATGCTATATATTACGAGATCATATTATGAAGCGATTAACTTTTATTTTATCTTGTCATATAAATCACCTGAATCTCAACTGTTAGCCAGCCTTTCTCCTGTGAAAGGTACTTTCCTTCTGCCAAAACTCTCTTTTGCCTTGTGGATTCTGCTTAGTTGCATGCCGATACTTTTGATTTTCTTTTTTGGCACTGCCACAAGTCCAGCCATATTGTGCAGCAGTGGGACATTTTTTAAGACGCGCGCTTTGCATGTGACATATGGAGAAGTTTTCTTGGCCCTTTGCGCCGTCAGCAGGATTTGGTAATAAGAGTAAAACAAGAGAACTAAAACTTTATGGCCATTTCAGATGGTATTTTATGAATGCCAGAAAAGCGAACTTATAATTTTAGATTTAATGTCTATGTCAAAAATATTTGTTTCCAGTCCCAACTGGTTTACAGTCTAAAACTCTTTAGTTTTGAAATCTTAAAGGAAGGTCAGCAAATTCTTATTTCTACGCAGTTTCTTTCGACTTATTTGTATTGTTAATAATATTTAGTTAACCTTCCTTTTGCCTTAAAGAATTTGTTAATATTTAAAACAAAGCATAACCCAAACATTTCGTCTTCGGATTACCCTTCTTCCTCTTCGGTTTTCGTTTCCTTTCGTCTGGGAGCTTCTTTCAAGTCTAATCAACAGCATTTCATCAGCGTAAATTTTAATTAATATAAATTACAACAACTGACGGCTGGGGAGGAAGAAAAAAATGTATTTTGGACGCCTCGAAAAGGGTTTCTGCGAAGGCAGGTGGCAAATGCCGGCTAATCATATTTCAAGGCTTTTGGCCAAGACGAAGACAAGAACAACAAGAACAGCGGCAACAACAAAGAAGTGAGTAATACTTGGCCACGTCGGCAGGCGCTGTTATTAGCAATGTCATAATTTCATTACTGTCAACGACCGCGACATGGCTGCTGTAGCGGCCTCACTCCTTTTTAACTGATCCACGCTGTCTTGGGATCTCCCCTCCCCGACCGCTGTCCCGTCTAAATTACACACGCGTGGCAGGTCTATTTATTACCGTTAGCGGTAATCCTAAGCCACGTCGGCGGCATCAGAAGACAAAAGGCAAAAGGCAACAA
This sequence comes from Drosophila tani, assembly GCA_008042535.1. Classification (NCBI taxonomy): domain Eukaryota; kingdom Metazoa; phylum Arthropoda; class Insecta; order Diptera; family Drosophilidae; genus Drosophila; species Drosophila tani. Next base: position 241,990 of record VNJO01008366.1, read on the forward strand.
AATATTGGTAGGGAAAAGGCACAGAATAACTTAATACCCTCTAAGTGCTAGGTACTAGTTATTTAAAATGCTTTCGATAGATTTCCTTATTAAACGTACAAAATAATATTTGCAAAATAATGGCACAGCTTTGACTTTTAAGTTACGATATAGAATTATACAGAAATTAGTTTTCTTTTTTTTTTAAAGTATTTTTTTAAAGTCTTTTTTGCATTTTATGGATATTTGTTAGTTGAATTGTTTAAAATGATTATAATAACTAAATTATTTTATTCTTATTCGGAACTGTGAAGAGAGTGAGATGTTTTTATTAGACCTAATTTATTTTTCATATACGAAATATAAATAAAATATATAAATATTTATAATAAAGCCATTTTATATATACATAAACGAACAAAATTGCTAGCTCATTTTTTTTTCGCAAACTAAATTAATTTTCCACAAATTCATAAGTCCCAAAGTTTTCAACTAGACTATTGCCAAATGAATACCATTTGTCACCAAAGACTAACAATCTGGAACCTGCCCCCAGCTTGGACCAATATGCCTGAGATATCCATCTTTTTGGCCCGGCTAAGCGGTAAGTTCTGCCTGAAAAGTTTCCCTGCAACCATTCTCTTTTTTTCGGGAGGGTAGCTTCTGTCGCGCAAATTTTTCACAGCCAATATATCATTATAATTTGCATATCCGGCGTTGTTGGAAAATTGAGTATCCTGCCGGAGGATGAGGGCAGACTGGAAACGAAGTTGGATGGAAAATGGGAACGGCAGTGGGAGTGGGAATGAGAATGGGACTATGGCAAAGACTGAGACTGAGACTGAGACCGAGACCGAGAGGAATCCCTTTCGCTGGCAGCTGTTGCCACACAAATGTCTCAAGTGGCAATCAAGGCGCTTCCATTCAAATTTACGTCGCAACAAATTACCGCTCATTTGTCAACTTGCCACGCCTCCACCTCCCACACCTCCCGTTCTTGAAGCCCACTCTCCACTCTTGAAAAACCCCCTATATGGTAGTGTGAAAAATCTATGCTTAGTAGCAAATGTTCCGCGAAATGTGACCAGAAACCCAGAACCTAGAAGGAAAGCTTCACCCCAAGGCTAATTTCCGCCTCTCCTCACAAAACCCCCAAACGATTTGATACATTTTTATGAAACGCCTCAGCCAAAAAGTGTTGACAGACAACAAATGCCTTTGACTTGGCGTTATTCGCGTTTTGAGTTACAATTTGCGTAAATTAGTTAATTAGGCGAGAAAAGTAAGGAAATAAACATTCTTCTAATTACCTAAATCCTTAAAGGCTGTCTCAAATATTGTTTTAAAATATGGTTAAGATAGATTCTTTGCTTAAATCTAATTTAATTCCATATACATGGATGCCTTGAAGATATACAAATGATATTTATTGTAATTATTAGTAATTTTAGCCAACCGAGGTTCATAGTCAATCTGATCTACATATACAGAAATCAGATTTGTTGATTATTAATTGCCAGATTTCCAATTTATATTATTTATTATAAAAATAGTCTTATAATAAATAATTTAATTTTAATTTTACAAATTTTACACCTAAATGGAACTAATGCTTTATAAAATTTATTACATACAACCAATACGTAAAATAGATTTAGTTTTTGCTTTTCTAGACCACCGATGACAAGAAAAGCAACATTGTAAACCAAAAATTTGTAAAGAAAGTTTGAGGTCATTTGCGGCCAGTTTTAAGTATCTCAAAGAGAAAGCCAAGGAATATTAAGGAAAATTGAGTGAGGCAACAAAATTGCAGCAAAAGATGAAACTCAAAGAAAAGTTGCTACCCCGACTGAAGCTGAAGAACAAACACCGTAATTTCTCACCTATTTATGGGCGTAATAAACGTTTATGATGATACGCCGGGCAGGATCCGCTTTTCGCCCTCTCTGAATGTTAGATTATGGCAACAACAATGTAGTCGAGTTCCAAACTGTAAGCCTTTTTGCCCGCTTCTAGGGCAACATATGTTGCCCCAATCCTGACTTTTATTAACCTTCGACATCCTATTCTTTCAACTTACATTCTTTCCACTTTTACCTTTTAGGCATCTCGCGGAAGGTCATTGTGTATAAATTCTCCATCGATGCTTAAACACCAGGTCAAGGTGTTGTTGATACACTGGAGAGTTTAACGATTTTTCAATATTTCAATAGAGTAGCATTTACATTTTTTGTTAAAATACAATGAATTGAAAACATAATATAAGCGAAACTCAATTTAAAACTAATTGATAAGTTATTATGTTTATTTAAAAATGACATTAAACCAAAAATGGAAATTTAAATAATTAAAATGCAGATACCGAAATGCACATATCTGGCCCTAGCCGCAATGTCGGGGCCAGAGCCACAAAACAAGCTCATTAACTGAATGTTATGTCACTGTCTTCAGATATTTCATGTGATTTTCAGTGACCAATATTACGGAATGTTGCAAAATCAAAATATGCTCAACTGCTGTTGCACAAATATTTGGCCTGGTCGGGGTTTCTGTTCCATAAACATCCCTGTCCCCAAGTCTCGGGGGCAATCAAGTGTTAGCAAGAGGGAATGGGCGAGATAGCAAGTAGTCCGACATTGTGGTTAATTCGCATTACGTGAGACTTGGACACAAACAATCTTTAATTAATTAAAATTCATTGCAGTCTGTCTGGGCCAGCTCAAAATCACAATATTCAAATGGCATATTAACTTACTTAGGCAAGCATGAGGCGAGGCGAAGGAATCCTGCTGCCCAGTGTTTGGTTATTATTATTATTATTATTGTTGCTGTTGTTGTTGGGGTCCTGGCCACTGTCAAATTGCTTGAAACAATGTTGATGTCCCTGCACAATATTTGCCAAGCCTCTGACACAGGGCAGGGCCCAGCATTAGATTATTATTTGATTTGCCTTAAATTGCACGAGTTAAGCTGCAGGACATGAACTCTGCTGAATTGAAATGTCTTCGAACGAAATGAGTATGTGTACGTAGTTAGGGGGATCATGGCAGATGCAGGCTGCCATCGGAGGAGGACTAAGAACCGCATTTCAATATAAACGCTATTCAACTATAGGGGAAATCTATCAAAATTGGAAAGTGAAAGAACAAGAGCGGCGGTGCGAACGGGTAGTTATTCATGAATCAAATGCAGAAGAGAAGCTGTTTGAGTTTCCAGTTGCCCGCCAGTCACAAAGATTTATGGGTTTGCCCATGTGTGTGAGAGCAAGCGAGAGCGAGAGAGCGAGGCAGAAAGAGAGGGAGGACAACGACGGGAAAAAGAGAGGGCCAACATAGGAAAGTATGCAAATGCCTGCTTTTGGTATTGGTTCTGCCTCTGCCACTAAATGGTTGAAATATTACTTGTAGCTATATTTTATGCACAGATTTATAAAAGGCGAGGCCACACATAAGACAAGAAAACTTGCAGGATATTCCTCGACTTCTGTATCCCCTCTGAACAAATAGGCAGGCCTGAGATAACCTTTATATTAAATTGAAAGTTTGGATTTGACTTTAAGATAGAGTCAAGCGATTTTGGTTAGGATATTGTGGAAAGTTTCCTAGGAACTCGTAGTAAACATTAAACTGAAATTACTTTTAACATGTAGTTTTGACTGAGGATTTTACAGAGTTTTCCTATACGTATGCAGTTCAATATACCCTACGCCAGAAAAGGTACTAAAACAGCAATGGATTTCGTACGGAAGCGGAGTAAAAGTAGTCGAAGGAGAGCTAAATAAAAACCAAAATGATGTGGCCTAAATACGGCGACGGCATTGTGCGCTCCCATAAGTGCTTTTCAATGTTCCTCGCACACTCTCCGATTTATGTATACTTATTATACAGCCAGAAGTAAATGTGAATTATTTTCAGGCAATGAAAAAAATACATAATTGATTATCTTAAACACGGAGAAGCATTGCAGTATCCTTTATTTAATCAGGGATGCCCGCTCTTTATTCAATCACAACATTTGCCAAGCCCAAAATGTTACCTTAACAATGCCAATAATCAAATCTGCATACAACTAAGGGGAAACACAATTTTCGGGCCCACAACATAAAATTGATCAATCAAAATGTAAACATTATTTACGGTTTCTCGCCCCAGAGAAACGGTGAAAGAGAGAAGGGACAGGCAGGCGGGGGAATTCTCTGCTGAAATAGGTTTCAACAATAATTAAAATTGAATATGCTAATCAATTGCCAGTGTGGGTGTGCATGCCCATGAATATATACAAATTTATATATATGAATATGTATATGTAGGTGCGTGCTGGAAGTAAACACAATTTTGCATTTGCGGTTTTCAACGCAATTTGTTACATCGAACATTTTGACAACTCAAGGCCCGCATACGCCCCATCGCATACCGAAAAGGTAATTTTATTAAAATACAACAACAATGGTAACAATAAAAGCAACATTCATTTCAATAATATCAGCAGCAACGGGAACAACAAAAACAGAAACAAAAACAATGAAGAACGAACATTAGAGAAGCCCCTTCTAACCCTTGACATTTATTTTGATTGCGCTCAACCGTAAAATGACCCAAAAAACCGAATAAAACAAAGCAAAACAAAACTCCAACAAAAACAGAATGGAGAGCCAGAATGAAAACAAAACCAGGCCGGCAAAAAAGTGAAGAGAAAGAAATGAAAACCAAAACTAAATATCGACAGGGCGTAAAGCAAATAGGCCAAAAATTGTTTTATTTCAACTCTAATTTGGGCCAAAATTTTAATGATGATTGGCCGCCCTCAACGCCCAAACATTCGCACACACACAGACAAATAGAACCCTTAACCCTTTTTGCGGTGCGTTGTGTTGATTATCCCCGGACGAGAAAAGGGCACAAAACAAACCGATTTTCTGTGTGATTTTTAAGTGGAAAATTTTAATTATTTATGCAGCTGTTTTGTCAGCACTCTTTCTTCGCCCAGGCAATTAATAACTTGCTAAGGAAATAGCTCGGCATCAGTTTTTGGGACGGTACACCAAGCATACGCATGGTACTGTACGGGCCTCGAGGATACCTCAACCAGTTGATTGCGACACTCCACCGACGGCTCGGGGAATGTGTCCCGCACATAAATTGTGACAGGGGAAAGTTTTGCAGCATGCGGCTGCGGTTAACCAAAAGTGAAAGGGAGCAAGGAGCAAGGAGCAAGGCGTAAGGACTGCTGCTGCCGAGTATTCAACATTTATGAGCAATATGTGGCCACTGTTGAAAATGCCGGGGCCCAAGACGTGCCTCAAACTCATCTCCCGACACATCACACATCGCACATAGCACCCAAGTCAAGTCGGCGTTTGACATGTGATTGAAAACTTTGACTTTGTTGCATGTGGTTGAGCAGAACAAAGGCGCCGGGAACACAAAAATAAAACGAAGAGTAAAACATAATATGAGGATGCCTGATGCCTGGTGACAGGCAGCAAAAAACAAAAACAGCAAGTTCGACTCGACAGCTGAGTACCTGGTAATCCTTTGTACGGAAAAAAGCTATAGCTAAGAGCATAACTCTCAAAGCGATCATGCTACAAGTATTTGCTTTAGGTCTTTATTTTGAATAACCAATCAACTTTTGGTACAACTTCGCAGTTTAATTTTTGTCACAATACCATTGGCAAGCGAGTTCCTACATTAGGATAATACAATTTATTGAAGTCAATCAATTCAAAATACAATAAGAAGGAAGCTGACCTTAGAATGCTCATTAAAGCCTTAGTTGCTGTGAGCACATTAGCGCCAATTATAAATTTAGGTTCTCTATAAAACACATGTTAAAATTAAAATTATTTAAAAGGTATAAATAACTGAACTCTGCAAATCAGAAATACTCTCCACCCTCGGTAACACATCCGATTCAGATTGAATGCTCTAAATTTATAATATGTGGGTAGTAACTGAAACAGAATTGAGTATTAAGATGCAAATCGAAAACAGATTGTACTGAGAATAAGCTTCCTTTTCCCAAAATAACAGCTTCTTACGAATCTGACATACGCTCTAGCATACTCCACGGCTACTGTATACCTAAAAGTGTGGGAAAAAGTGGAAAGCTGAGAGGTTCGCAAGTTGGCAAGTTTTTAATAAAAACCCGCTTGCTCGCTCGCTTGCACGCTTGTCTTATGACAAATTCCAGGTTAGTTGCTGCCACACAAAGCTCAAAGTTACGAGTATTGAGAGCCAACATCAGAAGCACTAGTGGCACCTGCAGCAGAGTGTAATAAAAGAAATATCTTTTAAATATTCCAACCACTTGGGGCTGCCAAAGGAAAGTGCAATAAAAAACCAAAGCAATTAAAAATGGAAGGGTAACCCTCGGAACCGGTTTTCGCTGCGTTTTTTAATTCACATACTTGCTCAGTAATTTGTCCTAGATCAATCTGATATTTAATCGGACTTTGCTGCGGCAATTTGTCAGAATTTTGTTGTCAATGGCTCGTAAATCCCACTTTCGGAAAAGATGAATCAATTCATTACAATATAAAACACATAAAACAAAAGCCGATCACAATTCATGTCAGCAGCTTTAGTCAGGAGGATTTGAATGAATCCGATTTTCTGGCAGACTACACAATACAGTACTTATTAAGTTAAAATAAATTACCTGTAAGCATGTGTTTTTATAATCAGATTTTAGATTTATGAAAATAAAACAAAGTCTCAGGTATATTTCAATACTCATAATTTAAATTTATCGCAAGACTAAACCCCATTGTTTTGGGCGAGTAATGGTCACATTTTTTGAGTTATTCTTCAGATTCAACGTACCCATTTTCTGGAACATACATAAATCCACATGCAAAGTCAAATGAGTTTTCACGCATATCAAAAATGATTACAATGAAAAAAAGCTCGGCAGCAAAAAGCGAGATCAGAGTCGTGTAATTACAATAAATGCGACATTTAAGTGCCTTGCTTATCGGACGCGCAATTATATTGACAACGATGCTGACCGAAAACGGAAGCGAGACGAAATGAAGCAGGGAAGCAGAGGAAGGAGCGAACCTGACCAAACCCAACCCAACCGATTCACATTAATGCGCATAAATATGAAATCATGCGTTAAGATCAACAATTCAACAATTAAAACTTAATTGCATTAACATGAAATGTGCATCATCAACAATGCGAGCGAATGGATGAATGGCACCGAAGGATGCACAAGGACGTGGCCGCTGGCCATGTGACAGTTTTCAGTTTTCAGTTTTTGGTTTTTCAGTCTTCCGCACAAAAGTCCGATAATCTGGAAGAGGAAACGCTGCCAGGATCTGTTATCTTTGAGCGCTTTCGCTGGCTGGGCTTCAATTTATGGAAAATTGTTTTGAAGTAATGGGAATGTTTGCTTTTTATATTTTTGGTGTGTAACCTGCATTAAAAAGGGATCAGCCGCACACACAGCTCTCCCCTGGAGTGTGGAGCCATTAAATGGTTAGGTTGCCGCCACCGAATCCCCTTCACACTCCCGTGCTCGCCGCCAACCTCAAAATGCTTAAATGGCTTTTTTGTTACACGTAGCAAAATACTTTGTTGTCTGTGCCAGCGAAGGGAGGGGGAGGCAGGATGGCAGGATGGCAAAGTCTGCTGAGAAAGGAGGATGCTGCCTTTTGTGCGTTTTGGCGTTGGCATGCTGGTGTGAATTTATATTACAAACTATTACTGTCAAAAAACACGTTTACATAGCACAAATATACCAAAAGCCACATACACACACACACACTGGCATATGAAGGTTTTCCCCCTCCCTAACCCTCTGCTGCCCCCTGGGAGGTCCACCCCCAAAATGTCTTAGCCTTCCCCATATAAGAATATATACATATATATGTGTATATCTGTGTATGCCCGGGGTTTTAGGGTAGGTGGAAACATCTTGCTAGGGGTCACACTCACACACAAGAACCGAGTGCGGCAAGTGAACTAACAGATACTCAGTGGATTTTCCAAATAATTGAGGGGAAGACACTGAAGAAAAGAGTGAAGTATTAATTCATATTAGGAAACACATTTAAAAAAAAAATTAAATTTAAAAATAAATAAAACTTATTATTATTACTTCAGTAAAGCACTTTAATATTTATCAAAAGTTGTTTCAATTAGTTAAAGCATTAAATATAATTAAATATATTTACCAAATGTCGAGTGCTTTATGTATATGTTAAGACAATTTTCTAAATCAGAACTACTTATTATTTAATTATTATTATCATTATTAGGAAGAAAGAATTTGAAAAATACAATAATTTAAAAAATGGCAAGAACGTGAATAGGACTTACTGAAGTAAAGCACTTTAATATTTCTTAAAAATTGTTTGACGTATTAAGTTGCAGCATTAAATACTCGATATATTATTAGGACCAAATCAGTTTTCTTTTTAAAACTGTTTTATGTAGTTCTTAATTAGAATATTATTAAAGTTATTACAATAAGCCCTCCAGTTGACCCAATACTCCCCACTTCCCAGAAATACCAAAGGGTACTGAAAAGTGCTTTGCTGACACAGTTTGTGGCAATGGCTCTGAGCTTTGGCATTAGGCAACTTGGACGTGGCTGCTGCTACAAGGTGTTAACGGTCGGCCTTATGGACTTGTCCATAAGCTCGTGTCTAAGACAGTCTGTCTGCCCAAGTCACCATGCCCCACTCTCACTCTTGCTTTTGAGGCGCCGCATCAGCATTAGTTTTAATGCGTCGCCCCGGCGGCCGAGAGCAACAAACTGCTGCCAAGTGCACCTCCACTGCCGCTCAGCCCCAGCCTCAGCCTCAGCCACGCCCCCTTTTAGGCGGCAATTATTTACACAAATTTCATTAGCACAGCTGGCAGCCAAAAATGTTGGAATGGCAGCACCATTCGGCCCATATGCCGAGTATGAAATGAAATTTCATTTAATTTGCAAGTTGCTTAATTTATTGCATGTTTACAATTTGCAATTTGTACAATTCGATTTATCAAAAACCAAGAGCCCGCCCGCCGGATGGGGATTGGGATGGGGTAAAAACGCACGAGTTGGCAAATTAAATTAAATGCTGAAACATTGAAAGGGCCCCTTCCAAAAATACGAAAAAAAAATGGGCCGACTCAACTTTGTTCTCGTTGCGTGTCAACGCTCAACGCTCCCACTTGAATGTCTGTGTCGGTTTGGGGTCACGCCCCCATTACCCACTTTTGTGCCCATCATACCAGCGGCTGCACCACCGAACCACCAGTCACCCACTACTGTCCCCACTTGACTCTCCGTTTGGTCCTGTCCTTAGCTATGGCCTTTGGCCTGTCTGCCAAACAGTAACAGTACAGGAATAATAAAGTCGTGAGCATCGACCTTAAGATACTAAGTTTTTAAAAATACTGTCTACTTCTGGGATAATATATTTAAAACCCTCAAAGCAAATATTTGTTTCTTAAGCCAACAACCTTCAGCCTCATCTATTTTACGTAAGAAATATTTTATTTTGCGTACTAGTGACATTGTGATCGTTTCCTGCTTTGCTTGGCTTGAGTCTATGCAAGATTTATTATTAATACAAGATTCCACGAATTCAATATACCCCCGTATTCTACGAGTACTGGGTGGAAAAACAGAAGCAGAACCAGAACCAGAACCAACAGGCACAACACACTTTAACTAGTTTGTCTGTTTGTCCCCTTGTTTGTCGCCCCCATCATCTCCCCTTTGTCCACGTCTCTGTGTCTGTCGCATGCAATTTTTGTGCATGTCCCCTTTTATGGTAGCAGCACAACAGCAACGTATTTACCTCATATTTAATTAAATTGCCAACGCAACTGAAATTTCAATGCTTTATTTGCTTAGTTAAGTATTTGAGAGTAGATTTGAGTAGATCTGGCATGCCACGCGGCACGCTACGGTTCTGTATCTGGGCAGGATACTCTTGACTTCTGACGAGTTTTCGATTATTTATTGAGCTTTTGGGAAGCACACGTAAATTAACAATATCAATTATACATTTATTTGTTATATTGTAGGTGAACAAGGACAAATTTATGTTAGAGTCCAGTAACAGCTGTGCGTATTCAGTAGCCAAAAATAAATACAACTAAAGGAAATAGTTTTCTTAAGAACAGTAAGCTTATTTAAACACTATAATAATATTTAAAATATATTGTTATATTGTAATGTTTCCGCTTTAGAAACTACTTACTACTAAAAGATTACATATATAACTCTCCAAATAATTATTTTAATTGAATATAAGAATAGGCTATCATTAAATACACAAGGTGTAGAACACGGAATTTTAATCATTTAATTCAGTATCTATTCGCATGTATGCATCTAGCCTCATCTTTTCACAAGTTGGCTTCATTTTATAAATTATAAAACAAAGGAATTTCTTCAGTCCAGGTATCTATGTTGTTTCCTAGTTAGGGATTAAAAATGCCTCCAACAGAATTATTTACAAAGTAAGTACAAAGGAAAAAGGACATTTCGAAGCATTTAAACATTAATGGATCTCTTTTTGCCACTTCAGCCTCCTTCCCCATGACACGTGGTAATTTGGCTAATTTAATGGAACATTCGGCACACGAAATAGATGCCAATCACCAAATTCCACTTGCTACACTTCCCTAAAGTTACGCACACACTCTTACACTTAATTATGACCCCGAAAAGGGGGCTGTCTTGTGCTTTGAACTTTTGGCCCCTGACTCCTTGGATTTATGTGCACGTATACGTAATTTATTTATTAACCCCTTGAACGGTGCGTGCGGAGGGCCCAAAAATGTTTTCTCCTGCCGCTGCGGCATCTTGAAATAAATTTAAATTAGTTTTAACACATTAAGCGTAAAAAGGCAAGCCCTAAAAGTCTGCAATCGACATTATTGTTGTCCATACTTCGAGAACTGTGTGTGGAGGCTAGGCAAACATAAACTTTAATGAATTTCGCCAAATCCAAATATGCGTCGGTGAACACATGAAGTTATTTTGCTAACCCTTTGCCGCCGTTTTGTCGGTTGCCATAGGAGCCCCAGAGTCAACCCAAATATTTGCATGAGTGCGCGAGGAAAAACTCGCAGGATGCTGCGCCACCAAAAACATTTTAGTTTGGTGAGAAAATTAAACGCACACACTAAGGAACACATACATCTACCCAGTTTATACGTATTCCTTATTTACATAATCAAGTTAATATTTTATAAATACACATAATTATTTAGTTATTGATTTGTAAAAAAAATAGCTGTTTAAAAAATATTTTGAGTAAAAAAATACGTGAAATTTTATAATTATTTATATATTGGTGGTGGTGCTACAAATATTAATTTCAAAGGCTTTAAACAAATTTTAAAGGCCCTAGAGTCTAGTCAAATATTTTGATAAACTTTTTAACTGTTCTTTTCATTCCTTTAACTAAAATCGCACCGAGTGGCAATAATAGTTTTTGCGACTAAATTTAATATAAAGACTTACTAACAAATTCTTATTATTGCACGCGAAAAACTTGGGGAAAATAGAATTAAAGTAAAAGCTAAATATGTATATTTGAAAAGGTACACACAATCTACCAATTTTTTTTTTTTTAACTTATACAGTCGACGAAAACTATGGGTTACTTGTAGGTTAGACCTTGATATTGATATATTTCCAAATTTAAAATATATTTTACTGGCACTTCTTGTTATTGGGAACGTATAAACATAGTAATAGATAGGTGATACATAGATACGCTCACCCACCTTCCGACTAGACAGTTATATTTTTTGGTTAGCAGCCTCAAATTGCAACTTTTCGCACTTGAATATGCCAAAAACTTCACACCCAACATCTGCGAGGGACGGGGATAGCGAGACTGTGGAACAGAGATGGGAAGAGACCGCCAGAGAGAGAAAGAGATGGAAACAGAGATCCCGAGACCTCTTGAAACTTGAAAGCCGCAGAGAAAGGGGGTCGTCCTGGTAACGCCCTCACATTACGCATAAATTTTGCACTTTACAAATTTGCCACGCGCACGTTTGCGGCATTTTGTATAACATTTACACAGTAAGAGAGAGATGGCGACAGAGAGCGAGTGCGAGGGAGGGGAGAGGGCGAGGAGGGCCGGAAAATTAGGAGGGTTCGAGGTAAGTACATATGTAAAACGTGCGCCATTTGTCAGGCAGACAGGCGGCGCAAGGTGACGTTGCTCAAGGGCCTCGCAAAACTACTAGGCCTCCGGCTATTAAAGCCATCTTTGAATACCCTTTATAATTAAATGCTTTTCGAAAAGTGGCAGGGCCTAGGCCAGAATATTCTTTTTAAGAGAATGGTACTGGTTAGTTAAATAAAAATATAACTAGAAAAGTTAAAAGACTTTTAAAGAATAAAAATGTTACTTTTTTGGAGTTAAAAAATAAATAAATTATTTGAAATTAGATACAAGAGAAAATCAAATTAGCATTTTAAATATCATTGATTATAATCCACTGCCAATTATATTTTCTCTTTTTCGATTTCTAACACAATCTAAACATAAAAATACCCTCTTTGACTGTGTAATTTAAGAAAAGGACTAGCAGCTTAAAGTTCACCTGTCTTACACCAGATCACCTTTCCTATATCCCCTTCAACACGTTACAAACCCGAACACCCCTCCTGTAGCGTAGAGCATAATGAGCCAGGTCAGAATGCTTGAAGCGCTGAAAACTCCGCACGTTATAACATCACTTATACGGTTTTCTATCTAACCCAAATGCCCCCCAAACACACACACCCACACACAGATACATAGCAAATTAGAATTGGATCCCACACACACTCGCACCTCTATCAGCCCGGCCACGGCGCGTATGCGTAATGCGTTCCCATGTGCAGATGTTGTTGCCGCCGATGTTTCCCCTTGTAGCCTGCGGTGCTTGTAAACTTGTAGCCCTGTCAAAATGTCAAAAATTTTCGAGGGTATCCTGTCGCTCTGCCCACCATCCGAGCCCCCGGCAACATCTTGGCACACTCTGTACGATGAGAACGCGTAAAAAAAAATCGGTAGACGAAAGTGTAATTGGGCGTCGCTCGGGTTAATAGAGGTTACGGCATGGGCGCGATATTTTCGACGATGTCCCGCCCCCGCCACTTAGTTTTAATTAGTGGCTTACATTTCATGCAAAAGATATGACGAAATTGGTTGCCCCAAATGGAGCAGCTTCAAGTGAGGGGATGGGAACCGAAGTGTTATAGGTGCTTAGACCTTGCTCACATTATTTGCCCCATTTCAGAGGACGGTCTTATCTGACGCTTAAACCGTATAATTAAAATAGTGCGAGGAGTGAACTTTGAAATGAGCTTCTGAAAAGGGAAAATATTATTTTATTTATTTCAGTTTAAGGAAAGAAATTCTGTTACCAATTAAATTCCGATTTAATTTTTTAGAGTAAGAAGTGAGAAATGTTATATAAAACTCCTTTTTAAAGCTTAAATCATTACATTAACTATACTTTATCCATCGTAAATGTTGTATGGTTCAAAAATCGTTAGTTTCACCAACAGTTTAGTTAAAGAGACATGAGTGAGTCTATCAGATATAAGAGTTTATTTGAAATTAATTTAGATTAATTTAGAAAGTATATTTAAATATGTACTTAAATTCGCCTTCACCTCGCCCTTTTATAACATTTTTAAAGACTCTGTCAACATTTAATGTTTTTTTCAAAACTCTTAGCTCTTGCATTGTCAGAGTCATCCTGTTTTCCGCTTTTCAAATATCAAGCACAAAGGCAGTTGTCCTATTGCCTCGCTTGCTTGTGCTCCTCCACTCGACATATTCTACTTTCTACTTTCCCATAGAAGAAGAAGGACACCCACAGCGAAGACTGTGGATCCCGCGACAACAACGTGTACATTCGTAATTACATGCAATTCATTAAAGTGTAAATACAACATAAAAAAACTTGTTTATTAACAATTATATGGCTTGGAAAAACTCGACTGAGGGATGACTCGTGAAGCTAAAGGAAATATAGTGTGACACTTTAACACTTATAAATGTTAAACAATAATAGATTTCTAAAAAAAGGCTTGCAACTATAACTTAAATGTATGATATGAATGATAAATAAAGTCAAAACTAGTTGTACATATCTTTTACAATTTAGTAACGTTAAGGATATTCTTATAAAGCAATTGATACTTAAGAGTTGTATGTAAATGGTATGTAGGCAAGGCTAATTTTTTTTTAATTTTAGCCTTTCCAGGCCAATTAAAAGAGTACTTTCCATGTTATTTAGAACCCTGATTTTTTGGTCTCGTGTATTCTCCCTGCTACCCTTGCTAAGATCGAAAATGATTCTCAAGGAACCGCAGCTAGAAGCGGCTATTACTTTCCCTCAACCACGCAGCACCTCACCCCTTCTAGCACAGGATGTGCGCAGACAACAGGCATTTAAATTGTCATGGCAAGCAGCCTAGACGACAGCAGACTACAAGGACACGCAGAAAGGCTTGTCTCTGGTCCAAAAGGGGGAAGGGTGGAGCCAGTGTCTGGCAGGAGGCAGCGGAGTGTGCTCGCTTGGCTGTGCTTTTTGTGCGAGCTGGGAAAAAAATATTACAGCCTGACGGAGCACTGGAAAACATATTTACACCTTGTTGCCATATGCTTAATGAGCAAAAAAGGAGAGATAAGGCATAAAAGGGAGGCAGGCAGAGGAATGGGATCCTTCCTGGCTGCCTTGCAATTGTAATTTTTGTTAAATTAACACGTTGCCAACTGTTGCCAGACGGAGCGGGGCGGTGTCCCCTTGCTTGTTGCAGGAAGTTGTCAAGTGACGTCGGCATAAATTCAATTAGCAAAGTGGCCTCGAGTGGCGATGGCTGGATGACTGGAGCAGCAAAGGCTTTAAGGAGTAGCGCCCCACAAGCATCCACATCTACATCCAGCTCCAGCTCCAGCTCTTTGCAGCACAATGTATTAGCTCTGTGCATGGGCATTCGCATTTCGTTAGCCTTTTTCGACTCACAATCAGCGCAGTGAAGCGCACATCCTGTCAGCCTGAATGATTGTCCGGGGCTGTGTCCCGCTCTTGATTTAAACCGAAACTGAAATGCACACAAATGGATTCCGAACTTGACCTCGTCAGCCCAGCCCCTTCTATACGGTTTACCCAAGCCTGTTTCTATTATATTGTGAGTTTTATTTATACCCAGCAAAAGCAGAGGGTGGCTACGAAGATGTTCACTGGGGAAAATTCTAATTTCTTAATGAAAAGAAGCCATTACTTAGGGATAAATATTTAATATCATTTCTAATTACTATATGGCCAGTTTACCTTTCTATAAATAGCATAATGCTGATTAAAAACGTAATCAATTAGGAATGTTTGCTTATTAATGAAAACATAAAATAAATTTCTTCTTATATTTGATAATTTATTTTAAGAATCAGATAAAATATATTATAAAAATAATTAACGAAATATATTTTTCTATCATCTGTACGATATACTCGATAAAAGTATTCAAGATATTAGGACAACATAACACATTCATTTTAAATTGAAATTTCAAATTGGCACTAAGTGTTTGTTAAATAAATTCGGATTTTCTGACAGTGTTCGTTTCCGTTTCCATTTTTCTCAAGTCAATTTTGGTTTTCCCTGCCATGATTTGATACGTGTGGGAGTGGCCTTCAGAGGGTGAGCATTGGGTAAGCGGGAAACTGGTGCTGGTTAAGATTGTGGCTCTGGGGCACTAGCCATTTGCGCGTGGCCCGTTGGCCTGGCGACAACATCTTTTGATTTGCACCTGCAATTTGCTCGCGGCAACCACTAAAATGTGTCACTAAATGCTCAGCACGCGAAACAGCTCTGCACTCTGAATACCATTTAAGCCAGCATCCAAGTAGTCAGCAATCAACCGAACAAAACTCAACAACGCCGTGGCGTTAGCTTGGAATAGAGTATTGATGTTGGAATTATGGGTTAGCCCGGCTGCAACATCGATTTTGCTTAGATAATACTGTCATGCCTAGCCAATTCACCAAATAATTGGTAAAGTCTTCTTCAAAAAGAGGTTAATAAATATTATAAATTATTTTATAACTTCATAGGATGTTTAAATTTCCTGCTAACAGTTTCTTAAAGTTTCGAGATGAAAGAATTTTTTTTCTGGGATAGATAGTTCATAAAATTCCATACTCTTTTAAAAGAGTATTTCCAAGTTTCGTATTGCTTCAGCTGCTGCCCTGCGCTCTTGTTCTCCTTAGTTGGTTATGCATTTGTTAAGCTCGCGAAAAGAAACTAGAAATTACATCTCTCGCACTTCCCCATCTCTGGGCTTGAGCTTGAGCTCTGGCTTATGACGCTGCTGCTACACGCCCAGTAATTGCCAGTGCACTTGTTGTAGTTGCAGTTCTTGGCCAACGTTTGCCACATTCCACGCGCCCCACTCGCAACCCTCGAAAGACCCGCCCTCTGAAAACTAGCTTGCACCCGTGGAGCCACTAAAAACAACCGCAACACAAAACTATTTTGTTCACGCAATGCGAAAATGCATTGTTGTTGGCGCTGCTGCCGCTGGCATTTGGCGTTACGTATACGCAACGTATGCCGGGGCGCAATTTGCATTTGTATGCACATTGTTGTTAAGAGGGCGGTGGGCTACGATGGGCGGCGGTGGGTGTGGACTTTGGCTTGGTTTCGCTTGTAATTGCTTTAAACGTCATCATCACAGCCTCTTGCTCCGCAGCTGAATGCATTTATTGGCGTTATTGTTGGACCGCTGCCTGCCTGTCCTTTGTTTGGCCCTTTGCTGAAGTTTATTAAATTTCGCTTTGATTTAGCAATCAATATTCAATTCAGTTTAGGCATTGTACAAAATATTAGTTCTAAGCTTATTAGACAATCAAATATACATAATGAATAATCCGTGGCGGGAAATGGGCTTCATCGTCAGGCGAAAGCCGAAAAGGCACGTGAAGATCGTGCTGGTCAAGAAGCGCCTGGCCAAATGCATTAAAAAGTTTAAAAAGAACCGACAGGAATTGATACAACTTCATTTGCGAAATCGCATAAAGTATTTGGTTATCGAAGAGCTGGAAAGGAAATTGGCCCATGTCAAAGTCAGCAGGAAGGATAAAAAAATAATAAAAACTGAGGAATCATTAAAAGCTGTCGAATAGCTATGAATTTGAGCTATAGAATTAATATATATGAAGAAAATACTAGCACTTCACGGACGAAATGATTTTTTTGTGTATTAAATGGAAGTGAAATAAAGTTCTCGAAAGGCCTATTCATTTCTGAGCACTTTAAGTCACTTTTATTTAAAAGCATGTTAAAGAGATTTTGGTGAAAACTAATTAAGAAGAAGAAAATGTATATACTGAAAGTCATACTTTTAAAGAAATAGCAATTGTGTGTGACATACATTCAAGAACGAGAAACAAACATCAGCGGTTTTGAAGAAAAATACTACAAGTCAAGTTAAGCAAATTTCAACTTAAAATGAAGTCATGGCAACTGCTAAAAAGCCAAATCAATTTCCTTTATTTTTGCCTGCACTCTGACTGTGAACATTTCAAATAAACTTTCGTAGGGCAGCAACCACAAAATCATATTCAAACTGAGCTCAATAAAAATCAAAGCCACTGAAGAAGCATTGGATACATACAAACGCAATTTTCGGAATCCCGGGCAAATGGAAACTTGCACAGCATTAATAAATATTTACAGGCACGTCGCGTCCTCTTCAACGAAATGGCCTACTG
The DNA here is from genome assembly GCA_008042535.1 of Drosophila tani. Classification (NCBI taxonomy): domain Eukaryota; kingdom Metazoa; phylum Arthropoda; class Insecta; order Diptera; family Drosophilidae; genus Drosophila; species Drosophila tani. The sequence continues at coordinate 259,709 of VNJO01008366.1, forward strand.
GGCAGTTCCACTTCCAGTTTCGGTCTCAGTCTCAGTCTGAGTCTCAGTTCTGGCAATGAAATCAAATCAAATATGCGCGCTGACGCTTTATATATCGCACCGAGGCGGCAGCAGGATGGCTCGCTTTGGTGTGCTCACAAGAATTTAAATCATCCGACTTACATGCTACTTACAAGCCAAAGCGCCTATATGTATGCCCCATAAAATGTGAGCAAGACTGAGAGCAGGAAAAAGAATGGGACGGAGCACTGAACAAAAAATCATTCCTAAACAATATTTATGAAAATATGCAATACTGACTTGCTTAAAAATACAAATAAGTAAACAATAAATTACACTAAATTATCTACCTACTAAAAATTATTATTCAATAATAAATTCAATTTGATGTAATAAATAAATAAATATAATTTCAACGACAAGAAATCTAGACTTTCTTAAGATAATTAAGCTTTAGATTCTTGGCATGGTTTTAGAGAATCTTCAGGCTCAAAAAATTGCACTTCCATAATATTTTTATATATCTGAAAATATTTAGATCTTAAATGTCGTCTAATAATACGTTAAATTAATAATAGGTAAAATTTAATTTTCTAATGCTAAAAAGAAGTTATTTTAAAATGATTGGGAAGAATACGATGGACTTCAATGAAAATTACCACACAAGACAAATAAATGCTTTTATTAAACCCCTACATTCTTGCTCTTAAATTTTAATTCAAAAATAGTTACACTTTAAGATTACGAAAAAAACTTAGAAAAAGGACTAAAAGCACGGTTATGTTGGATTTATGCGTATCCTTTAAATAATTGCATTGGCTATAGCATATGTTCGCGTAAGTTTATGTTAATATAATATTTTAAATTATTTCAATTTATAAATTAAACACATATGATCTTTATTAAATATTTTGAGCAACAGTCGGCCGTTAGTCCGTGCCTAGTATTTAAAAAAAATATATATATATTATAGTTTTATTTGAGGTACCTGTATTCGCTCATTGAGCGAACAGTGTAAGAGCTGGCTTTCGAACGGAGTGGCGAACGGTCTCTGGCGGGCAGTTTTTGGACAACGCAGCAGCCTGAGACTGACATCGTCTCGGATAGACAGATAGATAGATGGCCGCCCACTTCGCTTCCTTCGGCGGGCTGCAACAAAAACAAGGTTATTATTTCGGGTTCCGGACGGATGGTGGTGGGTCTTCGCCATCGCCATCGCCATTGCCATTGCCATTGCCCTTTTATGCACACGGAATTTTTATGAGTTAATTTAATTTATAGTTTTATTATTATGTCCAGTGCATAATAATGGGCAATGGTATCGGAGGTACTCCGCTCTCCTTCGAACAGTCGTTAAGCTAGGCCTTTCATGCACTTTTCAAGTGTTAAGGGCCGCACGACGGTTGCCCTCTCGGCCATTTTCTAGCCCGCGTTGTCTTTCGTTCGGGCCAAAACAACTTGTAAACAAGTCGGAATGGCGCATAAATTTAATTTAAACGCTGGGTTGCCGGAAAGTATGCTACGATTTTTGCACTGTTGATTTATACGCTAATAAAAGCAATTTCACTGAATGCCAAATGAAAGCAGCTTCAGAATCGGAGTAGCTGACAGACAGACAAAAGGGGGAGAAGTGGAGAAAGGGTGGGGGACTGGGATGGAGTGGAGAAAGCGAAGAAAGTCGGGGGCTGAGCGGGAGAGAGTGACTGCCTGCCTTTGACATTGTAGACAAGCGATTCAAGTGGTTGTTCCAGCTTCTTGTTCGTACTCGGCCATTTTGGCGGCCACTCCAAGTTTTATTTACGCAGCAAATTTAATTATTTACTCTGGCTTTTCGACTTGAGTTTTGTGGGCCAAACTAATGGATTGAGCGACTGCCCCCGCCGTTCCTCTAGCCCTTCTAGAATTATGATTAACTTTGCCCTTCGCCAACGGAACCGGCGACCTTAAAGCTGAGCCCACTTTAAAGCCACTACCTTGCAGTATTATTTATTCAATGGCATTGAACCAGTTTAGACTGCCCCTTGCGCCTTTTTTCGACTAATATTGTTTACATTTTAATAACATGAATACTTAACATGCATTTTACATGCGCGTTTTCGCTGCCATTTTATTCAATGTTCGCCAGGCAACAAAACATTTAAATTACAAATGTATTAATTTTGCAACAATGCAATACCAGTAACAACAAAGGAGCACAAAATATCGTAACTAAACTAAGCGAACGCGCCAAAAGCACACATTTCGCCTAATGCTGGATGACTTTCAAATGTTTTAAAGCCGAATACAAAAAGCACACATGCCCAAAACATTGCCAAACAAAAAAGAAAGTAACGAAAAACATGAGCGAAAAAAGTGAGAGCCAGATCCTGAATATTTCACCTGATACATGAATAAAGAGAAAAGCAGTAAGAGCGAAACGCACACTCATGCCGTTGGGTATTAAGATTTAATGAAGCAATAAATTTAAAATCCGCCTTTTTTATTATGACAAAAAAAGGCGCACATTGTGCCAGAGAGAGAGAGAGAGAGAAAAGAGATGAAGGAAAGCGAGTGAGGGAGAACGTGAAAGAAGCCTATCAGTTTGGCGTGTTCGTTTGTATAAATACATAAACCTTTTTAAGCTGTCAAGTGATATGTCCAAATTGATATCCGAGTCATTTAAAATGCATGCAAATATGGCGCATCGACAAAAAACCTGAACTCAGCCCCACGAACTTCCGCTCCCAGGGAGCGGTGGCTAGTAGTTGGCGGACAGGGAGCAAAGTGCGGCTGGATCCAAACACGTAGGTCGCAAGACTCGCAGCCCATTTGCATAAATACGTTTATGTAATGTGAAATGTCAGCGACAGCGTCAAGAACCTCGCATGCCCCGAAAAATACACGGGATTGAGAGAGAGCCGGAGAAAGCCCTTCTCCCTTTGCAAAAACGCACTCCACTCAACTCGGTCCGCGTTTTTGTGCACTTTTTCAGTTCGAAGTTGGTCTTTATTACTTTTTTTTCCTGCACTGCATTGAAATTCATAACACATCTGATGCATAAACGCCCCCAAGCTGGCTATGGAAATTTCACGCATTTTATTAACACTGCAGGGGGCGCGACCATGCCTCTTCTGTCCCTGACATCGCAGTGAAACAACAAGAAATAAAAACAACCGCGCAGCGGGTGAGAAATTATGGATTTATTAATTATAATTTTACTTTCATGCCGCCGCTCCAAATTATTATCGATTGTTTTTCAAGCACTCTGCTCCGCGGCAATTGTCAACAGATGATGTTTATTTTTTTCAAGTCTGAAGGTCCCGTTAATATTTATTTAAAATATTTTGATTACCGCGGATAAATAAAAACATAATTATTTGAAGTTGATTGATCTGTAGGAAGAATATTCACCATATAGGGAAAAATATTCAAGTCAAGCAACGCTACGTGGGTATTAAGTTGAACTCGCCTAACTTCACAATTAATTCTGTAACTTAAATGCAAACATGTCAAATTAAAATTAACTACAAACATTAAATCACATTTTAGTTACATAAATAACAATATTTAACGCATGTTTATTGATTAAAATAAAATTTAAATTGTATTTTTGTTGGGATGTTATCTTGACGTTGCGAAGTTATCGAAAATTGAAAATAATAATCGAAAAGAACCCGGAAAGGAATAAGGAGCGTTAAATTGAAAAAGATGGTTTTTTTTATATATTGGACATAAGATCTTGTCGCTCCCCACCACAAACATTGGTCCTTTGATATCGATGATAAGCGAACTCCGTTCAGCTCTTGAATCTGCAGGGCTCCAGACATATACATCTTCCATTTGATATGGATACACATTGGTGATAATTCTATCCAATCGCCTCAAGTTTGGCATCCTTATTTCAGAAGCACCCTCCACAACGTAATCCCTAGATCAGTGGCAAACGACTTAAAGTCACTGTCTCACCAACATCTTCCCGTCCACATCGCACCTCACTTCATTTTCAGTGGCTGCACTTGGCTTCAGCTTCCACATCCGCTGCTGCAACCTCATTTGCTCCATCATCTTTCAAAGGCCTTGGTGCCCTCATCCGGTTGCCTATGTTCACTCCATCCTTGTCAGTCTGTCCGATGGCAACATATGGAGCCGCACACTTTGTGCTGTTGATATTACACTAGTTCGTAAAAAGTTAATACAATGTTTATCTTAAAACATAAGACTTTAATTTCAGTTACTGCTGGACACAGGTAAAGTTTTTTCGTTTATGAAATGAAAATATTTACCCTTGTTATGACTCACATTTTTGGCACAACTAAATTTAATTTAATATTTCTAGATAGATTAGATTACATTGAATCTCCTTATTTTCAGGCTTTTAATTATCGGGAAATACAGGAATATAAAATTCTTTAAGCCATTAACAAATAATATTTGTAGGATCGATTATTTTTTTTTTACCATGAAACTATTTTAGGGTAAGCTAGTGCCGTGGCTTGCTGCATTTCTGGCTGTATTTTTGGGGCGCGCGCAAAACGTTGATGCATTACTTTCAACTTAACGCGTTTATTGTGCAATATAACGCGCCACACACTCTCCCGTCCAGCTCACACACACTCGGGCGGTGGGAAAGCGTAAAAGCTGCTCTGCCATTGCAAAATGTTGCTTATGAATTATTATGAGCCCCATGCACGCATTTTGCATTTGGCTACATTTTATGGCAGCGAAATTTGTTGGTGCCGTTGTCTGCCATCTATTTGCCAGCTAGCCGAAAACTTTCACAGTTGTTCGGCGGAAAATGCAGCCCGTGGTTGCAAGTTGCAAGTAGCTGGTTGCAAGCTGTACGCTGCACGCTGCAGTCATGACCAGAGAGCCCCAGTTTTGGGCCATTTATGAGTGATTTGCCAACTGGTTTTGTTGGCCACCACCGCATCGTCGCGCGTTCCAATTTGGCCGCTGCCGAGCTCCAAACTTATTTCCAAGTGCATAATTCATGGTTTCGCCCACATTATTTTCATGTCATAAGTTGGGCAGCTGTTCGCCAGCCGCCACTCCCCTATCTCCCTGCAAATTGGCTACAAGGCATATGGAATTAGTTCTATTTTAGTTGCAAACTGTGACTGTCTCTGGCAATATTCAACAAAACTTCTCGCGGCGTGCAGTTGAAATATAATTTCGCTGAGCATTTAATTGAATTGTTAAGCTTTCAAAAAGACTCACTGATAAAGACAAACAATGCGAAAAAAACTGAAGGAGTGCTTGAAAGACAGCTGGCATTCTACCATTAAAAGACAGGTGGGGGAAGGTAAGCAGCTGGGTAGAAAAAGAACTCTGTTGTCAACTATTTCCCCTGAGCAATAATAGTAGGAATGTTATATGTTCCGTATAATTTCCTAACCAACTTTGGAAAACTTTTAAATAATACCAAATGTATTGTCCCATTGGCTTCTGACGTTCTGCATGCTATATAAAGTTTTCTAATCCAAAGGTTTTAATTTAGTTTTGTTTGAGCGAATTTGTTTTCCTAGAAAATGTTTCTAGGGAACCCGAGGTCAAACCGGATTCTGTGAAAAGAATATTTCTGTAAGAAGTCGCCAGAAGAGAATCAGATATTTACATTCCCTTTAACCATATATCGACTCATTTGTAACTAGTATTAAATTATTATATTTAAATTGTATTTAAACAAATATGTGCAAGCATCATAGTGATGCTTCTGCATCTAGTGATTTCTCTGTTCTAATCTAGTTAAAACTTCTTAAGATAAAACCCGTACTATTTTGGTGTTGCAAACACTCGAATCTCTTTTATGTGGCGCTTAAAAAGTACACCCTACCTCGGCCCTGAGCTAAATATATTTTTTCCGGAGCAAAAGCTCACGCTTAATGCATTTGGCAAATCTAGTTAGTTGCCACCGCTGCGGATGCTGCTGGCACTGCATTTGCTCCATTTCCTCGGCACCGGAGTCTCAGCTCTGACGCCGTGCACCTTTAAGCAAATTCAAACTCGATTTGCACTCAAACTAAATGTGTTTACTCTTCACTCGCAGGCAAAAACTATTTACGAGAGCTACACGACTTCGGTGGGTCGGGCAACCTTGCCGGCGGCTTAGTTATTTACATTTGGCTTGGGAGCAACACCTGGCCACCACTACCACCTTGTTGCCGCAGAAACACCCATGGTTCCATCTTCTATCTGGGAATGTGCGCCATTTCGTGCACCTTTCAACGCTGCCAGGCAAAGATGCTTCATCAGCCACTGAACGCTCCTACATTTCCCCATCGGACAGCATCAATTGCACCCAAAACAACTGACAGCCGATTGTTTCTTGCCTTGGATGTTAACACACTGAGAGAAATATCCATACAAATTTATTTTCAAATACATATATTAACTAATTTTAAATGCCATCCTTTAAACCCATAATTAAACTGGATTCCTGAAAAGTATTTTGAGAGGAAAACGAAATAAACTCTTTTATTCACTAAAAATTATAAAAAAAGTGGTAAAACTTTAGCTAAACGTAGTTCGATGTTTTCCGCCTGTGCAGAAATCTATCTCTTCTGGGAAAATTTCAATTTTAAATAAACTGAAATAAGGTGGCAGACTCAAGCACAACTTTTCCGTACTACCCTTTGGAGTCTTCAATTAAATCGATTAATTTGAGAAACAAAAAGGAGAAAGGACCGGAGTCCAAGAGCAAAACTTTGGCATTGCACCGCCCCGAAAAAAGCCTGAGATAAATGGCAGCCGTTTGGGTCTGGTCGTTGATTAGCAGTTCAGACTGAAGAGAGAGAAGCCCCGGCGTGGCCGAACATTTTAAATGTTGTTCTTTCACCAGAGAAGCTGGATAACTGGAGAACTGGAAAACTGGAGAAGAACTGCAGCAGAAGCACCGAACATTTTGCCATTGTCCGTCCGCCTGTCACTTTGTTTGTCTTGTGCAAAGTTTGTTTATTTAGTAAAATTGGAAGTTCCAATGCATAGTGAAGAAGTTGTTTAATTGCCATTGAGCTGTAACAAGGCATTTGCCTTGATATCAAGGCTACACTGCGTCGGACTGCTCTGATTAAGCAGGTGTAGAATAGGACAATATGGGTACGGGTTCTTCGCAGAACATATAATATTAATTAAGTAATTTAAAAGAGCTGGTAGTGGACTACAAGAAACCTTACATGCATGGAAAACACGTCTGTGAATGCTTGATATAAATTGAATTTATTTTAATAAATAATCGAACTTGTTTTACCAGGCAGGTTGATTTTGTTTAATTCTTGGGAAGTGAATTCTCATTTAAAGAATTTGAAATTTACAAGTAATTAAAATAATAATACTATGCTCAGAATACCCTCTCAGTATTATGAAGGCTTCATCTATATCTCAACCTGTTTGTATACGAAATCACGTTTCATAATTAGCTATTAAGCCCTCATACCTTAAAACTTACATTTTAGCTGGTTTTCAACCCATTATTACCTTTAATGTGTATCCAATTAAATGGCCCGCTTGATTTTATTTCATCTCCCCCCGTTTTCATTGTCAGTTTTTGGCCAAATCTAAGTGAAAAACGAGGGGAGGCTGCTGATGGAAAATGTGGGTCCGGACGGGGTCTGTAGCTATTGGCAATCGTTCGTTTATGTTTGTGCCTGGTCAGGCAATAAATATTTTATGCATTGACACTTTTTTGGCACTAAGCCAATAATACGCACACGACAATGACTCATTGTTGTTGCCGTTCTGTTGCGCCGCTGCACTGCAAATAAATTAAATGCAGTGTGGACCTTTGTTGCAAGGCCATTGTTGTTGCCGTTGTAACAAATGACACTGTTGCAATTTGTAAAAGCTAATCAGAGATGGAATGGGCTGCGGAGTGGCGGCCATCGAGAGGATATACACAGTACAGTGCATATACGGCGAGAGATCGGAGACTCGTGATGGCGGCCATAATCAAAAGCTTTCATGCGCATTACCAATACAATTAGCCGCATTCGTCCTGTGTGCCAGTGCCTGTGCTTGTGCCTGAGCCTGTGTTAGCGCTGGGGGTCAGGGGGTTAAGTGGTGGGAAAGTTTTAAGTGGCGCACGCTGCTCGCATTTCGCATTTCAGATAGGGTCAAATATCCCCAACACACACGCGCTGCAACTGCAAAATGCAGTTAATTTTGCATTTTGTTTGCCACAAATTGTTGTTTCGAACGAGCGCTTCGGAGGGGCGGAGAGATAGCCATAGCCTAGCCTATTTCGACTGTTAATCTGTTGGGGCACTTGCAAATTTATGGCAATTGCTTTGATAAATGCCCCCGAGCAGCGAAAAATTGTCAGAGAGTTAGACGGGGCCATGGAGCGCCAAGTGAAAGCAATATAAATTGACAAATGTGCCGAGGACACGACAGCGGGTACACAGGACAACTTTAGCAGGGCCTAAAACACATTCTCCCCACTGATAGATTACCCCCACACACACACAGCCTTTGATTTCTTGGCGAAATTTTTAATTAAAATGAAACATTCTGTGGGCCATGCAGAAATGCTTTTAGCCTAAGCATTTAATTAAAACGCTCATAATTAGAAGATGAAATAGAAAATGCGAAGGAGCCCTAGCGGGGGCGGGAAAACCTTTGACCAAAACACACAAACGAAGCTGCCTGCATTTCAATTTACTTAAATGGCACACACATCCGTACAGCAAATGCGACCCCGAAAGCAAACCGAAATAAAATGAAAATTTGTAGCTCATGTGAAAACCCCAAAGCGAAAAAAGAGAACAAAAATAAATAAAAAGGTAAATAGAGGGCAACCAAAAAATCATGTAGGCAAACATAATTTAGCTTCAAGTTCAAGGGATCGTTGCTTGTTTTTTTTTTAGAGAACAAGCACTAATCTCATCTTTATCCTACGAATGAAAGAGAAATTGACTTACAGTCGGACATAATGGGAGGATTATGAAGACTTGTGGATGAGCTACGACCTAACTTAAAGAATATGGGCACTTCCAGGATGACGAAAAAATTTTTATTTTTAATTTTGACTAAAAGTAAGATTTTCTAAAATGTTTTTTTGCACGATTAATGTATTTTTTAAGTACTTTCTGTATTTTAAAATTGCGAAAGTTTAATGAAAAAATTCTTAAAATACAATAAAATAATGTAGTTTTCCATTTATAGAAGTTTTTATACCCTTGCAGAGGGTATTATAATTTTGACCAGATGTTTGCAACGCAGTGAAGGAGGCATCTCCGACCCCATAAAGTATATATATTCTTGATCAGCATCACCAGCCGAGTCAATCTAGCCATGTCCGTCTGTCTGTCTGTCCGTCTGTCTGTCCGTCTGTCGGTTTCTACGCGAACTAGTCTCTCAGTTTTTGAGCTATCGAGCTGAAATAGTTCAGCATAGTCTTATTTCTTTAGCACGCAGTATATATGTCGGAACGGCCGAAATCGGACTACTATATCCTATAGCTGCCATAGGAATGATGGCGAAATTAATGTAAAAAAAATTTTAACTTCTCTGTTTTTCAACGTATTTCTATAAATTTTGAGATATAACAGTTTTTTATGGTTCTAGAATTACGGTTTTAATTTCAATAAGATCGGACCACTATATCATATAGCTGCCATAGAAGCGATCGGTCGATTTATATGAAAATGTAAAATTCTACATGTAAAATGTAAAATGTACAAAATTCGATGTTTTTTCGACATTACTAAAATGGTTCGATTTTCAATGATCCAATTGGAGACTGCAAGGGTATACCAACTTCGGTTTACCGAAGTTAGCTTTCTTTCTAGTTTTATTATATTTTTTTACCCTTGCAGAGGGTATTATAAATTTGCAACCCAGAGAAGGAAACATCTCCGACCCCATAAAGTATATATATTTTTGATCAGCATCACCAGCTGAGTCGATCTAGCCATGTCCGTCTGTATGTCCGTCAGTCGGTTTCTACGCGAACTAGTTCTTCAGTTTTTGATCTATCTATCGATATTTTTTCAACATAAAAAAAAAAATGGATCGAGTTTCAATGATCCAATAGCAGACTGCAAGGGAAAACAAACTTTGGCTTACCGAAGTAAGCTTTCTTTCTTGTTTTATTTCAGTTTTCGTTGGATTTTGACATAAATACACTAATATTTGCTAAATAACCATTGTTTTATGAAAATACAACGTTAATTTTAGTTTTTGATCCTGATTGACCCTTTCCTGGAAATGCCCATAAAAATAAAAAATTAGGAATAACATCAAGGAATTTACTACGATACTTTCAAAAACAATATACATTTATATATTAAGTATCAAAGCAAATTTTGGTTTTTAAATAAAAAGAACCTCAATGACAAAATTCCTGGTTATTATTTAAAGATAAGCATGTCTTCTAAGATGGTTTTTAAAAAATTTCAGAATAATTCATGGATATTTGTATGGTTTTATACAAATTTAAAATATTTAAAGCAAGCAAATTCTCAAAAGAGCACTTCACCATTTCGTTTTAGACTCCTCTTTCAGCAACTAACCAATAAGCCCTGCCAAATTGAATTGTTTCAGCGTGCACACCATCAACCGACAAATACATGCACGGTAGTATATAAAATTTATGAAATAAGACCCATTAAAGCACCTCAGTCGAAATAACAACAAATATGGGAATATGTACAGACGCATATCTACGGACAAGCTTGTTTGTCAGACACATACTGGCCAGGAAAAAGTATGCTAACATAAAAATCAACAAGAAGAAATCAGAGAGAAGTATACACATACACAAGTAAACATATGACCAGCACACAGATACAAATCACTTGGCCACACATGCCAGACGTGCCACGCCCCCACACCCACGCATTAAACGCCCAAGAAAAGAGACACTGGAAGAAAACGATATTATTCAAATCCTTGACTCAACAAGTATTAAATCTTCATAAATTATTCCTTTATACACATTTAAGTCCCTCTTAGGTGGACACAATATTTATTAATTTAATTTAAACTAACGTATAAAATTAAATTAGAAAATTTTATATTTTTTGTAATATATGGTAGAATATATTAACGTGATAGAAAATTATGTTTTCTGCTTATCAGGTAGGATATAATTCAACTTATTTACGCTTGGAATAAACATAAAAAAGAATAAAGAATTTAGAGAACTACAAATTTGTCCTTTGCTTTAATTATTTTCAGATATAATTGTACTTATATTTCCAAAAATTCTAAAATGTAAAATTTTCACAGTGTAGCAGCAGCTGAGAAGTGAAAGGAGAAAAGGAAAATCTTTGGGCACACACAACACTCGCCAGCTCAGAAAATAAAACTAACTTGACCCGAAACTACAATGAACAAATAGCAAGGCCAGAACTCAAGGCAACTCGGACACCATGGATATCCTTTCGATCCTTTCAGGGAGGGGTTGGATACAAAAAATATAAGCAGAGAAAGCTGAGAGCAAGCTGAGCGGGAGGTTGAGTTCATATTTTATGCGCATAGCGGCACATGTTTAAATTAACATAAAGCGAAATTGAGCTGCTGCCAGGGCGGTTCCCAAAAGTTGACATTAGGCGCGCACATACACACTGCGACCTTCGCCTCCCAGTCCGCCCCCAGATGGACTCAAAAATTCCACACAAAAGTTGAATTTTATATGTCAAATTCGGGCTAGGGTATAACGCAAGGAGGAAAAAAATGGAAAAGGATTTTTGCGCGGCCTTTTTACATATTTCTCCGCCCGGGTCAGGCACATAACTGTGCATGGCATAATAATGATGCCCCACTCAACCGCAGGGTGGGTGGAACTGGGGGCGGGCCGGTGGCCGGAGGCGTGGCACCTATGAAACACGATGCCAACTGTCTGGTCAGTCAGACCTCGGCAGGAGCCGGTCAAACAAAGTGGAAAGTCGATAAATGCGAAATCAAGGCGTGCGACAACGCCAACGGAAATCCGATCCGAAATGCATATTCGCCAGCCAAAGGAGCCAGATTAAACGACTGACCGGGAATGAATGAATGATCAGGCTTAATCAAAGGGGGATATCAAATTAAATAAAAGCTACAAGAATTTCGCCATTCAACTGCTGTTTAACTATGGAATCTACAGCATTGCTACAAGAAATTATTAAGATAAAACAATAAATATATTGGGTAGAGAAGAAAGAGTATTGTGGTTTCTTTCCTTAACAAAAATAATTATAATCAATTTATAATTATATATATAATTATAATCAAGTCAACCAAAATCATGTTTGTGTTTATTTGACTGACAAATTATTAACTAGAGCTATACTTGTAATCAGAATTTGACAGTCAGATAAACAAAAACATGATTTTTGTGGCCTACTTACCTGATTATACTAGAGCTTAACAGAATATGATGAAGTGATTAAACCGGAGGTTGTTTATAACGAATTATAACATCCATTATCTTCCCGCAGATTTGCTTTCTTATCTAAAGATACCAATCAATGTCAATCCATAAAATTTTCATCATGCAAACGCCTCCAACACTCCACGTTCCTTGACCAATCTAATGCCACTTGGCTCGTGATTTATTCACTGGCTCAATCATCGCTATGCTCGCATCCGTTTCGGAGACCAAGGAGGGTTTATGTGTGCGCAATGCCATAGACAGATGATGCGGCCAAAGCCTTATTACATTGCCAATCGCCGAGCCCCGTTTGAAAATAGCCAAACGCAAATACTCGCACATGACCTAGGCCGGAATCAGACTTTTCCCATATATACATATACGATATATATATATAGATATGCTTGTGAATCTCTTATGGAATTTCTTCTTTGATTAGGAGCGCTTCAACGGCGCTCAACTGAAAGTCCCAGCACTGAACAAGTTTTTATTGGGTTTCTTCCTATTTCTATTTAAATATACATTTTCATTACATTATTTTAATCTCTTAAGTTTCCTCATATGTAAAATAGTAATTTATACACAAATAATTTAATTGTTCAATTAAGTTTAGTTGGGGTATCATATTTTCTGGTTCATAGTGTCCCGGTATGGCTTGTTCCATGATTGACAAAGGATCATATTAGTTTTATTGGTATTTTTTTTACAGTGAATCATCCTTGACTTCAGTTGGCTGGTTTGGGCAATTTCCTGGTCAGAACTCAAAAGGACAGCCCATAAATTTATGTGCCGCCCTTCTGGCCTCAATAATGAGTAAAAATTTTCGATAATTCGGGGTTTCTCGGCCGCCTCGGTGTCCCTTTTTTGGCTGCGCTTCGCTGGACACGACTCATTTGTAATTCACTTTCACTGCCTATTTATTTGCAATTTATTATGGATCGTTTGAGAGCGACAGAGACTGCGAGGAGAAACGGAATGAAATGCCGGCTCATTGGATTATCGAGCCGACTTTGATTTTGGGCCTGGGGAGTTGGACCCTGCAGTGGGTGGAAAACCAAAGGGGAGACTTCTAAAAAATCCCATAAATGTTAATTGCATTGTTGGCTCCATTGTCTGTCCACTGACAACTGCCTGGAGAGAGTGGAGCCGACAATTATGTGACCGTTCCTCAACCCGACCCAGAATCACACACAGGAACAAGGGGCCAAAGAATTTTTCGGCCAGGACATCAAATTCATTAGAAACGCTTCGCACTGAAAATGGGAAAGGAGTGTCTTGGCAGCCCTCAGACTCCCGATGCTGCTTGTGTTCCTGCATGCAAAACGATGTTTTAATATGAAATTAGTTGAGTCCTTTGCTTTTTGGCTCCGGTGCGTGCAGCAGGCTGCTAGCCAGGCAAGCTGGCAAGCTGAAAAACCGGACAGGACTCAGCACTTGGCAAAAGTAAAACAAATACAAATTGCTTGCCATGTACTTATTTGGTCAACAAATGACAGGACATTCCCCCACACTCACTCGCAGGGAAACGTATAGCCAACATTAACACAACATTGCGACTGTTGACTTACGCAACAAGAAGCAGTTACGACCAACTGCCAAAGTAGAAACAGTGGCAGCCGCAAAGTGGGAATACAGAATCGCAGAAGGCTGGAGCGGAAGCAGTTAGCATTTAAGCCCTGGCTAACGACAGTCGTGGACCATTCAAGATGGAAGGCCAGCTTGTAGGCCCTAACAATTAAGACAAAGTGTAAATATTTCTCTCATTGACTTTTTAAATGGGAATGCGTTATCTTGGCTATGGCTTGGTATTTAGGCACAGGGAATGGGTTGAGTGGCGAAATCAGATAGGAAATCAATATAAATAAATGTAAGTTATAAGCCCTATAATAATTCGATATAATACATATTCTTAAATATAAATTTGAGAAGTTACAATTCCGAATGTACTGGAGGCTCGCCATTAAACATTTTCAGAGCTGAAAAAAGCACTTTGAGCTCCAGGAACATGAAATTTTTCTAGCCTTTTGTCCTGCCAATTTGGAGTGTATTTCGACGGAGCTCTCTAATAGACCTGGCGTCCTCAATTTCACTCACTCCTTTCAGCACCGCCGCATTCTTCCCCCCTTGATTTGACATGCGGCAGGCTGCCTGAACTTTTCCCACTGTCAATTAAAAGCGAAACTAATTAAACTTTGCAACACTGGCACAGACGAGACGCGTAATTAATCGACACATATACCAGCCGCAAAAAACGCCCACGAAACGCTCCAAGTGAAGCGAAAGAGAGGGAGGGAGTGAAGGCAAGGCAATGCTAATGCAACAAACGCTTAAAGTTTAATTAAACTTTGATAAAAACAAAGAGTCATGGGCGCCAATGACGATGACGACAATTATTAATCAATTTGGTGATTTAGTTAGGCAAAAAAGGATTTAACCAAGAGCAACAGCGGCGAACAACAAAAAACTTCCGTGTGCAAACAAAATAATATCCGTTTTTCCCTTTGTTAAGCCCAGAAGCCCCGCGCTGCAAGAGAACCACAATTCAGCCAACAGAAAGGTCACGAGGAAGAAAGCCCATTGTCATCATTGGGAAACGCCAGGATGTAATGACAAAAGAAAGAAATTATGACTGGAATGCTAGATTTTAAGGATCGAAGCTCTCACTACCCTACCATGTCGAACATTTGAGCAATAGCCAATTATAAAATCAATTAAAAATTAATCAATATTAAAATATCGAATCAGAGAGCCTTTACTGAGAGCCTGCCACGTAAGAGGTCCAAAATAGAGAAGGGGCCTTACGAAATGGAACTAAAATTAGTGGCTCCGTTTTAAATAAAAAGTATTTAATTATATCAGTACTTAATAAAAATGGTGACGCATCATGTTTATGATTTATTCAACATTTTGTTATGTCATGAATAAATTTGCTGTTTTCTTATTTAGCTAAATTAACAAACTTAACTATTGTTCAAAACTTTAATCATAGATTTGATTTTAAATTAGGTTTTATAGTAATATTTATTTTCTAATAATTAAAAATGATATACAAAAAATAATTATATATATGTACTATATGGGCATTTCCAGCAAAAGGCTAACTAGGACCGAAAACTAAAATGTTTACTATCATCGTTTTTTTGTGCATACATATATTTATATAGAAACTTTAAATCAATTAAATAATAGTTGAAAGTAAAATAACGTATTTTTATCCCGTTCGAATGTGCCGTTCGCCATTCCCCATACTATTGCCCATAATATTAATAGGTAAAGTCAATAATTAATATAATGTGTCTTGAATGCCTGGGCTTGTTTCGGAATTTTATGTTAATACCAAAACATTTAAAATTAAAAAACATGGCCGTAAAATTGACTCTAAAAAAAGGTTGCCTGCAAGTCAACAAAATATTTATCCACCCCTTGTAAAGGGTATAAAGAGGAGGCACTAAAAACAATATGGCGTCACTTCCGGTCGCGTATTAGCAGCATGGCGGCATAAGGGGCACAATGCATTGTCATGAATCGTGCCGCAGCTTAGCGGGTGTCATTGTGGTTGTTGGTGCGCGGTTGTCCCATTGTCTGGGCGTCATCATCATTAACGATGGAAGGGGCTCCGGGCCTTGATCGATATAGACCTTGGCCCGATGTCGGGCGGGAAATCATTTTAAATTTGCCAGCGGCCGTAGGCAGACCTGAGACATTAAATTAGATTAATGACCTGGGCGGGCACTGCAAAGTGGGGTAACCTCCGGCCAGGACCAAGACGCAAGCCAGGAGCAAAACCAATCCGAGGTGAACTGAGCACTCATTATGCGCCGCACGAGTTCGATTTGATGCTCATTTACTTGTTTGTCTGCCCCATGATTTTTCTTTCAGCCGGGATTCCCTTTTTCTTTATTTTCCCCACCCGCCGTTGTCTCTGACCCGCTGTGTCCCAGCCTCGCACTCTCTCTCTCACTCTCGTCGCTCGGCTCACCGCAATAATTGGAAAAGTTTTCATTTGAACGCCATCAACGACAGCGGCAACAGCAGCAACAAGAACAATGGGGCGTGTTACTACAACAAGAAAATTGCGGTTCCAGCAACAACATCACCAGTAGCAGTAGAAGTGGCAGTGGCAGTGGCAGTGGCAGTGGCAGTAGCAGTGGCATCAGCAACAACGCCAACAACAACAAGGCCGGCAAAAAGTCATCAAAAGGCTACTAAAGGTTGACGCAGGCAATGGCCAGTGTCCCCGATCTCCTTTAACCATCCCCATTCCCATCTCCATCAGCATCACTTCAGCACTGAGAAAAAATGATCATCTTCATATATATCCCTTATCCTAATTATACTTTTTATATATCTAAAATCCCATAACAACCTTTGTGATTGATTTAGAAGCCGAGAGCACTTAATTAAAAGGTCTTTTTATATTAATAATACATTTTCGCACTGTGTACGCCCATCTTCAGCCCGGCATCCTCATTCTGTCCGGCAACTTTTTGCGGCCATCGCACGCTCTCATAGATTTGGCACGCAACGGACCACGAAAACGAAACGAAAACACTTTGCACACAGGGGGAGAAAGTCTGGAGACGGAGTCCAGGGGCCAGGTCATGCTGTTTTCTGCTCGCCAGATGACTCGCCTGCATTGGCCCGATGCACTGCCACATACAAGAAGCTTGACTGGACCCGAAAGATGGGCTTGCACAGGGATTTCCCATGTCGAGGAGGACAATAATAAATGAATAATGGTCTGGTAGGTTTTTCATAATTATCTCAATAATGTTTTTAATACATTTTTTTAAAAGTAAAACATATTAGATTCCCAAAAACATTTTGAGCCTTATTTTATTTATAAGACATTTAACAACTTGACAGCTTGAAGGATCTCTTTAAACGCAGACTTAAATTTCAATGATATAAGCCTTGTTCCCAAATAAATAATTAATATGAATATTATTTATATATATTACTTTTGCATGTGGACCATTTTATTCAGCTAAGGTCGTTGCAGCTTGCACTTTTTTAAAATATTTTAAATCCTGGTATCCCTTCCCTGGCCATTTCCATTTGCAGGTTTCGTGAGGACATTGCGCATTCGCATAGTGGCCCGAATAGCACTAACCGACCTGGCATTGCAGCTTGCCTACAATGATTCAAGTTTTCATTATCAGCCCGGCACTTCACACTCTTCACTGGCCAAGTTTGACTGCTCCCCAAAATCCCCAGCCCAACTTTTCCTTTTCCCGAAATTTTCAACTACCCTCGGCAGAGAAGCTGGAGCAGCAGCAGTTAAATGTGAAAAGTTCCATTTCGTGTGGATTACGTCGTTTATCCTGGCAAACAGGCGCAGGGACACACACACACACACACACAGCCTGCCAGGAACACCGCTACCCATACAAAGGCACCAACACTTACATAGGATAATCATCCAGGCAGGCAACCGCTTTCGATCGCTCGCTGGGCAAATGCATTTTCGACGCGCTTCAAATGCGCCGCCAACCCGTCCAGAAAGAAAACCAATGAAAATGTTTACCCCGCACTCAATGCACTTGGCTCCCAAAACTCTACAGGACTCGTTTCGTGAGACTCGGAGATGGAGCATGTGCGTGGGCGTGGCATTTTGGGATGGAAGTTGCCGGAATTTGTTATAGCAAATGCTAATGAAAAGTTGCTCGTTACCAGTTGCTATCTGCGGCTGCGGTTCGGGTTTCGGTATTAGTTTTTCGGCTGCCAAAAAAGCCGAAAACGCACAGCTTCCGTTTTGAAATGTTAACTCAGTGCTAATTTTAATCGGATTTCTCTATAAATCATTGCTAGCTTGAAACCACACAAATAATCACAGATCCTTTTGCTCATTATTTTAAAAAATGTGTGTTTATCTTAAAGGATCATTATTATTAATACTTTTAAAATTAATAGGTATATTTTAATTTAAGTGATAGAAAATCCAATTAGTGAAAAATCATGAAATAATCTTCATCAAGTAAGCTATAAAAGTTATGTTTCTTAGGTCACATAAGTACGAGTATGTAATAGGTATCCAGAAAAAATGTGTGTGGACACTTAATCTCAAAACTCTATACCTTGTGTTTCCATTTTGTTCAGGTGAAGCAATAGAACTCTGCTTTCTTTCCACTTTTGTTTAGGATCTCTTAGGACGAAAACAATTGCCCAAAAGGTTTTAATCAGCTGAAGTAAAGCCTTTGTAGTGTTCGCAATTCTCTCCGCAATATCCTGCTGGCTTCGACCAAAAATCAAATGGGAGCCAAGACCAAGCCAGAGCACTCCTTTCCTCGCAATGCCCGTTTCTAATTCTCTTCCAACTCATTTGTTTCCGCTCGCTACCGCTGCCAGTTATCTTTCAGCACTCAACATCCACTTGCACCACCTACACGTCCTGCAGCGGCACATATTGCTGGGAATGTTGTACCAATAAACCAGCTCCGCTCCTGAATGGATAAGAATGAGGATGTGGATGAGGATTAGGAGGAAGAGGTGGAGGTGGAGGTGGAGGGAGCGGGCGCAGAGGTGATGAAGGAGCTGCGGGAGGAAGGAGGTGGAGCTGCTGTAGATTTGCTTACAGCTGCAATGCCATGCAATTTAGTTGAATTACCAAGTGAAACAATGGCGTCTGTTAATTGGTTTCCTTTGTCCTCGGCCCTCGGTAATGGGGTTGCATCCGCTGTGGACCCAAATCCTGTCCTGCTGCCCTTGGGCTCTAGCTGTGGCCGTTGCTGTGGCTCTGGCTGCTGTTTGCCAATTGCTAGAAGAATTTAAAATTGTCTTTGCCGAGGCAAATTTATTAAACAAACAAAAAGCCAAAGTCAAGAACTTTCTGCTGGAGAATACCAAGAGAGGGGACCAGTGGATCGAGCCTTCAAGCTAGTGAAGTGCAGCCATGAAAATTTGCATTTTGCACTAACTAACCTAAGGACAGGAGCCTGGACCATGGGCGACAGCTGACAGCTCGACCAGTGCTAATGAATGCCAAGACTCATCTTCTTCTAGTGCACTCAGGAAAATATTCTACATATAAAAAAATAATTTAATTGTATTTTATGTTATATTTGTTCCCGCTGGTCCTAATTACCGAGAGAAATCTTATTTATACAGGAACGAATTTTGTACTAAAGATTTAAATTATAGCAGAAAGTCCAACCAATGGCATCTTCTATAACTTTATATATTTGACCCGATTGTTTTAGTGTGCTTTCCGTGGTCCCTTGCTGGTGTCATTTTCTCCAGACTTATCCGAATGTGACTTGGAGCAGCTTGCTTATCTTTATGACGGCGCATAACTAAATGGCCAATCAGTGAAGCTGCAGCTGACAAATGATTGTCTTGGCTGGGGTCCACTGTCTTTTTAACCGCTCTCCCCCGGCAGCCGGCAGCCTTGATTTCTGCTCGGCCATTTTCGGTTTTGTGTTTTGAGAAATTTAACTCCGACGTTCAGGAGGAATTAGTCCGTTGTTTGGATTGCCCCTCAAGCTGCCGTTCATTTAATTGTTCTCGCATTTCTGTTCGTTCTTCAAATTCATCGGGGAGCTCTTAAACAGCTTAAGCATACTTTCCGTAGAACTCTTCTCCGCCCGACATATATATTGCTACATATATTCTAGACTATCCGTTAAAATATAATATAAGATAAGTCCTTATCTAATTGTTTTGGTTTAGGTACAATATTCAGCAATCTAAATTTAATTCATTTTATTATCATTCAAAGGAGTAATTGCTTTTGAAAATTTGTACTATCCTATCATCGGTTTCTTGATAGAGCGTCAGTTTTTGTTTTCGAAGCCAAAATTCGTGTGTGAGCACATTAGCCCTTCCCAAAAGATCAGATCTGGGGAAGAGGCGGTGCATAAATTGGCAGTACACTGCACCGGTTTCAAATGATCTATGTGAGATCACAGTCCAGGGTAAGTCCAGGGTATGAGGAAGACGGTCGGTGCCAACACTATCTTCCTGCCGAAGATTCTTACCAGCTGACGCGGCCCCAGGGGGTGTGGTCGTGGTCCCATGATTGTATACCGATGTCTATTGATCTCTTAAGCACCGGGGCAATTTACCGCCAATTCATGCACCGCCGCTTCCGCAGTTCGGTTCCTTTGCAAAGGGTTAAGAACTGCTCACACAGGAAGTTTGATTTTAAAAACAACTTCAACGGATCATCCAAGCCTTATCCCGATCCTTGGAAATCTTGATGTTGATAAGTAAGCTTATGTAGCAGGATGGTAACATTTTTTAAGTGCGACCACAACGTCCATAAGAACAAAGCTAAAAAGTTAAGAAGTGAGACTTAATCTATAGGTCGCCAAGATTTTCAGAGCCAGTCCGTACCTTCTATGGTTTCGCGGCCAGTGCCACAGGGTTATTTTCAATAGGGGCAGAAATACAGATGTATCGCAGGGCTTCATTGGTATTTTCCATCACAAACATCGATTTCCTTTCACTTAGAACTTGCGCAGGCTTATAGTTCTAAATAAGAAGCCCTTCCTCGTCAGCCTGAAACCGCCTTTGGTGGACACCATTGTGGCTTTCAGTGACGCAGAAACACAATAACTAGGAAACACGGAAGAATTAATACAAATTCAAGAGCTCAACACTTCTCCAAAAACACTTACTTCGAGAATATGTAAAACTAAAAATTTAATTGTGTCATGAGCTAGACGACCCAATTCAAAGTGAGGATTATAAGTTGAGAGCTCCAAAGGTTTGATGACAGGCACGGGTCATAGCTATCTAGATCGAATGTCTCAACATTTGTATTTTTTTTAGTATATTCGAACCTCATCTTCGAAAATTAAAAATACATTAAATCTTTTATATAAAAATTCGGTGCAAGCAAATTTCGCAGAATTATTGTGACACACTTGGCCCAAAAGAAACAATCAGGCAAGCTTATCCAGTCCTGAACTTAGATGTGGAATGTTGTTTCTTTTGCACAATAACTTAGTATAAATAATAATAAAATTTTTTTTTTCAAGTTTTTGAAATTTTTTTAAAAATTGCTCTAACGGTTTTAATAGTCACTCAAGGCCATATAGCCCTTGAGTTTGCACAACTTTTGGTATATAACACATATCTGTGAAAAACAAAAATAAATTACAAATAATTCAACTAGTTCGTTTTCGGCACTAAGCTGTAAAACACCTAGCCTTGAAAAAAAGAGCAGCGTATCGAATTAGAAACTCGTTAATATATTTATAATATTAATTAATATATAAACTTGCCTTAGGAAAGATCGGGCCGATTTAATAACCGCTATATGAGACCTTTAACAAATAAATGCAAAAATATATATTTGTAATTAGTTTCAACATTTTAAGCTAAGTTGCAGCATCTTTTGGGTAAATATAAGCTTTCTCTGAAACCATATAAATCTATCACAAAATCCAATGATAGCATATCAATATTGCAATTGATTTTAAACAGTTGTTAAATGCACACAACGCTGGGAAAGGAAGGGAAGCCCCCGTGTTTCCATTGTAAAACTTTGCCCTATCTGGAGATATTTGCATACACTCGCGGAGAAAATGAAAGGAGAAATTGGAGGAGCGAATACCCCGAAAACTTTTAGCTTTTGTGGCAGGCATCGAATTTTTTTTTGGTCTTTGCGTTTGCTTTCGACTCTTGGCTTTTAGCCGGGCTGTAAGTCAATAAGCGAGTGTTGAGCTGTAAAGCGGCGCAACTTTTGGCCGGTTGAAAAATGAACTCAGCAGTCGAGGCGACTGTCGTCATAATTTGTCTGGCAAGTTTATTGCAGGGCATAAATCGCGTGGCATTGATGACAGGCAGCGGGGCTCACACACTAAATCAATTATGATTAAAGCTCATTACACTTGCAGCACACGACTTGGGGGCCGCGAGAGCCGCAAACTTGTGCGGAAATTGCATGGAGATCTTGGGGTTGGGGTTTTGCGGATTTTACGTTATGGGTATTGGGTTTTGGGGCTGGGTTTATGGTCTCGGTCGGGACGTCCCCCCGTCTCGGGTGTGTGGTTATGCGCCCTGCAATGACAATGATTTGCCCTTCCATCGATTGCTCGGAAGCACCAGTAATGCCTGCGCCATGTCACTAATTTCCAATGCGCCGGGCAGCCGCACACATGGCCACGGCGGAGGAAGAGACTGGAAACTCGGTTTATAATTGAGACAATAATTAGATGAGTGTCATGAGTGTTGGGGACAGGCTATGGCTATTTGCCGCCATAATCAAATGTCGCCTCAATTGTTGGTGTACTGCATACTGGGCCCCCGAGAGCATTGAGTAAGCCCCATTAAGAATAACATTAAGCATAAATCTTGTGAATTTAGATTAATAACTGTGAACGGAATATCGCTGATGGGTGAAATCTATCTTACAGCTGCTATTTTTAGATCCTACCAGCATTAATCTGCTCTTACAAACCCTTACTAATATCCCATATTTCAATTTAGTTCAGCCCAGTATATTATCTAGCCTTGTAACCAAATTCTGGAATAATTCGCCAAGAAATTGCTTCGCTATCAGCCACCTTACGAAACAAAGCAAATTGCGGCGCTGGGCCAGGAGGAGCATTCAGCTGAGGGAAAGATAAAAGTCTATCGAAGTTAATGACAGCGTCAGCTTTCTTTAGAATCGACTTACTGGCCCGACTGCCAAGTGCGAGGAATGCGGAGCAGGGCATTCTGTATTATTTAGGTTGCGTTTATTTCTCATTCAATATTTGTTTTGTGTGTTGAAAGACAAACTCCCACACACACACACACACACAGGCACACTCACTCCCTTACACGGCTGACATGGCGCAAGGATATGGCCTTGCATGCGTGTGAGTGTTTCGCTTCATATAGAGGCCGACCGCCTTACTCTGCTCTGTATATAAATGCCTACTTATAACGACATTTAATTTCAAAGCACGCACGCACGGGACGAGCCTGCAATATTGAATATTGAAGCGACTTTCACGGATACTCACTCAAGAGTCAAGGCCGTAGTTTGCCCAAAGAAAAGGGGGTTGAATCTTATATTATCTGAAATATACCCTATAATTCACATTTAAATACCCTTCTAGAAAATTAAAAAAAAAAACTGAAAAATTAAATTGTATAAGCAAAATCGATCAATTATAAAGGGCGTTGTGTGATATTGCCCAAGTAAGAATGAGAACACACAGCTAAATTAGAGTAAACTTTAATTCCATATAAGCTGGATTTGAAAAATAAGCTTACAAAAATATAAACTTTTAAAGAAATATGGTATACATACGTTGTTTATGTAAATAAGAAATATTTTAAGCTCCCCAAAAAATGGCTTCCATTTACTCAGTTTTAATTTAACTTTCTATTTATATGATGAAAAGGAATACAACTTTAATAAGAGAGCAAAAATTCAATTCATCTTAAAAGCAAAACTGAAGAAAATAATTCAGCTGATACATCGTGCTGTATTTGTTTGCTAACCCGCCGCGATCATTTATTTTTTTATATTTATTTCGATAAATTTCTAGCGCTACAGTATTTCTTTTTTGACCTTAAATTGTTCTCATTATTATTGAACTAATATATATAAAAGCTTGTTAAATACGTATCGAAATCGGGGAAAACTTTCTGCTTAATTTAATTTAATCCTAATTTAGTCCCTCTCAAATCCAAAGCCTTTTCAACCTCAACTAACCAAACTCAACAAACGCGAGAAGCCAAACAGCGGCACACTCTTCATCAGCCAATGAATGGGAAATCAACGTAGCTCCCTCGAAGCGCCGCCCCTGGAACGCATACCAAATATCCTCGCACATACACACACGCACTCGGCGGGCCATTTGCACCTACACGATCCTGCTTATTTAGTGGCCATGGTCCGTGGACAGGAGCTGGTCACGGGCCGGGATTGGGCTCTGGGCTTTGGGCCTGGTCCGCTTTGTTTGCCCATCGCCACAGACAGTCAATTTATTTGCAACACATGCAACGTCGGCGGCGGCGGCGGCAGCAGTGGAAGCATCCAAAAATGGCGTCTTTGCACCTTCTAATCCTGGGCGGGTTTACGTTTTTGGCCCCGACCTCCGCGCTAGCCATGTTTTTCGGCCCTCGGGGGGCTGCGCATAAATCTCGCACGCACAACATAATTATCCAGCCAACAATCGCCGAATGGGGCAGTGCGAATGAATGAACGCACCGAAAGCACCGAACGGACCCCCTTTGCCAACCGAAAGCCAACGGCCAGTGAGTAAGTTAGTGGCGCCCAGTGGCTGCGACTACTTAGTGGCAAGTCCATGCTACTAATGCCGCATTTAAGCCCACAGCCGAAGCCAATGAAGGCTTAAAGTTGCCCAAACTAGGCTGCTGCAGCAGTTGATTCGGTGTCTCTAACAGGGACAAAGTAAGACTAACAAGTTCTGATTGGTATAAAGGCAAGGTAAGTTATGAGCGCTTACTTTATTTGTTGGTCACTTTGTTACTGGAATTATTTAATTAATATAAAAGTATTTAATTATTTGAAACATTTGAATTCTTTCCAAAAATATACCGTAATTTTTTTAAAAGTTATTTATCTCTATCTTAATTTGCAACTGATTATAAATTCTAAAACAAGCATGTTTTCAACAATATCTGTAACCTAAGAAAGCAGTATTTTTGAAGGAAGATTTCACGATTAAATCATTTGGACTGGCTTAAATGAATAAATCATAAACATCATTTTTATTTACTAAGTATAATATATAAACAAAATTCAGCAATTTTAATTTAATTAATTTTATTATCATTCAAAGGAGTGGTTGCTCTTGAAATTTTTTACTATATCATTATCGGTTTCTTGATAAATAGAGCGTCAGTTTTCGTTTTCGAAGCCAAAGCCATTTGTATTATTCAAAATTAAAAATACATGAAATCTTCTATATATAAAATCTGTGCAAGAAATTTTCCCAGAGTTGTCATGGCAACCTTGGCCCAAAAGGAACAATCAGGCTAATCCAGTTCTGACCTTAGATGTGGAAAGTTGTTTCAAAAAATACCCCTAAATACTTCTTAAAAATTCTTTTGCAGAATAATATATAATGAATTATATTCGGGCTCGAAAATAAAAGTCCAAATTAGGTCAGAGACTCAGGGTACTTAGTACTTGACATTGGCACAGGACCATGCGCAAAGTCATATAAACATATTCTTAGCCTCGTCCTGCCCCTTTACACATTCCTAATTAACATAAAAATTAAAGCTGCAAACAGGCCAACGAAAAAGTTCCCAGGGAAGCTGAAGTGGCTAGAGGGGTTGGTGGTTGCATGCGAATTGTCGACAGAGAGTTTAATTCTTTTTTTTTTCTCTTTCATTATTATTATTATGTAGTTTTTTTTTTTGTATTGTCGGGTAAGCCTTTCTCTCTACTTAAAGTTATTAGAGCAGAAAATCACATAAACGCAAATGAAGTAAGTTTCATGCCCGCGCAATGCTTAAAAGTGTGCAAAAAGCAGCCAAACAACTGTGTAAAGCACAGTAACAACAACTACAACTAGAACTAACAACTGTTAACAACACAAAAAAAATAAAAAAATTACATGTAAGAATGCTAGTCTCAACAAGTACCGACCTTTGAATACCCCCCGACACCCGTTGTGCAGAAGTCTTAGCTCCGATTACACTGATTTTAATAGGAAGGAATTGAAAGCATTTCTGTGAAACGAAATTTGTTTAAAAAAATAAGGAAATTGATACAAAATATATTACTTTGGACGCCACATGTGTCTGTCTAAAAGAAAAGCCATCTTTAATACGACTTATTAATAGGTTTTAAAGGCATAAATCGCCCTTGCAGTCTGGATCCCATTCAGTTGGTTAAAGAATAGAAAACTATGTTTTTTTAATGCCTTGATTTATATATGTATTCTTTTTTTTTCGTCAAAAGGCATTGTTGTTGTGACTCCAGATCGTCGCGTTCAACATACCCTGGTATTCTCTGATTACTTGGTGTGGCAAGTAGGGATTCTGCGAGAGGAGGAACAATGGGAAGTGCGCGCAAGGTGCAGGAGAGAGGCTTGGGAGAGAGTTTTTGCCGTTGCCAAAGCAAATATGCAAATTGTTGATTACAAACTTTTGTTGCTGCAGCTCCGTAGCCCCCTCCGCACCCCCCTTCCGCTTGCCACCAGCACCCTTCGGTCCCTTTGGTTATATAAATATTTAAGTATCTGCGCATTGTTGCTGCTGCCATTCGCCGTACGTCCGCTGTCGTCCTTCCCGGACGGCATTGAGAATTGTCTAAATTAGACTTTTGAGTATTTTGCATATTTAATTGAAATTGCATTTCTTAAATAACTCACTGTCATTCGCACAGCTCGCACACACACACACCGCCCGCCCGTAGTACATGTGCCGTTTATTTGTGCATTTAACTACAGTTTGCTTTTCTCTGTGCTCCTCTCTGCTGCGTGTGTATTTGTTTAGTTTTATAAGAGTTTGTTCAAGTGCATGTCTTACCCAATTCTTTGTTTATTTACTTTTGCCCAGAACAAAACGGAAACTACAACACAGTACCCGAAAAAAATCCGAAACTCATTTGCAATTTGTTTAATCAACACTCGACGCACAACCAGCTGCTACACCCACACTAGTTCGCCCAGATACATCCAACAACACACATTACACATACGGCACGTGTGCCAAGAAGGACGAGGCTCAGGCTGTAGTCCCCCAGAAAACTTTCCGCTTGCCAGCAAAGTCAAATAAACATGCTAATTAAAAGGCGTCCACATAAGGAAGGAAGAGGGGTAAGGGCACGGGAGTGATAGTGGGGCAACGTGGAGATGTTTGACCCAATTTAATTGGATATCCACAGAAAGTAGATCAAGCCTAGTCAATCAAGCGAGAGAATTAACCTGCGAGAGACCAAAGGAGTCCAGGCCAGTAACTACCGAACCAAAAAAAAAGTAACAATAATATATACTTGAAAATTTCAATTAAAAAGACTTTAAGGCTCGGAAATTACCCTGAGAGCTTCATGAAATAACATTATTTAAATATCAAAACTTGTTATTTTTACAAAATCTATCGAGTTTCTGTCTCTTGTTGTTCTCTGTACACAAAAGGTCCCCGAAATATTTTGTATTGTCTTTAATTTAAATTTAAATGTATTTCTGAATGCCTTGTGATAAATATGTTCTACTACAAATGTTGTACTCACAAGTCATATAAACAATAAATATTCTTATAATTTAAACTACATTAACTTAATACTTTTAAGTTACTTTGATTGCCCTATAAACCACATGCCAAGGAAAGCTACAAATATAACCCCGAATTGCAATTGCAGTTCCCATTCGCATTTCTTCACTTGGCTTAGCTTTCGCTTTCATTTTCATTTTCGTTTCTATTTCGCTTTGATGGCTATCTAAATGCGGCTAATGAATGCTATTAATTCGCTGAGGCAACTGCAATGTCCCACTGCTGGGTGTTTTGGGGATTTCTGTGCCGATTGAAATCGGATTAATAAATGAGCGTTGCGCAGAAAAATTCAATTAGACAGCGGCTGGAAGGAGCAGCAGCCGGCAATCGTGTCCGGGCTTAACTACCTGTAATTTTTCTACCTTTAATACAATTATTCGCCCCGGACCCGACGGGGGCCTTAATGGGCAACGGAAGTCGCAGCTGGACCGGATCATTTTTAAGGCTGACATTTTGTGGTTTCCCCGGCACCAAGGGCGGCAGCTGCAGCTGCTGCAGAAGCCTGTGGCCGTCTGATTTATGTCTGCAGTAGTTCAATTGGCAATGACAAAGTTGGCAATCATTGCTGCCGAAATCAATGGAGGGACCCAAGCGGAGAACAGCTACAGAAATATTCTTGTCTAAAATTCATGGGCGTCGGGGAAATCTAATTACTAGCTTTGCCGTCCTATAACCAATTTCGTGAGCAACTTACTCTTCTTGATTCTAATGAATTACAAAGGATTTTGTGAAATCATTACTACAAAATAAAAATTAAATAATGAAAAGAAAGGACTTCCGAAAGCATAAATTTTTGTATATATATTAAAGAAATTAACAG
Organism: Drosophila tani; assembly: GCA_008042535.1. Classification (NCBI taxonomy): domain Eukaryota; kingdom Metazoa; phylum Arthropoda; class Insecta; order Diptera; family Drosophilidae; genus Drosophila; species Drosophila tani. The sequence continues at coordinate 288,049 of VNJO01008366.1, forward strand.
GGATTTTAAAATTATATTTTAAGATATGATAATTAGGTTAAATTAACTAACTCCAATGTTCAATTCAAAAATATAATTCGAAGACAAGTTAAAATAATACCTTAGTTTCTAGACATATCCTCCTCCTTCCTTGTTGTTCCTTTTTATGGAAAAATAAATATTACCATATAAGAAGGTTTACCACTGCCAATGGGATTTGCTTGGAGCCAATTCTGTCATTTTTCATGTTTATAATTTAAGTTAAAGTAAATATATTTCTGCCAGAGTATTTATTTCAAAATACAGACAGCGCACATCGTTAATCCCTGACTGCTATAAATCACACATGAGTATAAGAACAAAACCCATCCACCCGCACGGTCCGAACTTATCGTTTATTCTGGCTTTTAATTAAAATTTAAAAAACCAATTACAACTGCGACAAGATTTAATAACAGCAGCAGCAGTAGCAGCAGCATGGCAGGGTGCGAAAAAATGGGTTAAAATTACATAAATTTTGCAGAAAATATGAAGGAGCAACAAAAAAGCAAAAAACAAAAAACAACAACGAAAAAGTGAAAAGAGTGTCAGAACTGAAAGATGGAAGGGAGCAAAAGAGTTGGGGAGAACGGGACAGCGACAAGGAGACACGAAATGGACATGGTCGTGAACGCGAAAGGGGGAAAAGGACAAGTCCAGCTCAAACGCACACACACACACTCGGAAATGTATGAAGGATGAAATTTTTGCGGTTACGCACACTCACACTCGCAAAAACATGCACATCAATGTCAGCGAGAGACCAGAATAGGAAATGGTTCCTGGGGATGCCAAGATTGGGTTGTGGATGCTTTTAGGGCCGCTTGTCAGATGCTGGCACCGGTTTGAGCTTTTCGTTTTGGCGCTTTCCTGCAGTCACTAGACTGATTTAAAATGTTACCGTTATTTATACACGTAGACCAGGCTATATAAACAGCAGGACCAGGAACAGGAACAGCAGGACCAGCTCCCTTTCCTTTTCCTCGGAGGACCAAAGCTGAAGCGCGTATATTTTCTCTTTTGCACATTTTTCATCGTTTACAGCGCGAGAGTGTGTGTGTTTTGTGATGTGTTCGTACACTTAAAGAAAGATATTTAATAGAAAAATTAATCAAATCGAATATATAATAGACAAGCAAAACATACCATTAGCTTCAAGCCTTTGGGTTCATAAGAAAAAAGGTTGCTAGGGTTCTTTTAAAATTAATAAATTTATATATTATGAAGAAAACATAATGCTACGTATAATTATTTTTTTTTTATTTTTTTTTTTTTACACTTTTTAACTACAATATTTAGTGACAAATAAACTTTTCATTACATTTCAGTTTCTTAATTTAAATAATTAAATAACTAAATATTAATATATATTGCATAACAAGTAATCAGATCAATAGTTCGAAATCCTTGAACAAATTGCCCTAATATTAATATAATTTTCAGTGTCCTGGCGTGTAGCTGCAGGTCGACAGCATCCTGCAAGTGACTGACTTGCGACTCGGGACCAAAAGCAGCAGGGGCTGCAAATAGAACGGAGGAGGAGCTGTAACAACACCTCGCATCCTTGGCTGTTGCTGTTCGCTGTCAAAAGAGATTTTTTCAAATTAACTTTTCATATATTTATGTACGTTTAAATTTTCAGCTCAAACCCCCCATTTACCTATAAGCTACAGAACATACGTATAGGTATAGCAGACCGCCGCAGCCGTGAACAATAAGTATAAAACGTGAATTCAACAGAAAAGAAATTCATTTCACAATTTTATAACCTAAAACTGTGGAAATTAAATTATAAATAGAACATTCCAGGAAATAATAATTGAGAATCTCTGCTTATTAATTTAATTTTATATTATCTTTAAAGGTAACATAATATATTGTGTCAAAAAATTTCTAACTATAGATTACTGTGCTTGCATTTTGTAGAACTTTTCCTTAACCAATATGTTTCTATGTACTTCCGCCTTCTCGCTCCTGAATGAATGTGTCATAAACGGTTGAGTTGCGAAAAAAGTAGAAAAAACTGAAGAAAGCAACGCAGTCAAAAATAATATAATTTCCCACATATTGTACATACTTCCTGAAGGTTAGAAAAATGCTCAACTGTAACCGAAACTAAAGCTGACATTTTTGCGTTGCGAAAAGTCAACATTTTGGTTCTCATTTCAACTGCTGCGCATTCGGGTCTCATGCATTTTTCAACTGGTAAACAACACTTTTGCAATAAATATTTGATAAAGTGCCAAAAGTCACTTAAGCAGAACCAGGAGTGTAATACTCTACAGAAAGGAAAGACAAATGCAGTGTCCTCTTTTTAAGTAAAGTTGTAACACAGGATTTAATAAGATATTGTTTGAATTCATTTTCGACGTTGGTTTCTTAAAATAAACAAAATAGTCGTATTAGTAAAAAAAACAGAGACGGAGACTAGTAGGTGAGACTGCATGTGGATGTTAGCCACTCCATTACCATTACCAGATCCCATAAAAATGACCAGAGATCCCACACAAATGATTCAGCCATTGGTAATTAAGAAAACATAAAATAGCATTAACAATGGGAAACATAATACCCCAACAGCTAGCAGTAATTTTCACACTTAAATATGTAAGTATGCAAGTTATTCAATATTCAACAAACAGCGAATATAAAGCTATTATAGTAATTGCTGTTTCCTTGCCGTTAATATTCTGCTCGTGCTTCAAATACCCTTGACAAGGGCAGTAAATGTGTCTCACCGAGCTACACCTCATTTAATACAAATGCAAAATTATTAAGAAAATTAGAAAAAAAAAAGGAAAATAGAAACGACGGGACAAAGGCATTAGCGAAGAAGTGGAAGAATAAGTGAGGCTATAAATAGGGAAAAGAGCTCGCAGCTCATTGGACCCTTGGCCACTGTCTTTGCGAAATCCATTAACTTTATTAAGGAGCTTTAATTAGTTACCCTCAACTGTCCCAATGCCTACTTTTCATTAATTTCCAGGGCTTCCCGCTCCTGTCTTATCCCCGGGATGAGCCCAAATGAGTCGAGGCGAGTCCAGTCAAGGCAACCACTTAAAGACACTTCTTACCTTTTGATGGCCGCCTGCGGCCAAATAAATTACAAACTGGGCCAACAATGGGGGCGCGGGTGGGGATGACTGGCACTCCAGGGTTTTGATTGAACACTCGCATCCCAAGTTTTGACGTTAATCTTTGATTGGAGAGGGCGACGGGCGGAGCTCCTCGTTTTCGCTGACACTTCATTATGTGATTTTAATATGAATATACATACAACAATGGCCCCTTTGGAGGGTAGTTTTCGGCCCGGCCCGGCCCGGCCTGGCCCGCCGATAGAATCTCATTTGGACCCCCAAAACGTTTGATCTTAATTAGTGTACTTGAGCGTTCTTCGGTCCTCCTCCGCCGACTTCGAGTGTCGGCTTTGCATCAGCGAAAATGACAAAATGTCGCAAATCACTCGGGTCAGGCTGCGGAGTGGGAGGTCCTTGATTGGCATCATTTTCCTCCCGATTTCGCTCCAGCCTTCGCCTTTTGTTTAAGCGGATTTCATTCGCATATTAATTGAAGTTTACACAGCAGCAAAAGTAGCCAGCCCGCCGAGCACTAATTAAACTTAAAATCACACTGGCCAAATAATGGAATGACTTTTGAGTCAGTACTAAAATGAGCTCTCAGATATATTTAGTGCATTTTAAGGTTTAAAACTTTAATCCTAAATATAAAAGTATTGACTTGAGTATGTTAAAATTATTCACAAAAAAAAAAAACCAATTTTATTTCATAAAAATATGTTCTTTATCATTTAATTCATAATTTCAAGACCTATGTCCCGATATCCAGAAGAACATGAAGTCTACAAATAGAAAAAGATTTCCCAATGATCTAGAATTAAATTTGTGCTTCCTCTATAAAAAGGTTTGCCTAAATATAGATAATACTCTCAGTGCATTGACATCGAAATACCTTATAGAATGAGGGGTGGGGCCATTGAGTTCCGCGTCAAAATGTCAAGCATGCTGGCGAGCTTAGTGTGGGTAAATATTTTTCAATTAAAATCGCTGCCTGGCTATTTGCTCAGCACTTTAGCGACACGCATAAAAATTTAGTAGACTCATAGACGAAGGTATTTCGATGGCAAAAACGGTGGAAGTAAGGGCCAAGACTCATTGAGACGTGAACGAGGAAACATGAATGAGAATTCGTAAGAGCTTTTAAGGAAGGTAATTAAAGAATTCGATAATATTTAATTAACTTACATATATACGAACGCAAAGCGCATTGGACATTTGAGTTAATTACGCTTTAGTAAATACAGTCCGCTAATTACTGGTTAGATTCATGAAATTTGTAGTTTTACCGAGAATGCTGATCAATTTTGGCCAGAAAAGGCCAACTTAAAAATGGAAGAGAATACATTTTCATTGAGCTTTGAGTAAAATAAAGTAATTTGCCTCGTTTAAAGCATTTGAATGTCCTTTTTTTACTCTCACCAAACCAACAAATAATCATAACCTCTGGGAACAGACTGTGGTCCAAAACTAAACTTTCCATAGCTCATTTTACAGCTGAGCGAGTTCAAGTGGTCTGCTTCCCTGTGGGCACAATATCAAGCATACGCCATGTTAGCAACGCTTTATGCTTATTTTTGGCACACACACACACTTAATTACCCGAAGAGCCAAGTCGGAAAAAGCAGGAACTGTTGTGCCATATCTTCTGCAAATTGGTGAAGACCCTGCCCCCCGAATGCGGTGCTTAACTTTTCAACTGCAGCGCCAAATGGAAACCTCAGTGGCAACAAAAACAAGAACAACGATCAAGCAGCAAATGCCCTGCAAAGTGTCGATAATTACCTGTAAAAGTTTGAGCCAAACCATTAGCAGCATAATGAGGCCTGTCTAGCATAGATTTCCCAGCTCGACCCAACCGGCGCATTCGGTAAATCCCACTATCCCTCTGTCCCTCAACCTAAATGAAACAAAAACGGACGCCAGAGGTCGCTGAAGAGGGGGGGAAAAAAGTGAAACAACACAACTAAAACTTTCACCCATTTGAACTCAAGGGCAGGTGCGGGCAGCGGCAGGGGCGGCAGCTGCTGGAGAAATGCTGGAGCCAGAGTAAAAATAATGGCAACAGCCACACTTGACTGGCGTTGAGTGGTTCATAATTAAAGGGGAAAACCCCAAAAAAGCCTTGAACTCATTCGGCCGGCTGTGGCTGCATTGCGTGCAGCTTGGCCTGAAAGTTGGCCAAGTTGCACAGGCCGCACAATTGTTGCACGCACACAGGCCAACCACAGTCAAGTGGAGTAGAAAAATGCCTATGGGCGTGGACCCACAAGAAGGCTAGGTGCACTGAAAAACATTTTGTAATTTCGTTAAGCCAATTATCCAAAAAAGGTCTTAATTAATATACTACTACAGTATTATTCCAATCCAATCCAATAAAAAATGTTAGTTTCCCAGAATCAAAAGCTTAAATTAAAGTTGCTTTATCATTGGATCTTCAGAAACTAATGTTTGCTGACCTACTTGAACATATTTAACATATCCTTGAGTAAATTTCTTTATTTAATCAGCAAAAAGGTTTCGGAAGCTAATAGGAAAGTTTGAAATAACAATAACAGTACTTTTATGGAAAAAATAAAAATATACTTAATCAAAGATAGAAAAACGAAGTGTTAAGGTATTGTTTTGCCATTTATTGAGTAGGTATATTTTCATTTTATTAACCTACACCCCTTCTTTAAAAGTTTCAAGTGTAATAATTGGCTGATTGCAAATGCATATATAGACATACAACTCAACACATATTCATATTTTTCTTGGGGCCTGGCCAAGTTTCCTTGGACTCTAATTACCATCTTTGACTTGAAGTTGGCGTGGCCGCAACTACTTTCAGCTTGGGTTAATTTCTTAATACTTCACTTGATTGTTGCAGCTGACTTTTGACTGAAACTCGAGTGCAGAACGATACTGAGGTGTTGGTGAACTTGAAAGCGATTTAAGTATGGTTTTTCGCTTACTTGAAATTCATGATATATCATATGATTTATTATTAATTCTAATTAAATGATTAAAGGAAACAATTGACTTTTAGAATTCTTTTTTGGTATAGCTAAATTTCGGTCACACTTAAATTTTGAAATGGCATTCAAAAAGCATTGGAGAACCACGTAAATTTCTTAAGGTCAACTTTGTAAAACTTAGGTTATGTTCGCTATATAAGATAAACCCATAATCATTTGCCTTTCTCGCCTTTGGCATCTTTTTTAGGGTCCTTTTTGTCTTCCTTCTTAGGTGGCGGTTTCTTCGCCTCTGGTTTCTTCCCCTTTATCACCTTGGAGAGGTCCACCTCCTCCTTGGGCTTCTCGCCAACATCCATGATAAGCAAGCCAGCAGCCAGGGCTGTAGCTAGGACCACAGCCACATAGCCGGTGGCATAGATCTCCGGGATCGTCGTGAACTTGTTCAGATACCAGATCAAGTGCCGTGTGCCGGCGACCGTGTGGTAGGCAAATGGCGCCACCACCATAACCTTCGAGGCCGTCAGAAGCCCGGGACAGTCGCAGCCCTCGGCCTTCTTCACAAATCCATCCATGTCGCCCTGCATGCAGAGTCCTGCGATTCCCAGGGCCCACACGAAGACAGCCAAGACGAAACCACTAATGCGCAGACAGATGGACAGCAGCGATGTGAGCTGTATCTTGTAGATGCTCAGGTGCGGCGACAGTACCCGTCCCCGCATCTCATTGCGATCGTCATAGGGCAGATCGGGGGGCATGCGGAAAGGTATGATCTTCAGGGTCACCGGCGGCGTCAGAACATTGCCGCCTGGCCCAATTGTAGTGGGTCCGCTCTCCTTGACATCCTTGGTAGCCAGCAAACGAGTCGTGACCTCCAACGGAAACTCTCTCGTCCGTGCTAGCGGTTTCTGGCTGAGAAGCTGCCTCAATAGCGGACTGCGTTGGTTCACACTTCTTGCCAATAGTCGACTGTTCGGAAAAGTAAGGGCTTAACAGAGGTTTCTTGAGAGTATTGTTGCTTCACTTACCTGCCGTACATCTTCGAAAGAAAATTTACTGAACGATTCAAAATATAGTGACCGTCCTGAACACCGGGTCGATTGAAATATTTAGGAAAGCCCAGTTGTTACACTGAATTTGGGAAGAAAAATATATTTTTTCAAATAAACATTTAGATTTAAGGACACAAAGTCATTCTATTCTTAATCGATATTTGGTATAGTAGTTTCCATTTCTTACCGAAAGTTTGCACTCTAATGAAGGAAGAATGTAATGAAAATTGACATAACTTCAGTATTTTTCAACATATACGCATAAAACATAACATAAGACATAGTTATTTTTAACGATATTAAAATAATGTTTTAAGTAAATAATAAATAAATATGTTATAGGAGCGATCGATCAATTTACATGAGACATAGTTATTTTTAACGATATTAAAATAATATTTTAAGTAAATAATAAATAAATATGTTATAGGAGCGATCGATCAATTTACATGAGAAGATAGGAAAATCAGCAAAAATGAGATTTTTCGGTCGATTCGAAATACAAACAAGGGTGTATAAGCCTTGGCTTTACAAATTTAACTTTCGTTCTTGTTACGAGCTAAAAATGTCTTTCAAAGGTAAAACTGAGTACGCTTCCATTATTATAGACGCAGGACATATACGTTTTAGTGATTCCTTTCGAAGTGAAATGGGTAATGCGATTGGCACCATAATAGCATTACCTGACCAAGGACTGGAAGGTAAAATCAGCATGCTGTGCATATTCCATAAATTTGTGCGACGATTGGATGAGCTACAATTCGATTTGCTGATGGCCAGGCCAGGCTTTATTAGATTTCTTTGGATTTACCTTCCTCTCGCCATTAATCCACCGCCGGTTATTTTTCCCTCCCAGCATTACGCCCTGCCAATCGAAGCTGGAAGTTAAATGGGAAGGCACATTAAAAGCATTTCTTCAACCACTGAAATTTCATTTGCAGCTCTTTGCAATCATTTGCCTAAATAAATACGTCGCACACAACAAAGCAGCCCGCACACACACACACATCTATACACACTCTCGAAATCATTTCAATTTCATAAAATTCATTTGAGTTTTGCGTGGCTGCGGTTTCCTTTCCTTTCCCCTGCTCCCATGCTTGACACATTTCATGTTCATTTTCGGCTTTGCTCTCGCATGAATTTTCTGAGTCGGGGAAAGCTGGCAAAACTTCACGCTCAATTAGCATCTGTTATCGTTGCCTTCGTCCCAAGCCGAAATTTATTCTTTGCCACACATCAAAGACATGCACTCAGTCACTCTTTCGCCTATCGATCAATCAATCAATCAATCATTTGCTGGGAAAACATTTCATAAATCAAACGCATACACAAACCTAAGTAGTATCGTCAAAGCACACAAGCGAACGCGGTCACAGGGCAGGTTGATGAAATTAAAAATAATCGAATCAGAAGAATTGTAAAATAAATTAAGGCTTAAAAGAAGCTGAATAAAGTTGGCCTTGGCCAGTGCCAGGCTGCTGCTTCAAGAGTGTGCAAAAGTTTGTATGTGCAAGAGCATGCCAGGGAGTCATTGAGTCTATATACGTATGCTCAATGTAATGAGTCGCACAGGCGACGAAGAAATATATTAAAAGACTATACTAAAAATATTTTAATATTTATATTTTTGACTTTTTGAAATTATTAGGCTTGAGAAACTGTAAAAAGGTATACTATTTATATATAATGGATTATAAATACCTATATTATAAATCAAAATATATTTATAAATAAATATTGTAAATTAGATTCGTTTGTTGGTTTATAAACTTAGTTAGAGGCTTTCCAGGGCTATAAACTTTGTAGAAAAGAATTGTTTTCCTCAGATCCATCTTTAGGGCTATAAAATCTTTACTCCGCTCTAAAAATATGCTTCAAATGCGTCATCTTTATCAAAAAACAAATTTCCACTGAATTTTCTGCCTTAAACATTTTAGTTCAAATGATTTCAAATACCTAGTTCTATCCTATATAAAACACTTTTTAGTTTTTGATGTTAGCGCATTCATTTAATATAACAGTGGAGGTATTTATTTTTTCGAGTGATTATTACTTCAAAATTTAATATTTATTAAGTCTAAATATAATTAGAAACCTTTCGTCTGAAATTATCTGTCGCCTGGCATTATTTTCCGATTTTATGAATATGCCGGGTATACTTTGTTTCCATACGTATGAGTGAAAAGAGTGTTTTCGGCTGAAAGGCAAATCGTAAAAGCGAAGCTCTCGCTGCCACCACCGCCACTCTCACCAGGGTTGCCTCTCACACAGACGGAAAAGTCAGGCGATTGCTTTTGCCTTACAAGGAACTCAATATGCGTATCCGTGTTTAATTAAGATTCGAGTTCGCGTCGGTATGTGAGTGCTCGTGCCGGTGTGTGCGTCTGAGTCTCAGGCATATGAATACATGTATGAGCGCATGCATTTAATTTAATTTTCATTTCAATTGATTCGATGACTTTACGTTTCATTTCACGTCTCGATGCGATTTCAATTACACCACTCCTCGGAGTCTCGGAGAAAGCTCTCACCTATGCGCGACAAGTCGAGGCCCAAGCCGTTGACGGATTCTCATATTTATTTGCATATCACGCAATCTCAGCCAAGGACACACAACGGGCCCCATGACAAAGTGCCTACGGAGAGCCGGTGGAAGACTCAGATGATTGTCAAGGAATTCTGTTCAGGTATTGTGTCATACCTTTGGATATGAGCTCTCCAGAATTGTGGGATCAATAAGTAATTATGAGCCCAGATAAAACTTATATTTAATGCATCTAAGGGCTTTGGTCAAAAACTGTAGTGGAAAAAAATATGTAATAGACAAGAACATATTTCTTAACGGCATCTGAAACCGTATATTAATTTTTCAAAGATAGACTTTATTACTATGATATTATTTAAGTATATAGTGAGATTTTAAGAAATATGTTACGAAATTTGTACTCCTATTTTTAATCGAAATTAATATATACCAAATAGCTCTATAACTGTGTGACAAGTTTAAGAGAAGTGGTGGACAGATATAAATATTTTACATTTTTGCAATGTGAAAAGACTTCATATCTAAGGTAGTCAAATATACTTATAAAACCTCCTAGTCTTCATTATCGATTACTATTTCCTCTCGCTTTCTGCAAGCTTACTATGGTTTTGTACCATCCTACATACACACCTGTCCCACGGCTACCTTTCGCTCGTTTCTAGCCTCTTTGGCCATGGCTTCACACATAGTCAGGCTTAAAAGTTTGCCATACAACTTTTGCGAGCTAAGCCGAAAGCTGAGAGCACAAGCCAGCCGCAAAACTAAGCTTCTGCCCATTTTCCTACATGATTTCCTTTGCGCCAATAAGGCGGCTGCCATTTGGCATTGCATACTTCCCGGCTGACATTTAACTTTGCCGCCATTGTTACGCATTTTTTGTGGCTGCTGCAAGGTTGCGACGTGATTTTCTTTCCACACTTGGCAGCCTAAGCTTTGGTTTTTGTAACTGCTGCAACACAAAGCCACGTATTTTTTTCTGCCCGCCTTCAGTTTGCTTTCCCATTCCCATTCCCTTTGCCGCTGCGCTGTGTGCTCTTTTTTGTAACAAATGCAACGGAAAACCTATTTCCTTTGTGGATATGAGTAGGAAAATGCTTGTTAGCGCCACAATTTGCCACAATCTCGTATGTGTGTGTGTGTGTGTGGAACCTTGAACTTGTTGCAATGGATACGAAAACTGTTGGTTTTCCCTCACCTCGCCTTTTCGTCTAACAATGCTAATTTCATTAGAGCAACCGACCGAAAAAACATTCGTTCAAACACACGTAAATGAGCGCAAGGACAGATCGTGGCCAACATTCTACGTTTCCTATAAAATGACAATTACATTTTAACAGCAGGGTAGAAAGGAAAAAAAGTCAAAAAGAAGGAACATCGAAGTGAAAGCAAACTTTTAATTGCGCATACGACAGGTGTGACACGGCCAACGCAGCTCAAGTTGTGCGCGGGTGAGGGTCCGTGTAGGTGTAGGTGCTTGTGTGTGGGAGTAGGTATGTGTGTGTGTAAGTTTTGGCAAAACTTTTCCAACGTTTCCATCCCAATTAGTGAGCCGCACAAAAAAAAACACGAAAAACATTTGCAATTGACAAGCTTTTTGACAAACGTCTCTCGACTAATTATAAACACTTATTAAATACACTTTGCAGCTTATTTTAAGGTAGTACTACACTTCACAGGGTATTGCAGAAAATTTAAAAAAATTATGTATAATTAAGAAAATAATATCATCAGCATAAATTCAAAATTCACAATAAATGTCAATTGGAAACTGGAAATTCAAATATATATTATATTTTCTATATTTAAATTCTCAGGGTTAAGGGTTACAAGTTACATAAAATAGAATTTGGGTAATTATATTATAAATACCCAGTATCTATTTTAAATTTATTTTTAGTTCTTAAGAATTTCCAGGCTGATTTTCTAAGCCCATTTCATTAATTAAGTTGGTGTGCCTAAGTGCAAAAAGATTAATCTTTTAATAAAATTTATTTAAAGTTGGTTTTATATGCTTCATTTAATTTAAATTTATTTGAAACTATTTTAATATCTTTAGTTAACAGGAGTTAGTACGATTTCAATTTACGATCAACAAAATGTTGAACTGGGGTAACAATTAAAATAAAAAACATTCATAGCAACACCCAAATTCTATATTATTTCTATAATGAAGTGTAATTCCCCCTCAAGTAGAATCTGGACCTTAATCTGTACCTTGTTTGGTGAGTTTCTTTTGCGGTCTGTGCCCTGTCTCAGTTGTCAGTTTGTAAAATTGAATTCTTGCCCGGTTTGTTTGGCTTTTGAAAGATTTATAACATGGCCGTGGGATGGGGCGGGTGGAAGTCGGGGTCCGAATGCCAATGGCCGCGTATCGATAAGCACAATGGCCGGTCGAGCGAGTGTGTGTCTGTGACAGTTACACACACACACACACAGACACACGGACTGCCGCTCACGTACAGGCCAACACCCATCGGCGGCGACAAACTTTTTAATCAAATTTTTTAACGCAATTTCTTTGACTACTTTTTGTTCTCCCCCCTTCTCTCTGTCTCTCTCTCTTCCTCTTCACCTCCTTCCTCTCTCTTACCCTGGCTGCTGTTGCATATGCATGCTCAATTGTGTTTGTATTGGCAAAGGACATGCTTTGTGATTTATACACACATCACACAAACACACAACAAAGCGCGATGCTGGACGAATCGGGATAGTGGGTGATTGGTGGAAGGTGGAGGTGGTGCAAGCAAACAACAGCTTTTTTTGATTTATGAGCGCTTTGGGTGCCGCCATCGTCAACGACACACAAACACACACACAAACGAAAAATATAAAGAACACAACCGAAACAGCGGAGAATCGACAGCTGAATATATTGAAGGCAAAACTTTAGTATAAGTTCAAACGTGCAAGTTAATAAAAAAAAAGTATAAGAATAAACCCTGTTGTCCAGTGTCCCGACCACTGAATACCCGGTCATTAGACAATCGCATATTTTCCCTTAAAATGTGATGATCTTTCTAATTTTTACTCTTCCTGTATGTTTGTACTTTAAGACGACAGTGCATCCACCTCCCTCCAAATTTTCCCAAAAAAAATTCCTATGTAGAGTTAAAAAATGGAAACAAAATATTAAAAACATAATTTTACAAATTAATATACAGAAAATTAGCAAAAAATACAAGCAATTTTATATCGAAAGCTTTGACAGAGGAACATTGAATAATACTGAAGTTAGATATTACTTATAAAATTAGCTTTTATATTCTGTTATGGTAGCAATTAATGAATTAAAATTTTTGATATATATAATATTTACTTGAACAACGTTAGAAAACCATGCTAACGCTGGCTCAAACTACCAAAAGATATAGTACGCCAACTAAATCACCGATAAACCAAACGAAATCGAACGCAATGCTTGTTAAATAAATTCTCAAAAAAGTGGCTCGGTTATTTTATGGCCACATTTCTTGGATGTAACCACGATTTCCTCGATATTACGCTGCCGGGTCAGGGGATCTTTTTTGGTTATTTCGCTTTTTTTCGATCTGGTTGGTGTCTGGGCCTATTGGCTATCGATTTTTATTAATCCCCACTGACAGCAGCCAAATGTTATTTATAAATACGAAGCGCATGAATTTTAATTAAGCGCAACCCGCAATTGCTTTGGCTTGGCTGGGCAGCTCGGTTATATGTGGGGCTTGAGCCTAGCCTCCGGCAGAGCCATTGTCCATATGAAATTTTGATTGATGACTCCCCGAACAGCCGTACTGCGTCACCCCTCCCTCGCCCCGTCTAACTATCGATTGTCGCTGTCATAAAAAGTGAGGGGCCAAAAGCGCACATATATGTGCATAAAGAGAGAATGAGTATGCTGTGCCGAAGCTTATGCAAATCAAGACATGCCGCACACATCACTTTGTTTTACCAGCCGCCCTTGCCCCTGTCACGCCCACTTTTTATACGACCGCCCACAGGCGAGTGCAGGAGCTTGTCAAAACTTGGTTTCCCCTTTTTGTTAAGAATCTGCTGTAAAAAACGAGCTCTGAATTTCAGTATTTTGGAAAGACGACTCTTCGAATGCCCTTGCGATTGCAATTGAGCTTTCAAACTATTAAAATAAAGTAATGGAATGGTATTTCATTTTATTACATTAAAAATATGGATTAAAAGAGTTGAAATAGTAATTAGTAAATATGGTTTAATAAGATCCTTTTTTAAGGGTATCCAAAACGACAAAATTTCGCCACTGCATATTGTTAACCGGTTGTTTGGCAGACCAAAAAGCAGGAACCGGGAGCTGGAATCGTGATGGGACTGTCTCTGGGACTCGGGCCGGGACTGGGACTGGGGCTGAGGCTGCAGATTCTGCCGGCGCTGGAGCAACACTTGCCCGAGTTGATTTTTGCATATTCCTGATAGCGACGGCATTAGTCTCCAGTGAACTGGCACATAAAAGCACAGTTATGGACTGATTGTCGGGGCCGCTATCAGACGTACGTGTAAATTGCCAGCCATCTTCCCTCCAATGGATGACCCCGAGCCCCACTCCATCCCTTGCATTCCACCTCGCTGTCTGTTGCAGGCAGCAAGTGTTAGTATTTCAAACTTTTGTTCAATAAGATTTATATGACTGACAGTTCGGGGTTGGAAACGAAACGCGGCACCGTGCAGAAAAAACAAGTTTTGATTTTCGATTCTCCTCGTTTTTTCTGATATGTAGTTTGATTTCTCGTTCCCTTTTCTCCCCTTCTGTCACACCTTTTTTTTTGTGTTCTGTTTTTCGTTGTTCACAGCTTAACTGCGCGACATTTTCCAATCCTAGTTGGGCCCCTTGAAAAGGGCCTTCAAAAATGTTTGGTTTTTGACCAACGTTCCAATTGTTTTATTGTGTTGAAATCGCCTGAAACAGTTTTCATAGAAGCTCTGAATAAAAATATTATTATCATTATTATCTTTGTATTCTAGAATGTGTTCTACAGAAGAATGAAAAAAATTTAAAATAAAATGAATTCACTGTAAGCTAATTTAGGGTATTCTCAAAGTATAATTAAAATATAGAATTTCCTTTAATTCTGTTAAATTGATTGGAATTCTTGTTGTATAAAGTATACAAATTATTTTAGCTTATATATTCTTATGTTTATGTTTAATTTTTATCATTATTTCCAACCAAAACTACATTTCCCCACATAAAATACAAATAGTTCATTTACCTTTGTCCTAAAACACCATTAGAGTAAATATTTTAAATTAATTTAATTAGTGTTTGTCCTGCTTTTCTTTTTGTTTATATGTTTTTAATTGGCTGTGTTCAGCACTGATAACTACATAAATGATCAGCCTTCCTATCGATTTCTATAGCAGTTGATGCGTATAATCAGATTGACAAAGGCAAATAAGCCATTATCCTCGAGGGCCCACCTATAGAATCCGGGTAAACAAGCCAGGACAAGCGAATCGGAACAATCTGCACAGATTGAATCTACTACAGATACTGAGAGATACGCAGATACTTGAGATATAAAGCACAGTTTTCATTGTTGGCTTACGCCGCTGAGATGTTATTTTGTCTGGTGGCGTATTAACTGTATCACGAGCCACTCGAAACGCAGCCAAACCATCCATTCAACCTAAGCCTCTCCACTAGAGCACACAGATGCACTCAGAAAATAACGAGCCAAGAAGCTGGATATTATTTAATGTATTTCCGAAAATCTGCCCTTTAGTTTTATTATCCTTTGAAATATGAATATTCCAGAGAGAGTATTATGACGTTTCCTATTAGCGTTTCTTTCTCATATTTTCTGAATAAGGTATTTGTTATTAAATTATTTTTTCTCCAAGTGTGCATATGCACACACTAATGCACAACAATGCGGGAAAGGGAGAAGAGTCCTCAATACATAGAAATTCCTCGACTAGGCGCTGTTATTGAAACCACTCGAGCGCGAACTGTAAGTGCTAAAAGCGGCAGATCTGTAGTGGGATATACGGATATATCGAGCCAGGAGATAAAGGCGTAAAGGGGCAGGGCGGTGAGGGGGGCGGTGTGCAAGTGCACACCTTGTCCGCATAGGTCTACAATAATTGCCTGCACTTTAAGTGCGCCATTAGTACTAAATTACAGACAGCCAGCCAACCAAGCGGCAGCTAACGGCGCGGTCTAATTACGCGCTCACCTGCAGCTCCCGCCACCACCCCAGAGCGCACACCCTTTTTGCACCCACTTTCACTACCGCACCCCAGAGTCCCCCAACACCCACCCATCGAAGCAGCAAATGCAGGAAAAAGTAAAGTGCGCTAATGGCAATTAGAAGTTTACCCGAGTGCAGTCAAAAATTTTGTAACGGCTGCAGCTGAAACTGGAAAATGGAAAATGGAACCGAAGCTGAAGCTGAAGCTGAAGCTGGTGCTGCATTATTGAACATTTGGCTAATTGCCGTATAATTATTGCAGTTAAAAAATTTAGCACGGTTGCAGGCGGTGGCGGTGGCACTGACGGTGGCGTTGGCAATCCTTGACCGTAGCAGAAACTCCATTGGGTCGGGTCATTGTAACACTTGAATATGCTAAATTACGTATACGCAACGTTTGCCTAGCAAAATTCGAGCAAAAGCCACAAACATTTGCATTGCTATGGCCGAGACAGTAAAACAAAGGAGTAAAGCGCACTAAGAGAAAATTAACAATTTCATCGAGGGACGACAACCCTAAAAAATAAATCAGTTTCAAAGTAATTAAGCTTTTGGCACATACAAGTGGTATGTATATATTTAATGATATTTAGAATTTTATAATGAAACCATTTGTTTTCTGAATTTCTTAATTCTTCAAGTTCATGAATGAATTCTTTTTCAATTAAATATTTGCATTTAAAAGTATTAAAAGAAATATATAGTACAAATACCATTACCTATTATATTGTTTTTATACCCTTGCAGAGGGTATTATAATTTTGACCAGATGTTTGCAACGCAGTGAAGGAGGCATCTCCGACCCCATAAAGTATATATATTCTTGATCAGCATCACCAGCCGAGTCGATCTAGCCATGTCCGTCTGTCTGTCCGTCTGTCTGTCTGTCTGTCTGTCCGTCTGTCGGTTTCTACGCGAACTAGTCTCTCAGTTTTTGAGCTATCGAGCTGAAATTTTCAGCATAGTCCTATTTCTTTAGCACGCAGTATATATGTCGGAACGACCAGAATCGGACTACTATATCCTATAGCTGCCATAGGAATGATGGCGAAATTAATGTAAAAAAAATTGTAACTTCTCTGTTTTTCAACGTATTTTAACAAATTTTGAGATATAGCAGTTTTTTATGGTTCTAGAATTACGGTTTTAATTTCATTAAGATCGGACCACTATATCATATAGCTGCCATAGAAGCGATCGGTCAATTTATATGAAAATGTAAAATTCTACATGTAAAATGTAAAATTTACAAAATTCGATGTTTTTTCAACATTACTAAAATGGTTCGATTTTCAATGATCCAATTGCCGACTGCAAGGGTATACCAACTTCGGTTTACCGAAGTTAGCTTTCTTTCTCGTTATTAACTTAAAATGTATAAACAATTTTTCTCTTCGTGCATGGACACAGTAAGTATAGCAGCACATCAGCAGCTGAGATGCATTGCCGCATTATGCAGTTGCAGTTGCTGTTTAGCAGTTGCATTGGCTCCCATCAAATGCAAATATTATGGCAAAATCTCATAATTAAGATAAGCAACTCGGCTGAGTGGTTTTAATGAAAATCAAACAATTGCCAAATGCAACAATAACAGAGACAGAACACGAGGGGAGAGAGGGGGACAGCCACCAGCCGATGCACTCGGCAGTGGCAACCGTAGCCTCCTCCATGCCAACTTCGGTTAATATTTAATTAATGCTCAGACTGTGTTTGCAAATGGCTGAGTGATGCTTGGTGCATTGCCATGGCTACTTGCATAATTATTTTGCCAGAATTTTGACTCGGTCACGGGCCATGTCCTCGTAATTAATCCTCGGCCCCGATTACTTTGTATGCCAGTCCGCACAAGGGCGTACCGCTTCAATCACCCTTTCAGAAGTGTACTAATTAGATTTAGATTTAGTACATTGTCAATTTAATTGTTGTGGGGTCTGATGCCATGTGACTTTCTCGCTTTGTTTAAAAATATTTAATTAGTTTTATTTTATTGCTGTGATGTAAAAATAAGTGAGTATGACAATTTCATTTTTATATAAGATCCGTTAAATATTAAGTCTAATATATAATAGTATAACGTCCATATTTTTCTGTATTCCCTTTAAATATGAATGCAAATAATTATACACAATCGCCTGCCTTTCGGTGCAGGTAACTCTTCAATAAGCACTAAAATATAAATGTTTCTTTATATAGTCCAACTACAATTTAATAAAGGTCAGAAATAGAAAAGTTTATTTTTTGTTAAAGTTTTGAAATTCAGGAAAGAACCTAATAATGCATTCATATTTTAGGTTAACATTACAGACGAACATATTTATCATATATAATATTTTAAAAATATCAACTAAATATTTGTAATGCAAAACTCAACTTTAATCGCAGGAGGAAACCGCCCAAATGTTTACTTTCTAAATGTTAAAGAGGCAACCCGAATACCTTCATATTTCCTTGCTAATCTGCTATCATGCGTAATCGAATCGTGAAACGGCGACACGATAATTAGAAGGAGAAAACTGTGTCACCGCAGAAAGTATGCAATGAGGACTTTGGCGGGGATTGCTTATAATTAAGGCTTAATTGAACGAGGCAGTCGTCACGTAAGCCAGTTAATGATGAACACGTTACTCGCCTTTGACATGGCATGATTTCACCGCAAGCCCTTGCTTAACTCTCTTAAGACCGAGCGAGATTTTCACCAAAAACTCTATTAAAACATTTGCAATGCGGAGTTTCAGAGTTTTTCAGGGGCATTGTATAACTCACATGCTAGGAGGTTGCCTAAAGGTCCTTTTGTGTCGCCTTGCCCGCAGACAGAGCATTGTTTGAGATATACTTTATTACGCTGCCAGAAAGTTGAATATGCAATTCGGTGTGCATATTAACCCGCAAGCCAGACGGGGCGGCGGGTCTGGTGTTGGGTCGAAAAAGTTGCCATTTTTTGGCTCAACTATTTAGCATAACGACGGGCACTCATTATGAGGCAATGTCCCCGACAGGCGGGTGGGCTCTTAACTTTATTTGCCCAGTGTATTTGACCTCTGTTATTCAGAAGGAGCGTCCGGAGCTGGACCAGGAGCGGGAGTAGGAGAAGGAGTCGGAGGAATAGGAACAGGAACAGGGACAGGAACAGGACAAGGCGGTAGTTAGCAGAAGGCAGCCAGCGAGCGGCGAATGGCCAACACCAGAGCACCGGGCACGTAAAATATGCGCAGTTGTACACCGGTAGTGTATGCCAGAGATCACTTGACTATAAACGAGATTAAAAATTCAATTACGTTGGAGTTGGAAGCTGCATCGAGTAGCAGCAAAGAGCGCAAAAAACGCCCAAAGAGGGCAAGGCAAGGCAAAAAACATGGACAGCAAAAGTTGGCCCAAGCTGAACCATCGAAAAAAAAACCAACATGGCGGGATGTTATTCATAGAAAACCGATCTAAAAATACCCTAATGATTCGATCGAGCTGGTACATTTTATTTTAATTATAATTATTAATCATCTTTGTTGCGACATAATGATATCTTTAGAGACCCTCCCAGTACCTATGATTATAGCAAAGAGAATTAACTAACTAACTAATAAAGACTAACTGAATATTTTGAGGACTTTTTATGAAATTGCTAGCAGAGAACACAGAAACTTAAATGGGAAGTAAAGCTGATAACCAATTTGTAAATATATGATTTTATAGTTTATGAACTTGACTAGAACTTATAAAAGAAAATTTATGTCTCATAATTTTTTATGTTCATTTATTTTAAACTTCTGAGCTAAATTACTAATTAGACAGTCAAGTTAACAAAGATTCCACAAGCGTTTTTGATTATTTAATAAAACCCCTATTTTTTATACCCAAATCTAAATACCCCAAACGATGGGACTCTAAATAAGGGAGCAAGACAAACGCCATGGCTCTGGCGTATGCTCTCAAGTCAAAGCTAGCCATACGCTGCTGGTGCAACTAGTTCCGGGAAAGGGGTGCTCGGGGAGGAGGAGGAACCGGCGGAGTGGAGCAGGTGAATCGCTGGACACAGAAGTGGTCAGTGGCGGCGACGTTGTCGCAGCCAACGGAAGTTGACAACAATTTATGTGCCTGAAACGGATACAATTTACAAGCCGAGCAGCGATGGCCCGCTGACTGTGCACGTGTAGCCGTATATAGAAGAGGTGAGTGCCGACGGCAGGGTGTTCACTGTACAGGTGCGGCAATGGCCGAAACCCAGGCACCGTCACCGGCAACGGCACCCAAAAACTTCAAACGGAATTTTGTGTGAGTACTTAGTGCAAAGTGGCCAGGGACAGGATTCCTTCTTGCGTGTGTGTGAATGCACTTGGAAAAATATGCTTGTAAAATTTAAAATGTTCAGACACAAGACTAGGGACTTACAGATATATATTAATAAGAATCACTAGGACTTAGCTCCTATAGTCTCTGAGATCTAGGTATTCTTAGACGGCTTACCAGCTGATGTTGATCAAGAGAATATATACTTTATGGGGCTATGTTACATTCGTTCATTAAGGGCATGCAAAAGTTAATGTTTTTTTACCGTTATAAAGTTCAATAAATAAATAATAGAAAACAGGATTTATGTCAAAAATGATTGCATTTTTCTCAGTGTGTATATATGATTTTTTTCACTCCTGTTTGTTCAGTTCCCTCTGCCTCCCTCCACTCCGGTTGTTAGGGGCAACAGCCGGAGCCGAGTCAGCCTCAGAGTCGCATTCGCAGGTGGAGAAAAACGAGCGAAACATTTGAATTTCGTTTCAAGTTGAAGTTGATAAAAAGCCAGTGATTTAGGGCGTGTCCTGGTGCTAGCAACGGACACAAATTTGGGTTCACTTTTTCCGCCGGAGTCCCTCTGCCGCCCACTTGGCCCACAATCCGCCTCTTTTATTCCGCCCAGGTAGCTTGCAGCCAGCCCAGTTGAAAAAAGTAACCCGCAATTAAGATAAAGTTTTTTTTTGCAGCGATATTTTTAACTCGGTAATTTTTGTGTACTTTGCCCGAAGTTCTTGGGAGTGGGCGTGGCAGTGGGCTAGGGCAACGGGGTTGTGGAAAAAAATATACTAAATGCCTTTCATTTAATCAAGCAGCGAGAGGGTGTTAATATATAGAGATGGGTGAACAGAGGCAAAAACAATTTTCAATGCCAATTTGATTAATGTTGCTCATACGACGTGTGGGTCGATTTGAGACGTTGTGAGAGCGAGCTTTATCTGGGTGCGCCTGCTCTAGCAAACCTTGTAAGTCTCTATCTCATATTATATGCAAGTCAAAAGTAATTATAATTACATATTTACATGATGCAACTGGAATTTAATTAACATACAGCAATGCAATATGTCTCCATTATAATTAAATTTAATTTATAAACGAATGATTTAATATATTGAAAATAAATGTAAGCTTGTAGAAAATCAAAATCAGCACGCTGTTCTAAATTTCCAGTAAACCATCTTTCAAACTTATTAAATAATTTGTTATATTTTTTAAATAACTATTAATCGTTACAAAATTTGGTATCAAACAATTTTTGAGTTGAAAATGCGATCGTCACTTTTAACTTCCCTCGTTAAGAGGTGTTTTTGTTTGATAAATATATGAACTTGCAGTGTTTGTTGTATATATGTATTATATTAGGAAATGTTTCACACAATTATATGAACTCGCAACAATTTTCGTCTACTTTTTTTGAATAATAAATTAAAATTATCCATAAAGTAGCGAAATATATGTTTGTGAACATTAAAATGTATATAAAGTGCTTGCTGTAGCCGGAGGCATTGATTTTAAGGAAGATTAATTATTATAATATATATATTTATAAACCATACCCAAGCCAATACGCCGTAACGAATCATTCTGGACTCATAGCCCAGAGAGGTGAAAACATATAAATATTTGTATAGAATTTTTATTAACACAATGAGGTGTTCAATCATAAATTGTTTTAGAATGTTTTAATTTTAAACCGTTGAAAATGCTTGAAATTTATTTGCACTCATATTTTAAATCTGTTGCAACCAGCACAGGCTAATGCTCGCCAAATGAGCTTATCAAAGTACATATTGAAATTATGCTGATTAAATGTTATCTGTTTTATTGAAAAATCCTAAAAGCCTGTACAGATATAAACAAATAGATTATAATAATTAATCAAGGCGATTAGACAATCAAATGTCGAATAATCTGAGGATTTTTTCTTTGAAAAAAAAAACCTATTTTTATCAGAAGAGCGCCGACGTTGATAAGAACCATCAACTTGATAAGAAATCGGTATATTAATGTATTTTGCGAGCGGTGCCCCCCAACTGTTTGCTCAAAATAGGCCACAAGCAAACAAACATTTGTCAGATTGATAAGAGAATTTAGATTAATAAGAGAACTAAACACTTAGAAATGTAAACAATAAACATATATACAAAGACTCTACTGCTTCTTAAGCTTATCAGCATGTGGGCACTTTTGCTTCTTGCCGTGCAGTAATTTACAAGATAACTTTAGGAGAACCAGTGCAACTAGCAGAGGCACACCGAGAAGCACAGTCAAGGTGTCCAGGCTGTAAAGTTGAATGAAGGTGAGTTCTCTGGCTGTGGCTCGCATGTGGGGAGCACCCTTATGACGTAGAACATACTCCGTCCACCAGACAGCGCGATCGAGAGCTGGTTCCGGTTGATCCCGATACCTCTCGGAAATGGCAGCCGATGCCTTGGCGTAGCTAGGATCTTTAAGCAGTGTCTGGATGGCCTTCTCTAATTCCTCTTGCTTCAAGTTATTCAGATCCAGTCCCAATCCGAACCCCACTCGCTGGGCACGCTGCACGTTCATGTGCTGATCATAGAAGCACGGCAATCCCAGCACGGGCTTCCCAAAGTACACACTCTCTGTGGTGCTCAGCAGGCCGCCGTGGGTGATGAACACCTTCACATTCGGATGGGCCAGGATATCTGGCTGGGGATACCACTTCTTGATCAGCACATTCGCCGGCTTTCCCGGCATCTCGTCATCCTCGAATTTCCACAACACTCGCTGCTTCAGTTTTGCAAAGGTTTTCAACAGCGTGTCACGAGTTTCCTGGGGAAGATCCTTACTTTTCACATTGGAGCCCATGGAGAAGTAGATTACACCGTGCGGGGAACCCTCAATGAACTCCTTGATATCCTCAGGCAGGGGCTTCGGCTTGTGAGAGATGTGGAGTCCTCCGACCTCGATCATGTTGGGTAAAAAGGGTCGCGCATGGCTCAGAGAAAAGTGCTGGCCCAGCAACACGAACGAGAAACTATCCATGACTTCAGACATGGTTTGCTTGGGGTTCGGGAAATACTTTTTGAACACCTTTTCCATGGCTGGCAGGTGCACAAAATGCCGATGCACTTCCTCCACCAGGTTTTCGTAAGTATTACTTAAACGTTCCGTGAATGTCATCCGATTGTCGCGGGGTGAGGTGACCAGTGGGTTATAGGACATGGGAGATATATTTCCAAAGGCCTCATCGATTCGGCTATCGGTTCCAAAGCTGGAAAATCCACCCAGGGTGGCATTGAAATGCTGGGCAAGTGCATACAGCGGTTCCATTTGAATCATCTCAGCCAGCACCAGATCAAAGGTTTCTCCAGAGCTCAGCAGCTTCTTGACGCCTTCATCTTCCAGTGTTATTTCAGTAATTCTGTCAAATACCACATCGAATGCGTTTAGTTGACCCCACAAGTAGGGCTGATCCATCTGGGACATCATTTCTAATGGTTAGAAAATTAAAATATAATTTGAATTATGAATAGAATTATGAATTATATACCCACCTTCAGCGTATTCCTGAACCTTCATAGCCTCGATGAACCGCATGTTCGGGGTTGCCTTATTCCTAAAGGCATTGATCACTGTGACCTGGTGGCCCTTGGCGGCCAAGGCCTTCAAATAGGCCTCCATGAAGATATATTGAGAGCGACCCGGAAACGGGAATGTGGCCAAGATCTTGGCACTCTCCGTTTCAAGAGGTTTGGCGCTCAAGGCGCAGAACACCAACGCTATCACAGCCAATAATTTCATTGTGTTACCCAACGAGTCTCCAGCAACGACTAATTGAGCGGATCGCTGGGGCTACTCTATATATGCACGAGCTTTTGCTGATAGTGCGAGCGGGCTTTTCGAGCGGCAAAATATCGCCAAGTCATGCTTATGAGGGGAATAAACTTTTGCCTATTCACGGCTGATAATCAAAGAAAAGCTGTAAGATTAGAACTTTGAGAGGGTTCCCCAAGTTAGGGCAGTCCTGGTTCTAGCTTTCTTTAAGTATCACACCATCATTGCTCCTATCTTTATGGATTCTCCTTCAGGCTTGGTTGCCATGATGAAATATCGCTTCCTAGCAGGGCCAGCAAACTATTTCACATTTTGTTTAAAAATTGCCTGATGGATTTCAATTATAGCGTATTGGTAAATGTTGTCGTTTTCCTCTGCTTTATTCCTGTATTTAACGCGACACGGACTGGTACGACTATCTCTACTCTATAGTACTGCACACTAATTCATAGGTGGTGATATCTCTACTTACAAGGGAACCATCAGTACCTTTATTACTAACCATAAGTGGCTTATATTATTCATAATATACCTCCAATATCAACTTATCCTACATATCTTACAAATATTTTACTTATACTTACAATAAAAGTCTACACACTAATGTTAAGCTTGCTTACACTTATGATAAGTTTACACCAATAACTTAAACTAGAAATAAAGTTGGTCGTTAAGAAATGTGTTACACTCGGACCACAATAAGCAATGTTTTTTATTTGAAATGTCTGCATATAGGGTCAATCGTCACCATATCGTTTACGTGATATAATAACCCAAAAATGGGTAATTACATGGACACCCATGCTAGATTATACCTCCATTTCATGTTCTACATGCATTAAATCGGCCTGGACTAAACCAAGTATATTAAAAATATACTAATTTTTCAGGTCTGGCATATCATCGGCAATATGAATGCATGACTTTGCGTGAGTGCATAAACCCAAAATAAGTACAAGCTCAGCTCCTTTATTTTACACTAGACAAAAATCCCGGTCCTGAACTCGATCTCAGAACTTCCTATCGTGAATTGCAGAGTAATACAATGTGCTACTTCCTTATGGTTACATTTGGCTTAATGAGGCATTTATACAGAACAGAGGCAGAATATAAACAAATATTATATGAGAGGAGCAAGCAGTGCAAGCAGTGCTTTCGCTATCTAAAGCAACCCAGTGAACCAAAACTTTGTAAGCGATTTCGCAAAGCGAGTATTACGCGAAACTTAAACGTGAAACGACAATTGCCTGCGATATGAAAACGATAAAAAACTTATCACTGGTATCATAGTTTCTGGCACTGACGATTCAATTTTCGATGGCTCGAAAATGTTAGAAATGGACGCTTATATCGAGCAACGTATTAGTATTTACACAAAGTACATACTTGAAGAATTAGTAATCATTTCAAATTTTAGATAAAAGGCAAAAAAAAAACAAAGTGCGGTTGCAAAAGCTGACTTTAACAGTCGGTATTTAGAAACTATACTGTTAAGTTAACATTTGCAGTATGTAACATAACAGCTTGATCAATTCTTAATACATTAAAATTAAAAATCGAATATTGGCATTCTTGTAAATATTCGATTATTTCAAAAAAATCCGTCAAATTGTCCAAAGTGCATTGAGAGTGGTCCGCACCATTGCATTCACATGCCAACATTGCAATTGTATGAGTGCAAAATTAACATTCTATGGCTAGATATGAGCAAACAGATGGTTAAAATCTTCTGTAATATGAGAACAAAAAATTAGCTACAATTTGACTGCACGCAGAGAAATTTGCTATGCCGCCGGATAGAGCCGTGCCGACCACTGATCTAAAGCATTGGGCGGGCGGTCCAGTATCGTGTGTCAATAAGTTTGTCCAGCCTCTACCGCACTAAGCTATGAAGGCAGCCGGACTTTGAGTGAAACTCTAACCAACTTTAAAAGCTCTGTAAAAAAAAGTTATGAACAAAATACACAACAAAATTTTCCTACCACCAAGAGTGGATCCGTAAAAAAAAAAACGAATTTCCATAGATCTAGTGGCCCGATCAAAAACTCGCTTCCTAGTGTGTATCCTTGACCGAAATCAAGTCGAAAGTGCAAAGCTGTGTATAAGCAGAGGGGTCTATACTTAAAAAAGGCTACAGATTTATAAGTATAGATGACTCCTCTACGAGGCGTATATTCTAAAGCTGACTTCTCTTTTTACCGAGTCCCTTTGTGCTCGCACAAGTTCCAAGCGACAGGGCTTCCTGTCTCCCACAGTGACTTCAAATTACACGCACGACAATTGTTCTAGTGGCTAACTCTTCCCTTACACCTCTGCCAGGCCCTTTCAAGGCACGTACGCCACATCGAACTATTCTGACCATCTGGCAAATTAAGTGGGCAAGGCATACTCGCCAAAAACTTAAAGAGTATGAAAAGCGACTCGCTGAGCATTCAAGGCCACTCGTTGCCATTAAACTTTGCTGCTGTAACTACCTCTTATATTATTATAAATCTGTTGCAACCAGCTCAGGCTAACGCTGTCTAAATAGGCTTATAAAAGTACATATTAACCATTGTGGCGATTAAATGCTATCTACTTCTATTATTGCAATAATATTAAAAAAGTAAACTAACAGGTTTAATTAAAAAAAAAAATTATTAAATGTCGAATAATCTGAGCCCTGTCTGTATAAACAAAAACTTATTATCAGCGGAGTGTTATCGACAAAACAGCGCGGGCAGCACTTTCACGGGCAGTGTTCCCCAGCTGTTGTCTCAGAAAACGTCACAAACAAACAATCGCTTACCAATAAAAAATATATATATTATCTCAACATTCGTATACGAAAAAATTTATAAAACCTCTAACCACTTAGGATTGTAAACAACAAACACATGTACAAATACTCTACTGTTTCTTAAGCTTATCAGCATGTGGGCACATTTGCTTCTTGCCGCGCAGTAATTTACAAGATAACTTCAAGAGAACCAGTGCAACTAGCAGAGGCACACCGAGAAGCACAGCCAAGGTGTCCAGGCTGTAGAGTTGAATGAAGGTGAGATCCCTGGCGGTTGCGCGCAGGTGGGCAGCACCCTTATGCCGTAGAACATACTCCGTCCACCAGACAGCGCGATCGAGGGCTGGCTCCGGCTGATCCCGATACTGGTCCGAAATGGCAGCCGATGCCTTGGCGTAGCTAGGATCCATGAGCAGTGTCTGGAGGGCCTTCTCCAGTTCCTCTTGCTTCAGGCTATATAGATCTAGTCCGCGTCCAATTCCCATTCGCTGGGCACGCTGCACATTCATGAACTGGTCATAGAAGGCCGGCAATCCCAGCACGGGCTTCCCAAAGTACATACTCTCCGTGGTGCTCAGCAGGCCGCCGTGGGTGATGAACACCTTCACATTCGGATGGGCCAGGATATCCGGCTGGGGATACCACTTCTTGATCAGCACATTTTCCGGCTTTCCCGGCATCTCGTCATCCTCGAATTTCCACAACACTCGCTGCTTCAGTTTTGCAAAGGTTTTCAATAGCGTGTCACGAGTTTCCTGGGGAAGATTTTTGCTTTTCAGATTGGAACCCATAGAGAAGTAGATGACACCATGAGGGGAACTCTCAATGAACTCCTTAATATCCTCGGGCAGAGGCTTCGGCTTGTGAGAGAGGTGCAGTCCTCCGACCTCGATCATGTTGGGTAAATAGGGTCGCGCATGGCTCAGAGTAAAGTGCTGGCCCAGCAACACAAACGAAAAACTGTCCATGGCGTCAGCCATGCTTTGCTTCGCATTCGGGAAGTACTTCTTGAATAGCTTCTCCATTGCTGGCAGATGCATCCAATGCCGATGCACTTTCTCCACCAGGGTTTCGTAAGCATTGCTTAAGCGTTCCGTGAATGTCATCCGATTGGTGCGGGGAGAGGTAGGCAGTGGGTTATATGACATGGGAGAAATGTTACCGAAGGCCTCGTCAACATGGTTATCGGTTCCATAGCTTGAGAATCCGGCCAGGGTGGCATTGAAATGCTGCGCAAGTGCATACAGCGGTTCCATTTGGATCATTTCAGCCAGCACCAGATCAAAGGTCTCCCCAGAGTTCAGCAGCTTCTTGACACCCTCATTTTCCAGTGTCATCTCAGTAATTTTGGACCAAACGAAATCGTATGCATTTAGTTGCTGCCACAAGAAGGGTTTATTTAGCAGAACCATCATTTCTACGGGTTAGAAAATAATAATATAATTATTATTTTTCATTCCTTTAAATATTAATTGTATATAAACAAATACACACCTTCAGAGTATTCTTGTACCTTCATAGCCTCGATGAACCGCATGTTCGAAGTTGCCTTGTTCCTGAAGGCATTGATCACTGTGACCTGGTGGCCCTTGGCGGCCAAGGCCTTCAAATAGGTCTCCATGAAGATGTATTGAGAGCGACCCGGAAACGGAAAGGTGGCCAAGATCTTTGCACTCTCCGTTTCCAGAGGTCTGGCGCTCAAGGCGCAGAACACCAACGCTACCACAGTCAATAATTTCATTGTGTCACTCAACGAGTCTCTAGCAACGACTAATTGAGCGGATCGCTTGGAGTATCCTATATATGCGACGAGCTTTTTCTGATAGTGCGAGTTAGCTTTTCGGACAACGAAAAATGGGAAAATCATGCTTATGAAGGGCCTTCCTACAGCTGATAGCCTTAGGAAAAGCAGTTAGATTAGAACTTAGAAGGGGGTCACCAAGTTAGGATTTGCTTAGGGACGGTATCACCACTGCTCCTATCTTATGGCTGATGAGATATGACTTCCTTGGAAACTATTTCACATTTCGTTCAAAGATTACCGAATGGATTTCAATAATACGCTCCTGGTACGTGTAGAACCAGCGTAGTGGTAAAAGATTTGACTTCGACTTACTGTTGCGCTTTATTTGGGTATTAGTTGGGGTACGAACCGGTTCGACTATCAAGTTGTTGAATATGTAAAATGTATGGGTTTCTTAAAGACTTTTTCTAAGAAAGCTAACATGTTAGACTATTCAGTACGGGAGCCTTGATTTGCTTTCTTTAGGTCAAATCTTAAAGAAAGTCAAAAGGAGCGCTTATCTAATGCGTTTTGATTTGCTTCTAATATTATTCCCTCGATTCGTGAAAACAACTTAAAGTTGGCAAATGGCCAAGCAAGCTCTTAAAGATCTTCCCGTGGAGCGGATACCACCGGAGTCCACTGGACTGAGTGCTAGGCAAATTCCCCAAAGAATGTGCGTGAGAAGTGCAGGCCAAACAAGCGGCGGAGGCAACTAAAAACAAAACGCACAACAGGGAGCAGCGCTAAAGAACGAGGGGGCAGAGCCTCCTCCACGGAGGCGGAAGAGGACCAGGCTCAACCGAGGACCAAATGCAGCTGGCCAGCTGGGAGTTGGCAGTGGAAAAGTAGAGAGAGATGGAGAGGAGGTCTGGGAGCAGGAACTCGGCGAAGCATAAAAGCCAAAGCGCTGCCTAAGAAAAGAAATTATTTGCTTAAGCGACGGCAAAGGACCTTGTCCGGAGCTTCCTTTTTTCCCGGAACAAAGCGCACACACACACACAGCCAGACAAAGAACAACAAGAATGGAAATAAGCAGAATGAAAACAGCAGGAAAAGCAAAAGAAAAAGGAAACTGAGTGGGCAAAATATTAAACTTTTATGCACGAAAATTTTTAAGTGTATGTCCGGCGGGAAAAATTGTTACTGTTAATTTATAAATAAGGTGGAGTTGTTATTGTGGGCTTCTGATGGAATGTCCGCCAGTCCGGGTCCCGTCCAGTTCCTTCCGAAGACCCCTTTTTGACCCACCAGGACCACCACCACCGCCGCAGCCGGGCTATTTGTTTTCACTTCAATTTATTTGCTTTCTTGCGCACATTTTCACTCCTTAGACCTTGTTTACTCCTTTCTTCGAACCCCACTTTTCCTCTTATTTTTTTGCGGGTGCTCAGCCCCAGCCTCCAACTTTCTGTGGCCTTTTCCTTTGTCGTTTATTATGGCGCTTTTCTTTGGTCGGCCCCCGGATCGCCTTGCAACTTGATTCAATTAAGTTGCCTGATTATTTTAGCTACAAAAAAAGCGATACCTTTTTTTCTCTCGTTGGTTAGCAATTTTAATTTTTTAATAAAAGGCATGTGTAAGGCGAGAGCTCTACAAGTGTTCAACTGAGGGCTATCTTGCGGTCTCTGGGGGGCCTGTGCCCTTTGTATTGGTTCATCATCATCTTGGGCTGCCAGGGGTCGGCTCAAGTCCTTGGCAAGTCAACAACTGATCCGGGGTTAAGAAAAGGTCAACAGGCTGTTCACTTTTCAAAGGATATTCCTGGGATAGGGGGCCTTTGCTAATGGCCAAGTGTAATGCAAACAACCCAGTATCAAGCACTCGAGAATTAGGATGGGATGCAGAGCATACCTAATTCAACAGTGTGTCACATTTATTTTTAAAGGATTTTTAAAATTTCTCCCAAGGATTTCGTTATTATTTTAGGCTTTTATTAAAGATGATTATTGTTTGCTTAGAATTTATGTTGAGATCTTACTTTGACTCGCTTTAAGTCTATTAAATATCCTACATTTTATTTCATATATATTGGTTATTATAATTCTGCTTGACATTCCTCTTGAAATTGTGTCTATATTTGAATTTATTGTAAGTATGTTTATCTATATTATCTCTTTAATTAAACGTAGACGGGACTTATGAGTTATGGCTTTCAAACTAGTTATTTAATAATAAATACGTTAAAGAGAGCCATTTATCTATTAAGTCATTGATACTTTCACTAGTTGAAAAAGCTATTACTTTTATAATTTTCCCATCTCGGTAAGCGATAAATTAGTCATTAATCTGTCACTCTAAGAACCAAAAAAGGAAAAAAATCATAAATGCTCGGAATTTGCATGGGAATAACTTGGCTCTAGCACTAATTGTTCTTGGCCTTTATTCATCTTTCCACTCGTCTCGTCAGAGGAAGAGCCTGAACAACATTAATCAGGCTTACCTTGTCGTGTATTTTTCCCCACCCCGAACAGTCCACACATGCCGACGGACCAGCAAGGATGAAAAAGAGTAAGAGGCCAGGATCTGGAACAGCTGCCACATTGACGGTGCTTAAAGTGCAAATGCAATTTATTTGCAAGAAACACTTGGTGCACATGCTGGAACTGCAATAACAACAAAGCTGGCCAGCCGGCCAGGAGTCGAGATTGGATGAGCTGAGGAACAATTTGCCCATAAGTAAAAATCATTTTTCATTTGTTTTCATTTCCGTTTTATGAAGCATTTTGATTTCTGCATAGTTTCCGCAACACAGCCGTCCCTCCGACTCCATCTCGCACTAGCACTCGCACTCGCACTCGCACTCGGACTCTATATCTCCCTCTCTCACTGCCTTGGGACATTGGAGCAAATGTTAAGTGACGGCCAGAGCTGGAGCTTTGCAAAGAGTCCTCAGCTCTTGCATACCTGAAAATCACTCGCCAGGACCAAAGTTGTATCTTAGCAAGATTCAACGTTGGAAATTTTCTACACACACTCGTTCGCACAAAGAATGCAAGTCAACGTTGACAATCGACTTTTATTGCTGTTGAAAGAAACCAACAGCAGCAAAAAAAAAACAGGAAAAACGATCGGAAAGTAGAGGACGAGGTAAAAAAAAGAAACACATGGATACACTGGCAAAAATCGAATTCCTGTCAATTTCAAGGGAAAACCAATTTAAAGAAGATAAGATAATTCCAAATAAAGACACAAAGTCAAAGACACAATCCCTAACATTTTATAACTTTAAAGCTTATCGGCAAAATTATAATACTTAATAAGATTTATTTGTACACAAGATTTGGTTTTCAATATCGCATTTCTCCAATGTTTTGAAATATTTATTGATTTTCCTCGCCTTCAGAATTGCCTTTTTTATTCTAGACATAAATATTAGTATTTCCGTCATAATTCTTTTAAAAATATATAAATCATTTTAGTCACTTAAACATAAACTTCTTTCTGTGTACTTTAGACTTTATCAACTTTCAGTTATTACGTTTTGCTTAACATTTCAGCAAATTACACTGCATTGTCTAGAGCTCAGAGCTCCAGAGTGGAGTTGAAGCGCCCGTTTTCTTTGGGGTCCTCTCCCTCTCTTTCGACAACTTTTTGACATTTTTTTTCGCCCTTTTCGACGTACTGACCTCGTCCGGATTTCGACGAGAGCTTGTGCAATTGCATAAGCACAATTTCCGGTTAGCACTAAGAAAATATCTGCGCAGAAAAAGGAAATGGCAAGGATGCCCAGTTTGAATTCGAAGTTTATGTACCCTAGATAAAATGGTATTACTTTAAGAACTTTAATCTGTAATTCACAGGAATGTTAGATGAATTTTCCTACATTATCTTTTTATTGACCTTTCGATTGGATTTAATTACATACTTCATAACTTTCAGACTTACAATAGCCCTTACATTAATATATAGAACTTTTCTCTTTTGAAAGTTGCAAATATATTTAAATTTAAAAAGTAAAACCATTACTTTCTCATAATTGTTATATTTTAAGACACAACATCCGTATTTTCTGATTTTCCATCCCCCTAACCTTTTATCTCTTAACAATTTCTTCGTTATTTTCGCACTCTAAATGGTCTTATCTGTCGCTCGAAAGGATATCTAAAAGTGGGCTACATTATTTTTGAGCGTCACTGACAGGAAATTGAAAAAGTGTGGGGCGAGAACGGAGTGCAGGAAATAAAAAAAAAAAAATAGTTTTCCCTTAATTAAGTGCGTGTGTTTGGATGGTGCCAGTGGACCCGGTCCCGTACCTAGACCCCGATCCCAAAAGTAAACAGCAAGTGCATGAATTGTCCGCTCAAGGTAAAGCACTCGCGTCTAAGTAGCCCAGAAACCACCGCGGTGGCATTTGTGGTTCGCCACCAACCGTCCAGTGGGTCATCAGATGGTCAGATGGCCAGGCATTGTTTCGTGTCCGTTTCGCTGCGCTTGACTGCCCAGCTGGCCGACCTCCGACCTGCGGCCTCCCACCTCCCCCTGCCAAGCACTCGGGGAGTTCAACAACATTACGCCACACAGTTCAACAATTTTTTCCGTGTTCCGTTTGCTTTGCGTTTCCAGCTGCTGCTCCTGGCCAAGTTCACATTGTAATCCATCCGGGGAATAATTATTGTGTACATATTAATATAGCAGCCGAGGAAGCCAAGAGGGTTTATCGTTTAGCCGCGATGGACGACGGAGCATTATGATGCCCGCCAAAGTAAATGGAAAATGGATGGTCTATAAATTTTCGCTCTGGGTTTTAAAGTTGCGAAAAAGGTTATTTAAGTGTGTCGTAAAGAGGTGTACGAATGGGTATTTTCTTAATGGAGTTTCCTATGGGCAAGCAAGTAGGGTTCGAGAAATCGGGTTCATTTTTACTGATGTATGCAAAAGGCACTGGCTTTTTGGCTGAAATTATTTAAATTTTGACTGCTTAAATTCAGTGTGTAAGGGATTATTTTATTTGAAATTAGGTGTTAAGCCCTGATTAAATTATTACATATTTAACTCATTCTTCTCTGGATTTGCTTTTAAGCAAATTAGTAACTTACCTAAAAATTTTTCACCTATGCATTTTTAGTTTCAGAAGAAAGCCCTTATCGTTAATTGGCCAATCCTAAGCCTGACTGTAAACTATAACCAGCCACAACTCATTAACCAATTCTGCAGGCACAACTTTATCCACACACGCACACGCACACCCCTGAACGGATTAAGCTGCCAGGCTTGTGCCACTAAATTGCGTCGTTGTTGAGCATAATTTATGCATTAAAATTGCATGCAAAGGCGAAGTTGACTCTAAACCTGGATCGTACCGTACTGCAAATTAAATCTAATTATGTGCGGCCAGCTCCCGGGGGGAAATGAGTTCAGCGGGGCCCGGAGAATGCGGATTTGGGCTCGGGCATGGCTTTCTTTTTGCCAAACTGACCCGCACAAATGCGTCTATTGACTGAAACAATGCAGACAAAAGCGACGCAGTAACTGAGCCGGGATCGTATAGAGGGAAACGGGACGCGAATAACGGGATCCACTGCACCTGAAGCAGCAGCAGCCGGAGCTGGTGGACCAGGTGGACAAGTGCAGCCAGTTGGCTCCTAATGGAAAAATCATCAGGCAGCCACGTCGACGACGGTGGTGGCACGGGTTGCAAGGCAAATAACGCGCTGTGAGTAAGAAACAAAAGAGCTTTGGTACACTGTAGTTTTTTAAATCCGAAAATATTAGTTATTTAAGCTATTGATATTAGCAGAAATTTAAAATAAAAATAAAGTTATATAGTTGCTTTGATATATGTACATATTTGGAAGTGGGGTAAAAACACAAGCAGCTTTTATAAACAAATCAATTAGGATACCTGTATAAACTGTTGACCTGTTTGGATTAACTTTCAAATCCTTTTAAACAATTTTTTCTGCAGTGCAAAAAAAAAGAAAAGAAATCGAAAACCCTGAGCTCGGCTTGCGCCTGAATTGAGCTTATGAATGGATAGCCAACGGGGTTTATAAAGGAGCGAGGCCAGCGGAAGAGCGGTCAACTTATGGCTTAGACGCGAGGCAAAAATCCATATTTATATATATGAATGGGACAGGGACAGGGACCAGTGAAGTGGTCAGTGGATTGGGTCCTGGGGACAAGGGAACCAGACCGGATCGGGTTTGGGGTCTGGGACTAGGACTGGGCACTGGGCACTGGGTACTGGGCACTGGGACTCGGTTACTTATGCTTCAATGGCGCCCTGAAACTCGGTGTACGAGTATGTGCCGCAATTGCGGTAAAATATGTTTGCACAAAAGGAAATCGCCAAAGCCACGTGTGCAGGAAATGCTGAATTTGTCTGCTTGGCGCGCTAAAACAAAGCCAGACTCCCTCTATGAAAGGCTCTTCCCGGAAACGCATTCGATTGGATTCCGATTTTCGATAGGTCTATGCCAAGACATTTCCAGGGACAATTTTGATGTCCATTTACCGATGATTCGGGATTTTA
Organism: Drosophila tani; assembly: GCA_008042535.1. Lineage (NCBI taxonomy): Eukaryota > Metazoa > Arthropoda > Insecta > Diptera > Drosophilidae > Drosophila > Drosophila tani. The sequence continues at coordinate 323,011 of VNJO01008366.1, forward strand.
CCTCCTCAAAAAACAAATAAGTGGGGAACCTGAAAAAAACTATATTTAAATATTTTGAATAATAATTATGATATTTCACACAAATTAATCTATTAATAATGTACATGATAATTTTTGATCTACATAATATCAAGGTTAAAATAGGGTTTCTTTACATAAATAAACAAATCAAATAGTGCATTAATTAAACTCTATATCTAGTTTTATTCTAAGATATAATCATATTTATGGCACTGCATTATTGTTTTGAATAACCCAACAAAAAACACAAACGGAAACATAAATTTGTTTAATCGTTGCGGTTATCCGACTGATTAAACAATATTTAAGGCAATAAATATATTTTAAATTGGGTTAGATTAATGGGAAAGCTAATCGCAACAATTAGGTTATAGCCATTCATTTCACAGATGCATCATGCTCGCTAATAAATGTTCTATTGGAGTTAACCAAGTGTAACCAGTTCTGGGAACGGGCTGCCAAATGTGCGCAATTTTTTTCGGGTATTATTGCAATATTGCTGCCAGTGCGCCCAAAAACAGTGCCATGGCAGGCTAGATGGCGAACTACGGCGGCACTTCCGCTGCCACTGGGCACTCCGGAGCTCCGGTGTCTCTCGCCTTCCTGCTCATCGGCGTCTGGACTGGACTTTTGGGAATATTATTGAAAAGTTTTACCGCAAGCTGTGCCGAAGCTCACTGCAAAAACAACCAACGTATTGTTCGACCGCCCCACACCGAGTATACGAAAAAAAGTAGAAAATAAAGCTGGGAATAATAAAAGGAGAAGAAGAAAGCGAGGATTAAAAATTTTTGCCCGTCCAAAGTTTCAGTTTTGTTGCAACTTTGGCCACTGCCACCACAGCAGCCACACCTACTGTTCTTCTTCTGCCCCTTCTTCTCCTGCCACTGCTGGCCCGTTCTCCTGGTTTCAGGATCAGCTCTACATATGGCCTTACTTTGTTCGCCCACCCTTTCCCCGGACAGTGCATAAATTTTGCTGGCAATTTTCGGGCATTCGCCCAATCAGACTACAAGTCACTAAAGTATATGGAACTCTGAAGCGTGCCGGTTTGTGTGGTGCATTTTTCAATCGCACCGCAGGACGACATTCAGCATTTAGCTTTTAGCAGCGAATGAGAGATGTGTTGGAGGTTCAGATTTGCACAAGTTTATAGTGCGATTAAAACTAAATAAAGAATATTTTCTATTCTCAGGTATCCCAGAAATCACTGAGGGTTTTGAAATCACTTGAAAAGGGTGTCTAAAAGAATGTAATAAAATGTTTAAGGCAGCAAATTCAATGCAAATTGGTTTTTTTTACAATGACACCATTTTGTAGCATAGTTTTAGGCACCTTTTTAAGTGATTTATAAACTTTTTTAATTAAATGGTGCTGTTCACACATGAACACATTTTATATATATATATATATATGCATACATACAAACATACATATGTACACATGAAGATATGGAACAAATCAATGCAGCTGTACGCTGCTCAGCGCATGTGCGCATGACTCTAAATATAGCGGCAGTTTTGAGCGTAACACAAATAATGTAATGTCAACTGAGACCCTGCGCGGCATCTCAGCATATCTTTAAATATAGCGGCCAAATGGGCCTAACACAAAACACTGTATATGTAATTTGAATCCATGCGTGGGAGCCACGAATTCTGTGTCTTTCCTATCGCACTCAAGAATGTAGCCAATGTTAGGGTTAAACAAACCACTGCGTTGGTCTAGCGATAAGACTAGTTTTAAGAATCTCAAGACGGGTACGTAAGCGCGGACCTTGAAATAAAGATTCAGTTTGAAATAGTAACTCAGCAAATGAAGACGTCTTTTTATTTAGTCGTTCTTTTCAGGTGCTGACTAAAGCCTAGAACTATCTACCTTTTTTAATTAAAATCGATAGATTCGTGAGACATATTAGCTCCGTTTATAAACACGTCTATTTAATAAAAAACACAATAACTTCTAAAAAACCGTTTCTAATAACATATATTATTGATGTTTGAAATTGAAAATCTTACGCCCTAAGCAGATTCCAAGATCCCAGACTTCTAATCAGTAGTGGGAGTTACCTTATCGCCTCTTTTTCTGGTTGCCGTAAGTTCTCAAATGTACAGGGTAAGTTTTCATTATTTATGGCGGAAGTTTGATAGCTCGATTGCCATAATTTAAGCGAATGCGAATGAGAATCGCCAGCAGATTGACTCCGGCTATTTTTCACCCAAGGCCAGTGGACAAACGCAAATATATTTAAGCTAATTGCATTTTTCCTACTCCGAGAGAGAGGATGCCTGGGGGGGTTAAGGTGGTACGGGATTGCAAATCCAATATGCGATGGCAAATGACATCGCACAGAACTCAATGGCTATGTGTTTGAGATGAAACTTGCACAGCCTTGACATTTTCCGCCCCCGAAATCAAATTGACCCAACACGCTCCTGCGCCAAAGTGAAAGATGGGTGGATGAAGGCTTCAAATACGAAATTTGATGTTGCTGAAAGCGGAACAAGCTTCAATTCATCAATTAAACAGAATCATAATCATACCAAAACTCCCGCACTTTATAAACTTAAATATATTTTTGGGATGGTTGTTTTTTTTGATTGCTTAGATGATGCTGCGACTTTTAAGGTTATGTGCCCTTCAGACTAGCAAGTATATCCCAGGAAATCGAAATGAGGCGAAATGATCCCGAAAAAAATATCTTTTTAAAGATCTCAAATCAAACTAAGCTTACACTGTACCCATTAAGGATTCCCCAAGCCATTTGGTGTTCCAATATGAATAATTTTTTTTGATAGTGTAAGGTGCGCTAGTGTGGCACGGTAGGAAAAGTTTTGCGGTCCAGAGTGTGTGTCAAGTAGTTGCCAATCAATTTTTGGCATCGTTATGCCACCCCCGCTTCGTACTTATGGGGACACCGATGATGCGGAGGGCAGGAAATGGCGGCGGTGGCTAAGGGGCGACATTACCAAGGACTGAAGCCATCAGCGTCCAACAAGCCTGGGCAGGAACTGGAGGATCGTCACTGGCATTGTGGCCAACAGGCACGTCGATTTCAATTGTATGTGGTGCAGCCAACTACCGCTGTCCCCTGGCCCTCTGTGTGTGTGTGTGCTACTGTGGAATCCCTGTCCCCGGTCCACTGTCCCACATCGTCCATTATGACACGCTGCCAGCGCTGCCAGCAAAACCAAACACAATCACAGGAGGATGCAGGATGCCCACCGGCCGGGCGACTGTCGCCCGCCTCACTTGCAGTTGACACTTTTGTAGCCAGCTTGCATTCCGGGCTTCCTGGCATCCCTTGTCCTTCTGTTTGTCACTCGTCCAGTTTGCTAGTCCTTGTCCCCATCCCTCTCTAGTTGTCTGTCAGTTGGCCTATGCCATCGATGGCTCCGCACCGCCCACATCCCTGATTCACTTGCAACATCAATTCCGTTGACGTGTACACTCACCTCTCCCATGGATCTCACTTTGTATCTGCATCTGTTGGCTCGCATCAAATAAGCACGGAACAATGAGCTAACCCAATAAATATGAGTCACCACGGGCGGGGCGTGTGTTTAATTAATAGATGCGCTTAGGCATGTACTTGCTCGGCTGGCATTGTGTTTGAAGAAGTAATTAAATCCTAATTAGTTTCAGGTTGGAATGTGTTAAGAGAGGTGAGAGGTCTCCTTTCGTTCAAACAGACTCCCGTTGAAAGTAGGCTAAAACTTAATAACACTTTGTCAGATTGTCAGAAATCAAAACAGTAGATTTAATACACTCGGAACTGGTCCCACGAACTGTTTCCCAGACTGCTACCAAATTATACCAACATTTTAAGAAACATTGAAATGGCGCAGCGAACGCAGAGGTATTTATGCCTAGCGGGATCCATGGTCCGTCGATTCCACATGGCTCGATACCCGCGGTGCGGCAAGGTGCCGGTGTCCAACTTCGAAAAAGATCACTTTCTGCCCTACAAGAAGCTACAGGAGAATCTGGAATGTGTGGCTGGTCGCCTCAAGCGACCGATGACGCTCTCGGAGAAGATCCTCTACTCCCACTTGGATGAGCCGAACGACCAGGAGATCGAACGGGGCAAGTCATATCTGCGATTGCGCCCGGATCGAGTTGCCTTGCAGGACGCAACCGCACAGATGGCTCTCCTCCAGTTCATCTCCTCGGGTCTGAAGAAGGTGGCCGTTCCGTCGACCGTGCACTGCGATCACTTGATTGAGGCCCAGGTGAGCGGCGTTAAGGACTTGGCCAGAGCGAAGGATCAAAACAAGGAGGTGTACGATTTCCTAGCCTCCACGTGCGCCAAGTATGGCCTGGGTTTCTGGAAGCCCGGCAGCGGGATTATCCACCAGATTATCCTGGAGAACTACGCCTATCCGGGCCTGCTGATGATCGGCACCGATTCACACACCCCGAACGGCGGTGGCTTGGGGTGTCTGTGCATCGGGGTCGGCGGTGCCGATGCCGTCGATGTGATGGCCAATATTCCCTGGGAGCTCAAGTGTCCGACGGTGATTGGCGTTAAGCTCACTGGCAAGATCAGTGGATGGACTTCGTCCAAGGACGTTATCCTCAAATTGGCAGAGATCCTGACGGTAAAGGGAGGAACGGGCGCCATTGTGGAGTACCACGGACCGGGCGTGGATTCCATTTCCTGCACCGGCATGGCCACCATTTGCAACATGGGTGCGGAGATCGGAGCCACCACCTCGCTGTTCCCGTTCAACGAACGCATGACCACCTATCTGTGTGCCACGGGCCGAGGGGAGATCGCTGAAATGGCCGCCAAATACAAGAAGCTGTTCACTGCCGACAAGGATTGCAAGTACGACCAGGTCATTGAAATCAACCTGGACACCCTCGAGCCCCTGGTGAATGGACCGTTCACACCCGACTTGGCCCATCCCATCAGCAAGCTGGGCGGAGACTCCGAAAAGGGTGGCTATCCTATGGACATCAAGGTGGCCCTCATCGGTTCCTGCACGAACTCATCCTACGAGGACATGGGCCGCTGTGCCAGCATTGCGAACGATGCTTTGGCGCATGGCCTTAAGTCCTGCGTACCCTTCAATGTAACCCCCGGATCCGAGCAAATTCGGGCCACCATAGCGAGGGATGGAATCATCGATGTCCTGGAGAAATTCGGTGGCACTGTTCTGGCCAATGCCTGCGGACCCTGCATTGGGCAATGGGATCGCAAGGATGTCAAGAAGGGGGAGAAGAACACGATTGTCACGTCATATAATCGCAACTTCACTGGCCGGAACGATGCCAATCCAGCCACACATTGTTTTGTTACCAGTCCGGAAATGGTTACTGCCCTAGCCATCGCCGGACGTCTGGACTTCAATCCTATGACCGACGAACTTGAGGGAAAGGATGGCAAAACTTTCAAGCTGAAAGAGCCCACGGGCGCTGAGCTCCCAACCAAGGGCTTCGATCCTGGAGAGGACACCTATCAAGCTCCGCCGGCAAAAGGTGATGACGTCAAGGTCAACGTGGATCCCAAATCAGAACGTCTGCAGATCCTGGAACCGTTCAATAAATGGGACGGCAAGGACTACGTGGATATCGCGGTCCTGATCAAGATCAAGGGCAAGTGCACCACGGATCATATAAGTGCCGCCGGACCCTGGCTCAAGTACCGCGGTCACTTGGATAATATATCGAATAATCTCTTCATTGGAGCCACCAACGCCGAGAACAATGAGATGAACAAGGTGAAGAACCAGAAAACCGGCCAATTCGATGCCGTTCCCGCCGTAGCCCGTGACTACAAGGCCAACAAGATCAAGTGGTGCGCCGTGGGTGAGGACAACTACGGCGAGGGATCCTCCCGGGAGCACGCTGCTCTGGAGCCGCGCCATTTGGGCGGAGTGGCCATCATCGTCAAGTCCTTTGCTCGGATTCACGAGACCAACCTCAAGAAGCAGGGCATGCTGGCCTTGACATTCGCCAATCCGGCCGACTACGATAAGATCCAGCCCGCCAGCAAGATCTCGCTGCTTAACCTGAAGGATTTTGCACCCGGAAAACCTGTGGAGTGTGAAATCAAGAACAATGGAAGCTCGGACAAAATCCAGCTGAACCACTCCTTCAATGAACAGCAAATCCTGTGGTTCAAGGCCGGCAGTGCCTTGAATCTTATGAAAGAGGTGGCCGCCAAGGGCGGCGATAAGAAATAGTATCCATCTCCGAGCTTGGGAGTTTTAACCAAAGAGATGTATGCACTTTTTTAATTACTAAATTTTGGCAATTATTAAAAAGTTAAATCAATGTTTAAACATTTAAAACAATGTTTATTTTTTTAAAGTACTGGGTACTGGCCAATTGTAAATTAATTTGCAGTGAATTCCTTTGTCTTATTATGACACTTTATTGTGGCTTCAAAAATTAATGGTTTTATTGGAGGGCACGGTCACACTTTTCAATATAAACATAACATTGTCAGAGAACATTTACGCGATAGTTTATTAATTAAAATATTTAAAATTCTTATCCAGTGAGTGCCCTTGTTGAATTAAAATATTGAAGGTTTCATAGGAGGTCACGGTCACACTTCTTAATATGTATAATATTATAAAATGGTTAAGGATATTGTACAGTATTTGAAATAGATTGTTATTGACTTCACTTTACTGTTAAAAGATTCTAACTAAAATCCATGCTGAGTCTGATTTTTACTCATGCTGGCCATATGCTAACCCAATTATTTCGGATTTCTCAAAGTTGAATATCCTGGTAATCTATTATTCGGCAAAAATAACTTGACTTTACATAAACCACAGGATACTATAATGGGCCAAACTTTAATGCCAAAATGGCACATGAAATGCCAAAAAACTAAAACCGAAATAATTCAAAACTAATTAAAATCCATTTAAAATTGCACACAGCCTGCAATGCAGAAAAATAATAATAAATTTTCCGACTTAAGCTGCCCAACTTTTTTGTCAAATGGGTGCCAGAGAGAGTGCGAGGGGGATGGCCAGAGAGAGGGAGGGAGAGGCGCAATAAGCGACGCTTATCAACGGTGCCAACCGAAACTGTCACATGCATTGTCATTGTCACAGGGGCGGTCTGCGAAAGGGGTGACTTTCCAGGGGGGGTTCAGAGGCTGTGCCATATTTGCGTTTTCCCTCTCTTTCCAGCACTCGACCTGCATGCGAGCGTGTGTGTGTGTGTGTGTGTGCGGGTGCGTGAGTGTGTGTGGGAGTGAGGGCGTATGTGAGTTGGCATAGAAAATTATTTGCTACTTTTAATTAGTGCCAAAAAGTCATTCACAAAATCCAGAGAGAGAAGCAGTGCACCCAGGGAAAGAGACATAAGAAACGAGTACGTTCCAGAGCGAGGGAGATGGGCATAAGGTCGAGAGGGAGAGACAGGGAGAGAGAGAAAGATGTTGGAGCCGCAGTGCACAAGTTCAACGAGCAAATACAAAAATGTCTATATACATATGTATAGCTGTATCTGTCTCGCTCTGCTTTTTGTAGCAATATTTGCACAGCCTCCGACGGAATGAGCGGGTCATGAATGCGGTACATGTGGCATTATACAGTGCGTTTCACTGTTATATAGCCGAAGGATAGATATACAAAAGCATAGAACGTCACTTCTGCGATTCTTTGAGTTCTCAGACATCGACAGCAGACCTATCAGCGTATTGATATGCTAGAGATATTTTTAGCAGAGAATATTAGCTCATTAAATCTAAAATTTTAATTCTACTCTTAAGAAATCAGGCATGAATATATATAATAGCAACATCGATAGTACAGAGCCCATATTGAAATTAACTGAATTAACAGGTAAGAGTAAGGACTTTTCCTAGATGATTGTAAAAATGAATTGTTCAATTTTGATATACAGTTTCTAAAAGAATACGACAATTTTTTCATTTATTTAATGAACAGAAAGTTACTCGTTAAACTCTCCGATTATTTATTATTTTAGTTTCTGGCTTAAGTTAGCCCAAAAGGATAAATGATAGCGAAGATAAACCCAATCCGAGACACTTGATAATAGTTTATATAGCAGTTACAAAAATGTGAATTTTTTACCTAAATGTTCATAAATTTAATAATTTATTCGTGTAAAAAATACCGTAATTATTTTGAATGGAAATGATTCTTATACATATATCGTCTGCCTTGTGAAACTTTGCCAATAAAACAAAGTATATTGCACTGACCAAACGCACTGTACAGCTAAAAGAAGCCACAAGCCCAATCGAAAAGGCCAACAAAAAATGATAGCAATTTAGCTCTGCCTAAAACCGAAAATGTTCAATTATTAACTCGTAATGGTAGGATGTGTGTGACACAGAAGGAGCCCAGGGAAGCAATACGAGGGGGCTGGCCCACAGAAGGCCGAGCCAGAGGTCCAGTTGGTAAGAAGTCAGCTAAGCTGGCGGCCCGAAATTATAGACTATGATTTTTGTCAAATTGCATTCAATTTTGTCAGAGCTTCAACATGCAGGCAGGCAGGCGGCAGGCTAGCAGGCTGGCAGGCTAGCAGGCAGGACTCCTTTATATCCTGGCCCTGCCACAAGCATTTGTATCTCTGAATCTGCAAGATCTCCTACTGCCCTCATCCGCTCCCCTCGGTCTGTGGGTGAGTGCACGGCAAATGTCACACATGCATTTCAATTTGAATTTACAATATTTCTGGCTTCAGATGCAGGCATGCGGTGGTGTATGTGTATAGCATGCCAGGCACTTCATATATGTCTCGGTCTCCTCTCGCTCCTTACCGCTCTCTTTCTCGGTTTGTCATTTGCATACTTTGCACTTAAGTGAATTTAATCTTTTCTCCCCACTCTCCTCGTCGATATTTCCGAGCCCTGTGTATGTGTATGGATTGCCCTGAGCAAGCAGAAAAATGTGTGTTTATCTTTTGTATGGATTTTTAATGTCATCTATTGTATCGGAGCCTTTCCACATCTCATCTTTGTGTCACTCTGAGCGTAGCTCCCTCTCCTGTTATTCCGGCTCCTTGCTTAGTTTATTTTATTAAAATTTTAATTGCTTTTTGGAAAATGTTTTGTCAATGCGTAGACACATATATGAAGGACGAGTTCATTGATATACAGCGATGAAAACGGAAACATTCAAGCCATTTTTACGATACACAAACACACGCACACCACCTACGTACATGTACTTTTCCATTTTCCATTTGCTTGGCTGGGTAATAATGGATTTTTAAATTGAACCGAGATTTTTCACAATGCTCGCTATGGAAATTGCAAGTTTGTCAGTTAGGTTGTTAAATCGTAAGAATTATGCGAGAAATGAAAATAAAAGGAAAATGTTAAAGCCATAGAAAATAACCTTTTACAAAAGCTTGCAGATAAATATTTGTAAAAATATTTTCCAGAATTGATTGGTTTTTGGGAAACAATTAAGGTGGAGAAGTAACTTTTATACTAGTTTATTTATAAACATTAATAAACTCTTAATACGGTACTAAATACTAAAATTTTTAAACATGTTCACTCTTTGTTACAGGGAGAGATTAGAATAAATATTTGTTTTGACTAATTTACTTCTCTGGCTTAATAATTATACCAAATATAATATAATTAAGAATACGATTTTTTTTTTTAATTTTAGTGGTTTGAATAGTTAATGCTGGACTAATTATTTAGCCTCAAATGAAATTAAAACTTTATATTTTCCACTTTAAATCTATTAGGGATATCCTTAAGAGAAACATTAAATTTTATAGCCTACTTCCTCAAGACTGGCACCTAAATCCCACAAAAAAACCGGAAAATAAAACCACCAAATATCGAATCGTCGCTCCGAAAATTACCTCCCCATTTGTCAGCTGCAATAAGAAAATTACACGCTTGACTCGAAACGATAAACGTAAATCACACACAAATGACAACTGCCAATAACCTAACACGAGCGAGCATCCAAAATAAAGGAGAATCTCAAAAAATAAAATGAAAAAATTTAAAGAAGAAACACAAACAAGCGAATGGTGAACGAAAATAAAATGAAACCAAGACCACACCAAACGAAACTCGCTCTCAACACATAAATTGCATTTTGGCCGCTGGCGAGGTAAACAGCCACAAATGCCACACGAAAATAGAAGGATGCCCAAGCGATAGAGCGGGTGGGAAAATAAAGCAAAACTTGACAATAATCGAAAAATTATTTCCACACATTGTGTTCGCTGAGGGGCAGCGTTGGGGGCGTGTCAAATCAAAGAAACAAATAAAATGACGGAAAAACAAGCGGAAAATCCACAGAGCACACACAGAGCGAGAGCGACAGCGAAAGCGAAAGAGAAGAGCACGAATTAAGTTAAGCACTTTTATTTATTATTAAAAAAGTTTTCAACAGGAATGGAAACAGTTTTTGGGTGTGGCAAAGGAAAATCTGCAAAATCTGCACATAATGCAAAGAAAATCCTGAATTTATCGTATCACTTACATGGAGTGTCATATGTGTGAGTGTTTGGGTGTTTGTCCAACCCCCTTTCGAAAGGGGTTAAAATGCGCATTATGAACATATCGGCCATGAGTTTGTGTGCTTACAACTGTTGTCAGAACCCCATATTAATCAAATCCTTAATTTGTTTTATGAAGTACTCTAAATGCACTCATTTATTTTGGAATAATAGAAAAGATAAGTAAACATTTATTTTATTATTTAATATTTATTAAATTATCAACGGACTTGCTCTTAGCATAAAATCCTTTTTATACAAAAGGTTGTCGTCTTACAATAATATTTATATAATTTTAATTTGTTAAAATCTAGAACATGGAACAAATTTAGCTTGAAAGTGCCTATTGCCTTGGCCACGACTGTAGTCGATGTGTTTGTGCATTCATAATATAACTGTTGATTATTGCGCCAACACGCACTCGACGTAAGTGAACCAGCAGCAACAGCTTCAACGGCATCAACTGTGGAAGCTGCGAGCTGAAATCTCGCAACGTGGCGTATGCGCAATATTATTAGATATTGAAAGCAGCCATCGATGATGATGGCCAACGCTGCCCCGCTTCGCCCGGGAACTCCTCCAAAAGCAATTGAAAGCAGCCACAGCAGCAGGAGCAGCAGCAGCAACAGCAGACATATGAATTTTTTCCTGGCTCTCTTTAGCACTTGGCATAAACCTCCTTGAGCCCTGGCATCCTGCTCATCCTTCGGCATAAACATCCTCATGAAGCATGTGTGTGTGTGCGCGGGGATTCGGGGGTTATGTGATTTGGATTCGGATTCGGTTTCGGATTTGTCTGTGGGCGTGCCTTTAGCGGAGAGCTCTGTGGTCGTGGCTCCTGCAGACGACGCTGAAGCTGTATTAAATCGATGGCAATGTGCTAAATTTGTGGCAGATTATTTATTACTGTAATGGCTTTAAATTTGCCAGCGCAGATGCTCAGACCGAGAATACTTTACACCCTGAGATTTATGCTCGTGCTCGGTGGCGGGTATTGCTATTTAAATATTACGTATAGACCGAATGTTCAAACGATGCGATGAACACTGAATGATTGAGTTGAGATTTTAAGCGTATTTGATGCAGCTGAACATGAATTTATGATGCTATATTTTTATAAGGGGCTTGAGCAGAAGAACAGATTAATAAAAGTGGAGATTTAGAAAGAAAATAAATCAAAATAGTTAAAATTGATAGTTGATTCTTTTGTTTTAAAGACAATTAATTATTCATATGAGTTGCCTAAAAAACAACAAACTACCTAAAACAAACACACCAAAGTACTTGTTATTAGCTTATAGCTTTTTGGCTTGATTTTGCAGAACTTTTACAAATATGCAACTCTTACAAAATATTCCGAATGATTTTACTCGCAGCTCGATGCCCTTGACAAGCCAATTCCAACTGCAACCAAAGTTATCCGAAAACATATCGCCCAACTTCGGTATACCCATAACCCTTTAGCATCAATGTCGGCGACTTATCTGTCACACTCCATCGGCAAAGTGGAATTGTCGGGAATTGCTTCTTTCTCCCCCCCAACTCATTCACCCCTTGCCGCTTCTAATCTTTCTAACCATTTGACCATTTTCAATTCGCTTTACCCCGTTCGGGCGCTTTTTATCTGGCCACTTTCAAAATCAAATCTTACAAATTCACAACTGACAACAAAAACAAAAAATGCCAAAAAAAATAGCGATAAAGAAGTGCGAAAAACCCGCAGAAGAAGGAGAAGAGAGAAAAAACCAACACGAAAAAATCTAATAAGAGAATAGCTCAAAATCGGTGTGTAAAAATCAAATAAACGCTGCAACTGCATCGGCAGTCGGCAGCCACTAAAGGAAAAGCTTGCCCCCAGCTGAGTTTCCTCGTTTTCCTCGGGAAAAAGTTTGTTTTCGCCTTGCGCCAAGTTTTGTGCGTTTTTAAATGGCCCGGGCTGCTGGCCCAAGCAAAAACGAACAAGAAAGCGAGGGGAAAGCCAAGGGAAAAGCTGGGAAAACCATTGGAAACACATGTCCAGCCAGCGGACGAGGACAAGAACCACCAGTATCCATGGACCCCGGAGCTGTGTAAATGTTTGTGAGCTTGGATTTCTTTTCGGTCATTACATTAAGTTGGCTATCTGTGGAGACTCGTAGCTGCACAAACAGCCGGCCACCAAGCGCCAAGATATCCCCATAAGTGGTATTTGTGTTTGTGCCTGGCCTCCAGATGGGGAGCGACGGCTGCTCCTAATAGTCAACGATTCGTAATATTTTTAATATTTGCTCAATAAAATGTCAGACAATTTCTGTCTCTGCCACTTAGACTCATTACATTTATTCGTACGATTCTTGCTTTGTTTGTGCTTATCAGCAATGCTGCTGTCTTAACTTTTGGTACAGCAGCACAGCGGACTTCGAAATGCTCTTACTTGGCTAAATAAATACTTAGTAAGTCAGAGCATTTTAAAAAGAATATAGAATTATATAAGGGGATTGTATAAAAAATAACTCGATTTTTAGCTGGGTCTTAAATATTCTTAAATTAGCGTATTTTATTTGCTTGAAATATTATTTGGCGACCCTTGCTAACAAAACAAAGTTATTATAAAATGTATGATTCTGTAATAAGAAGGTTGTTGCAGTCCCTGGAGTTCCTAAAATTCCTAAGTACGAATTCAGCGACAAACTGCTATAAAGCTACGGACACTGCTATAAAACTAGAAACTGAAACATATGTATTCTTAAATGCCTGCTGCTGGTTCTTGGACAAGATCCTTGTGTGCTTTTGGTTATATTCGCGTCTTGATTTATGCGGATTAAATCAGTTCTCAAGCCAACAATATCTTCATCTGGCAAATTAAGGTAATAAGAAGTGTTGGCATTAAGTATAAAAATCACTGCGTTTTTCACTTCCCTTGGCGATTTTTCTCTCCATAAAAAAATCCGCAACGTAGTGTAAACTAGAAAAATTATCAAACAAAATATATGCATTACTTAAACCTTACAAACAAACTCTAGTGAAATATAACAAGGAAGCCCAGAAAAATGCGTTCATCAGCTTCACTTACCGAACCCGTATTTAAATATTTATCCGCATACACAAGCCAAGTTATCCAGGGCGTTGTAGTCCTTTGGCGAATCCCTTAGAGTATATTGATCCCCTTAAGGGCAGCCGAAACATTATTCTTCATATTCGTTGGAAGCTGCAGCATCCCGTGGGATGGAGGAGGGCAGCGTGTAATCCTTTTTGTAGTTGACGCAAATCCTGTTGCTCTTTGCCAAGTCATAAAGTTTAATTTAGTTTTAAGCCTTTCAACTGGAAAATTGCATGGCTCAGCCGGGGGAGAGGGAGCATGACGAGGGGAAGAGAGAGATCAACGAGTGGCACTCACTTGTGAGCTCTCTTACTCCCTCCCTCAGCCCCTATTATTTTTCCCTCTCCTTTGTCCTGACAACGAAAGCAAATGGCGTTGACCGCAGCCTGTCATTCCAATGCAAGAGGGGACAGATGGACCTCCTGCCGGCAGTGCGAGTGGTTGGCTGCTCGGCTGCTCGGCTGCCCGGCTGACACTGCTCTAAAATTAACACACGTTTAATATGCAAGTCGTGCATAAATTTTATTGTTCTTGTTGCTGCTGGCCAAGAATTCGTCCTCTCTCTCTCCTCCTTCTGTCGCTCCTTCGGATGCAGTTGCTTGTCAAGAGAGCCTTTATGCTTTTTAATTTACCATCAGACGTCACGAGCAACAACAATGACCACATGTCAGCGCCCTGAGAGGAATCCTCTGTGCTGTTTTTTTCATGCTTTCGCTCTTTCCCGCCTTTCCAGAGGGAAAAATACGTGCTCGTCGTCTCGTTATAATCATTATTATCAGGCAGCCCGACATTAATGTTGATGCGCTTTAATTGCCAATTGAGGTCCTCTCTTCTTTTTTCTTGCTGCGATCCAATCAGCCGACAGGTCCTTAAAGCAGCGAGGCGTTGTAATTTCATTAAATCCTGACTTTTAAAGCCTCCACCGGTTGTTATTACTTTTCCCGCATTTTTTGCACTGGATTGGTTCGGATTTTCATAAATTAAACTCTGTGATCGCCAGTCCCATGGAGATGGTCGCCCTCATGAACATGGTAGTACCTTTCTTCTGACGATCGTTATGTGGGAGTATATTGGTAAACACCACAGATAATAATTTTTAAGAGTATACAGTAACATATATTCATTTAAAACACCAACATGTAATATTTGTTAACTACCTTATGCTTATTAATTTTTGCTTAATATTTTAAAAATCGTCACAGACTGTAAACAAAGCAAATGTACGGTTTATTTGTAATTTTCTGGTCTAACCATATCTTAATAACCTTTTTTTTTCAATATAAAATAAATATTGAATTAAAAATAGATACAAAATAATAAAATAACTTCCATAAAAATACACAGAAAAGGAACAAATTAGCTTCACAGGTTCAAATATATAAAAAGAGTTTTTAAACACTTTAAATCTCCTCATTTTTCGGAAAGTTAAGTTAAAGTAAAAAACTAAACCCTATTACTTAGCGCCGTGAATAACAAATATTCAATTTTCCTCGTGGCAATCTATTCACCCCAATTTATGTATTTTCGACCAATTATGCCAGAAACTAGTAGACGGGATATCCGCCTTCCGAAATTCTCTGCCTGAGACAGTGCCAAATTTCTTGGCAGTCGCATTAACGACAAATGTTGCCAAGTAAATTGGCATAAAACAAATCGGCGTCGTCATCGTTATTGTCGTTCTTCTTGTTCTTCTTCTGCCGCCGTCTAATTAGATTGTTCGGGCAACAACAACTGGTAAATGGCAGTCGAAAATTGTTAAATAATTTAAAAAGAAATTAGCGGCCATTTTGTGTGTTGCTGTGTGTGTGTGTGCGAGCGCAGACAAAAGCAGCATGAAAATAAAAATTGTAACCAATTTCATGCATAACAGTTAAATAAAATTTAATTTAGCAGAAAAACGAAGCAAATGCGAGTTAAAACGGTAGAAGAGGAAAAAACAAACAACTGCACAAATTGCCAAAGGAAATAAAAATCACAGCCAGATGAAAAGAGAGAAGTAGTAGCTTTTCCAAGAGAGTGAGCAAGAAGCAAGAGTGGCACAATCACGGGAGAAGCAATAGTACTAAGTAATGAGGAGAGATCATTTAACCATATTCTATACCTTAGTCTTTATAGACTGGGACTTAAAGACAACGTATATATTCACCAATCTACCATTAATAAATAACTTTAATAGATAAATATTTTTTTTTTTTAATTAAGATGAAGTTTGATTTTTAATATATTCATTATGCAAATAAAGGAATTCATTTTTAGCTTTACTGCCCGGAATAAAGTATATATATATATAAGTCCCATTGCCCCTATTGTACTCAATCTTTCTTTTCCACAAAATATTCCTTATAAAATATACTTATGTGAATTTTTTGTTTAATTTGTTAAGAACAAGCTAGTTTAGTTTAATTTCAAAAACAACACCTATGCTTTTGCGTAATTCTTTAAGTTCGTTTTCATTCAAAGTCTTAATTCACTTCCAGCAATAGTACGTAAAAATGAGAGCGCAAGAGAGGTAACGCCAAAAAATAGACAACGCAAAATGCGTTGGCCATAATGAAGACTTCATATTTGGGTAGCAGCAGCAACAAATGAATGCCGTCAACATTTATTATTAATTTTAATATTTCAAAGAGCGCAGCCAGACAAAAAACAACTGTGTTAAAAAAGAACTGTTTCTTTTTTTTTTTTTGTTGATGTCCACCAATAGCTACTGGGCTTGAACAGAGACGAAGAAGGAGCCAAAATAGCCGGAGAGACAGCTTTACATTTTTGGCATAAAGCCCGGCACACTAATTTGATGGCTTTCTTCTTTCTGGCAAACGAGAAAATTCACTGCCCTGAATTTACACAAAAATTAAATGTTTGCCCTGCTTAGTTTAGTAATTCACTCACATCACTTTACACCTCTTTTTGCGCCGCTAGCGACAACAATTAACTTTCAAACAATTGCCAAAGGCGGCGCAAATTTAATCAATTTATTTCATACCCTAAAAAAACATTAGAAAATTCGAAATCTGCTTGAAAACGTGAATTCGCATAATTATACATAACACTGAAAGTGTTTGGCCCAAGGCTAAGCCTGAAGTTTTAAACTAACATTTGATTGTTTAGCGAAATTAAAATTGGTTAATTTATTAATAATAAACAAGCTAAGGAGTGTATGCGAATGGACATGCAGCAGCATTTTACTGAAAAGTTTTGGCTATTAAATTGTGATTTAGCTGAAAAATTTAAAAAGGCAAAACAGGCAGCGTGCCGATTTTGAAACAAATTAAAAACTTTTTAAATATTTTTGTTTAAATAACTATTAATTGTCACAAAATTTGGTATCAGAAATTTTATGAGTTGAATGTGCCATCGTCACTTTAATCTCACCTCGTTAAGAAGTGTTTTTATTTGATTTTTTAAATAATGGCAGATTTGCCTGAATCTTGTTACTCGGGGGTTTTTGGCGTCGCTGATTACGAATTTACGTCAGATTTATAAAATTCAAAATGGCGGATCCAATATGGCAGACTAAAAAGTAGTTGGATTTTTACAAAAATTGGTATCTAGTGGTTTTTGAGGTCGCTGATAACGAATTTTTTTTTCAAATTTAAAATGGCAGATATATTACGGTAGTCAAATATCTTTATGTTTCTACATTTGTCTGCATCCAGGGCACCTCCACGAGGTGACGGTGGGCAACGGAGTTTGTCCGCTATCCGGGTAAGTCAATGGATAATGACTTTGATGTCGTCATAGCAGACACACGTAGGAAACGTATTACGATGCAGGGACTCGGAACCCCAGTATCGGCGCACAGTGGGGTATTGGACCTCAAAAGTGACGATCAAATCAGGGGGGCATATTTTGGATGATTTTTTTTTTTTTAAATACTAATTTTTAAAAAACAGAGTTAGGTTTGTTTTTAGATTTGAATTTCTTTTTTAATTTTTTAAGGCTGATATATGAAATTTTGCATATAGACCAAAAGGTTTCCTTGGATTAGTAGATTTATTTTTAATTTAAAAGCGGACCCAATACACAAGCACCTGGAGAACCACAAATAGTTTCATATTGAGTTACCTTAGAAAATAGGTTATCAGGAACACAAAGACCAACTGCACCAGGTTCGAATAAGTACCCACAGGATAGACATCGTGCGTGAGCTACATTTTAAATTAGAAAACTAGTATTATTTCGATAATTATCGAAAGTTAAGTAAGACAATGTTGGAAAGGTTGTACAATTTTTTTAAAAGTGAGAAAAGTAAAAAAATAAGTTTCGACGTGAAAAGGCAAATGTGAAAATAAGACAGATAATAGCCATACAACTTCAAGTAAGTCCTCATGTGATATAAGCCACTTCTATCCTTAACACCAAATCATAAATGTAGAAGTATGTAAGATAATCGAATTGGCCCTATTTCAACTATCATCAATATATTTATATAATAAATTAGAGTAAGAGACCCTTGCTTAGAGTAAATTTTTTGTATAAATAAGATATTGTTAGATGTACAAGTAAGTAGTAATTAACAGATAAAAGGACATGATTTACCGATCAACAACATTAACATAAGCTTTAGTATTTTATACAATATAAAGAATAAAATTACACCTTAAATATCACTCCATTATTATTTTAGCATTTTTTGTGTGCCAAAGAAAGCTTCTAATCAAAACCAATGTTTCCAGCTGCAAAAGATAGTCAAACAGGGAAAAGGACAATTTCGCACACACACACACACTGTAAGTGTCTAAGCTGTGC
This sequence comes from Drosophila tani, assembly GCA_008042535.1. Classification (NCBI taxonomy): domain Eukaryota; kingdom Metazoa; phylum Arthropoda; class Insecta; order Diptera; family Drosophilidae; genus Drosophila; species Drosophila tani. The sequence continues at coordinate 341,330 of VNJO01008366.1, forward strand.
TGAAAACTATCTGTCATCTTGTAAATTGCGCGTGTTAAAAAATGCCAAAAAAGGAGTCAAAGCTGCAAATCAAAAGGAAAAACGAACTTAATTTAAACGACAAGCAAAAATAAAAAACGATGATTTAACAAGGCGAATGAAGAGAGCCGAGAAAAAGGGCAAAGAAACCGGCAACAACAATGAAAACCACAAAACGGCGCTTTTGTTTGCCAGTGTCGCATCCAGTCAATCTATGTATGAATGTCGGCGTGTGTGTGTGTGTCGCCTGCCAATCAACTCAACAATCGCAATCAATTTGCCCCGCTGCATAGCCCCATCCCTTATGCTCCCGACCGACCCCCCACACACCCCTATTCCCGGCCCCTTCACTCCATTTCGGGCGCATTGTCATGGTGCAAGTGCAACTGTCATTTCAAGCGCAATCTCTGCATACGCCGCGAGAGAGGGAGTTGGAAAGGGGTGGCGGGGAGAGCGAAAGAGATTTATCAGCGGAGCCATTCCAAAAATAACAACAACAACAAAATGCCCACGGCGCCGCAGTGCATTTTTTAATTACGATCCTGCGACATTAAGGACCGCAGACGTCACATGCATGAATCATGGACACAAGATATTTAACAAACGGCGGCAAGAGGATGACAAATTTCTGAGAAGGACTTTCCTTTAAGACTAATTACATATGTATTTAACGGACTTCTTAGAGTCCAGCTGCATGTATTATATATGTATCTTTAACTGAAGATAAGCTGACTGATTAAATTGAATTTTAAAATACCAACTGTTATTTTTTAAGAATTATTTTCTGTGAATTTTAATTATGATTCTGCGGCATAAATATAATTTTTTGAATATGGAAAATATTTTCTGGGAATTTTAAATTATGTTTCTGTGGCATTAATCCCCACATTCATGAATCATTTTCCTTATTGTATTTTATATCTCAGAGTATCCACGAAGGCAGTAAAAATAATACAAAAAATTCAACTACCACTAAAATTAATTAGTAAACATTCGCATTTCGAAAAACCTATCAATTTGATAGAACCCAAAAAAACTAGACTTAGAAAAGAGAAAAACCAAAATCAGCCGCCCCAGAAATAGGATTTAAAATTGCCAAAATTTATGCGCATTATATGCGAATCAAAATCATCATCATAATACGTATACGCAGCGTTGTGCCCATACACACACACACATTCATAAATTTGCCCAGCATTGTTATGCTAAATTTATTTGCCCTCGCAGCCATCTGTCGATGCTGTTTTCGTTGTTGTTGGTAACTTCATCAGAAGTGCGATTGAAACGCAACTTCCGTTTCCGCAAAATGGCTGTCAATGTGTGGAATGGGATGGTGAGGCGGCGGAACCAGCGAAAGGAGGCAAAACGATGGGGGGTGGAAGAACACGAGGGGCACCGAGTTCCACTTTGCCTGCAAACAAATCAACTTGAACTTCCGTTTCATTTCGCTTTTTCTTGCCATTTCATATTCTTTTGCAAGTTCCCGCCAGCACACCGCCATTCCCGCCCCTGCCTGCTGCTTCTACGCTCGGAAAACCCACTCAACTCTCAATTTTTATTTTCTCTTTACTGTGCATTTCGGCGACTTTAGCGTAAATTTACTTTTCACTTTCAGCGCGCCATCAAAAAAGTTTTTGTGCATAGCTAACTTTTTGGCTCACATTACGTATATTTTCCATATTTTTCCTGCTTCACTTGCTCTCTCTCTCTCGCTCTTCCTCTACGTGTCTTTTCAATGTCATTGCACACACTCTTGCACTGGTAAAAAACTGTTAAGAAATAAAAAAATAAAATTAAAAATAGGTGTTAAATTAAATACAAAATTATTTTAAAAGTGCACTATCTATGTTTAGTTTTTATTTTATTTTGTGTTTATTATTATTAATTATTATTACTAATACCTTCTGAGAGGGTATAAAAACTTCGATTCGCCAAAGCATATACCTAAATTAAGCATTTGATTATTAAATAAATGGAATCATACAAATGCTTAAATGTTTTAATTTTCGACTACTTTTGTAGTGATTATACTCATTTTAAATAGCCATAGTCAACCCAATGTTTCACAGAAATATGAAGAAAACAATTTTTTGAACTTCCCCCTTTTCTGTCTGTGTACTAACACACTCGGAATATTTCGCGTGTGTGTTGCGGGAGGGGAAACTTTGTCTTTTTGGCATTTCATTTCCTTCATTTCAGCCGTTTTGCACCTCGGAGCGGTTTCCTTTTCTTCTATTTTTTGGGGGCGTTACAGTGGCTCTTCTTGTATTCTTTTTTTCCGCCTTAGTTGTTGTTGCTTAATTTAATGCTCGAGTGCCTATTTAAATTTCTGTCCCTCATCGTCGTCTTCATTTCCAATTTTGTTTTGTCATTTGCGTTTGGTTTATATTTTCCTCTCGTTTCGCAACGAAATCAATCAGCGGCCGGCACGTGTGTGCATTGATAACATTGCCAATAATAGGAAAGCGAAATGTATTTTTGGCAGCCCATGAAAATACATCTCAACTTTTCGTAGCGAGTTAGCGATTGTTTGTGCGTTGGCTGGAAAAGATGAAAACAATTTTGTGCAGCATACTTTTAGCCAGAGTAATTTGTTTTGAGAGGAAATGTGAATGGTGGAGGCGGAGGCGAAACAATGGAAATGGAAGCGGGGGCCACAAATCCAAATGTTTGGCAATTACAACTGCTTTCAGCTCAGATAATGAAATATTATTGGATGAAGTTAATCTGCAGAGATTACATTCTCTTCGAAATGGGAAAATGGATATGTAAATAAAAACTTGATAAAAAGATGAAGATGACCAGTTTTATTAGACGGCAATAAGTCAATTGAAGGTTGTATATAATTTGTATAAGACCTTTTGCCCCAAACCAAATATAAATATGGTACAAAAGGATAAAATAAAATTTGTAGAAACATATATATAAGAGATTTTCCGTTTTTTAATATTTAATTTTTCAAACAAAGCAAATGCGAATTATTTTCTTAGATGAATGGAGATTTAATACAAAACAAGACAAAGGAAATAGGTTCAATTGGGTGGTAATTGCTACAGAAAATACAAAATACTATTTAAATTGAAACCACGCTGATACTTGCCGTAAATAAATAACATTCTAATTTTCTTGTAAAATTATATAATTATCTTGGCTAATTTACAAAAATACTAATTCAGTTACGTTTGACTTTTTCTGCCTGAGTTTTCTTTTCCCCGGCTAGAATTTTCCTAAGCAGCTTCAAAATAGCGTATGGCACTCCAATCAGCACGAAGATCACAACTCCGAACAATATTAGCAGGACATCCACATTGTGGTATTGCCACCAGTTCAGTCTCTGGGCGGCACTCTGCAAATAGGCAGCTCCCTGATGGCGCGTCACATGCTCCACCCAATACACGGCGTTCTCCAGAGGCGTGTGCTGCTGATCCCGATACCTGAAAGACATGCCCCGCACCACCTCCGTGTAGGATGGCTCGCTGGTGATCTTCTCGATGGCCGCCCGAAAGTCCTGGGCTTTCAGTGCCTTGAAGTCCAGCATAATGCCATAGCCAGTCTGTTCGGCGTGGGCCATATTGAAGAATTGATCGCTGAAAATGGGCAAACCGATCACGGGCTTGCCGTGGTAGATGGACTCCGTTGTGCTCAGCATTCCGCCGTGGGTGGCAAAGGCCAAGACCTTCGGATGGGCTAGTATGTCGGTCTGCGGAAACCAGTCAGAAATGTAGACATTGTCCGGCCTGTTGGGCAGATCCTCCAGCTCGAATTTCCAAAGAACTCGCTGCTTGAGACCCCTGAAAGCTTTCAGGATCTCTTCGACCTTCGCCGGCGGCAGGTCCTTGCTCTTGAGATTGGAACCCATGGAGAAGTAGATGACTCCATGCTCTGATTCATTGAGGAACCTTTCAATGCGCTCGGGCAGGGGACTTAGCTTCCCGTCGATGTGCATGCCACCCACTTCAATCATGTTGGGGGAGTAAGGGCGCGGAAAACTGAGAGAAACGTGCTGATTGATCAGCACCAAAGAGGCATTCCGACGCATCTCGTAGAAACAGAGCTTGTTGTCTGGGAAGAACTCATTGTAGAGCTGCTCCTGACCCGGTAAGTAATAATAATCCAGGAGCAATCTTTCATAGGCCAAGAAGGCCACGTTAGCAAGGCGTTCGTAGAGGGTCATGTGATCATTGAAGGGCAGCATTATGTGGGGCACAAATGAAGCCGGAGCTGGGGAACCAACCTGGAGAAATAGGGAGAGAAAGTTAAAAACATTTCCTAATACAATTTATAATAAAAGTATTTTGTTACCTTGGAAATAACTGGGAAATTCACCAATCAATAATAATAAATAAAAGTACCTTTAACTTCTACTTACCATATCGGTGATAAAGGTCAGTCCTCCACCGGTGCTCAGCCCTATAAGTGGGGCCTTGAAGTGTTCAGCCAAGCCGTAGTGGGCGTCATTATAGAAGGTTTCACATATTACAGCATCGAAACTCCTATTGCTCTTCAAGAGCTCCTGGAAGTTTGGTTCCTCGAAGAGGGCTTTGGTCAAGCGAAAGCCCATTTGATAATGATCGATGAGTTTCTGAGTCACAGATTTCTGAATAGAGGCCCACAATCCAGCCAAGTCTCCTAATCAACACAGAACACATTAAATAGTTAATAATATCACGAAATAGTAAGCTTGATCTGTACTCACCCTTCATTGCATTTATCACATTCGGAATATATATGTCATGATAGCCAGGAATAGGTTTCTTTAGGGGAAACACAGATGCCACGGTGATCTCATGCCCTGCCTGGACCAATCCCTTGGCCAGGGCATGACCCACATTAAAATGCGAGCGGCCTGGAGAGTTCAAAATCATGAGGAACTTGTAGCCACTGGAGGTTCCCAAGCTAAATAGAAGCGCCAAGATCAAAGCAAACAAGCGCATGGTGATGAAAATATACCGAACCTAACCGAGCACCGAACCTAACCGAGCACCGAACCTATCCGAGAACGCTGCCACAAGAGACTGAGAATGTTTGCCAAACTCACCCCACAATTTATATAGATACCGAGTCATATACACACTCGATTATTGTGAAATTCTCGTTTGCGTGAGGTTCAGCATGGACTGGACACAAGCCAAATGGTAAACATAATGTTCTGATTGTGGATATTGTGGTCTATTTTTAAAGGCGACTTTTGAATGCCCTTAAATATGTAATGCCCATGGTAAAGTAATATGCCTTTATTCTAATCAAAAAATATAACTTATCAATGATAAGTTATCATATTTCAGATATAAATTATCTTGCTATAATATTTGTTTTGTTTTATTTAAATAACGGATCTTTTTTTTTGTATGGTAGTGTGGAGAGCATTATTGTGCTGATCAATCAGAATTTGAATTAAGCCACTTGAGCTCCATGTGAGCTCCCCATGTGTGCTCTCTCTTTCGCTAGGAAAACGTGTTTGACTCAACTCACAGCTTTTAAGCAAAGAGAAACAATCGGCATAAAGAGCACCGCTTTTTAAGAGAACGAGCTTTGGTAAATAATTATTCAAATTTTTGGAAATTTATTTACTCTTTCTCTAACAGATTTTTTTAAGATTCCTGTTCTCCATATAATTAATGTTAATTTTATTATTCACAACTGCTATTGATATTATGTTATTATAGATATTTCCGAAATTAATTTAGTTGCAATAACTACTCAAAGCTTATCACTGACCTAATCCAGTCGCAAAGTTCCTTATCTGGACTATAAGTAGCTGCGAAATCAATTGGCTCTCTTCAGTCTGTTCCAAATAACCGAAAGTGCTGGGACAATGCGCTGGTTCCTCAATTCCTGGGCATTTCTGCTGACCGCCCTGGTGGGCCAGGTGTGTGGCTACACCTACCTGATGGTGCTCCACACAGGCTCCAAGTCGCATCACGCCGTGGGTGAGGCACTGGCCAAAGGTCTGACAGCCGCCGGTCATGAGGTCACCCTGATATCGCCTTTTCCCCAGAAGAACCCTGTCAAGAACCTCATCGACATAGACACGCCGAACACTATCACTATAATGGAAGGTTAGTCCAATTATTATCTGGGAGTTTCCTCGATCTGTCACGTAGGGCTTATCGTTGCGGCACGCCATCTGATAATGTGAACGTGGTAGCTTGCCTAAATCTCTACAGCAAAGAATGTGAATTAATTGTAACAACTTTATTGATTATTTCTATATTTCCAGGTTACAAAGCGAAGATTTTGATAAATGCCAAAAAGCCTTTGGTACTGCGCTATCCCCGTATGCACCAAATGGGTCTGGAGTTGACCGAAGCCCTCTTGGTGGCCCCGGAGGTGAAGGAGCTTCTGGGAAAAAACCGAACCTTCGACGCGGTCATCTGTGAGACATTCATGAACGACGCCCACTACGGGTTCGCTGAGCACTTTGGAGCCCAGTTGATCTCGCTGAGCACTTTCGGTGCCACTGGGTGGACCTCGGATCTGGTGGGCACTCCCTCGCCGCCGTCGTATGTTCCGCATGCCTTACTTCCATTCGACGACCACATGGATTTCTGGCAGCGAGCCCAGAATCTGGGATTTCAGGCCTTCGAGGCCGGCTACCAGAATTGGGTAAATCTACCTAGACACGAGGCCTTATATAGGAAGTACTTCCCCAACAACAGGCAGGACTTTTACGAGATGCGCCGACACACTTCGTTGGTCCTGCTGAACACCCATGTTTCGCTGAGCAATCCTCGTCCTTACTCGCCCAACATGGTCGAGGTCGGTGGGATGCACGTGAATCGCAAAGCCCCAAAGCCCCTCCCTGAGGATATGCGCAAATTCATCGAGGGAGCCGAGCACGGTGTCATATATTTCTCCTTGGGCTCCAATCTAAAGAGCAAGGACTTGCCCAAGGAGAAGCGAAGTGCCATTGTGGAGACCCTAAGAGGACTCAAGTACCGAGTTCTGTGGAAGTACGAAGATGAAAACCTGGCCGACAAGCCGGCGAACGTGTTCGTTTCCAAGTGGTTCCCGCAGGACGACATCCTGGCCCACGAGAAGGTAATTGCCTTCATAACACACGGCGGTCTTTTGAGCACCATGGAGACCATTTACCATGGCAAGCCGGTCGTGGGAATCCCCTTCTTCGGGGATCAGTTCATGAACATGGCCCGAGCCGAGCAAATGGGCTATGGCATCACCGTTAAATACGGCCAACTCACTGCTCCCTCATTCCGCTCCGCCATCGATCGAATCACGAGTGATCCCAGCTACCTGCAGCGGGTCAAGGCCATGTCCAGTCAGTTCCGGGATCAGAAGGAAACCCCACTGGAGCGGGCTGTTTACTGGGCGGAGCACGTGGTGCGGCAGAAGGGAGCCAAGTACCTGAGGAGCGCCTCGCAGGATCTGAGCTTCGTGGAGTACCACAATCTGGATGTGCTGGCCGCCTTCTTCGCTGCCTTGAGCTTGGCTTTGGTTTTAATCGGACTTTTTGTCCGGTTTGTGGCTAGCAAAGTTAGAGGTAGTCCCGCGAAAACTTTGAAACGTAAAATTAATTAGTTAGGGCTTAGCATATGTATTAAATTATGTACAAATGACTCAGATTGATTAAAATAAAAAAACGTTTAATTTTATGAATTATTAAGAGAATTAAATTGTAGAACAACAAATGACAAAGCCCTTAAAGATTCTAAAAACCAACTGATCTTAACAAATAAAAAAGCAAATACTAATTTATATAAAATATGAGTAATTTACTTATGCAAATGAAAATGTATTTAAAACATGAGTAATTTACTTTAAAACTTGACTATTATTATCAAGAAATGTATAAATATATTGGCCGTGATTTCGGCAAGTGTGTATATGTTCTTAATAAATTAACGAACAAAACTGTACAAATATACTTTTTTCTTTATTTTTTTGAATGATTAACCAAAGCAGTATGTTGGAGGAAAGCTAGCTTTTGTTTCCTAAACATAAGAATCAAGAGAGAAGTTTTTCTGTACCAATTGTTAAGAATATATGTATAAATTTCTTAGTTGAAGTTACTATATATTTATTTATAACCTAAGTATGAATATATACAAAAGTGCTGTAATAATTTTGTAATATTTCTTATATCAACAATTTTTGGAATAAACCCAGTGGGTCATTGAGGTGGGAATTACATTTTAATTATTTTTTGGTTGCCCTAGACGAACCCTTTCAGAAATAATACGACTATACATAACATATAACCGTTTATTATCAGCAAACAAAAAATTTTGATGATAATTCTTATGTATGTACACACGCATAAAGCCTAGACGAAATTCTGGTTCATCTACCAAAAGCTCGTGTCCAAAACAAAACAAAGGAGAGAATATAGAAAATGAAATGTTAGCCGGAACCCATGACGAGCGAGAGAGAACCGCCTTTTATAGATTTCCGATCGTGAGTAGACTTTACAATTTTAGGAATCATTTTTGGCTGCGTAACGATGATAAAAGAGAGCTTCTGAAACATAGAGATATGGCGCGATTGCGAGAATAAAGTTGCTGGTCAGTAAGCAGTATATTGAGACCTAACCCAACGCTTATAATTACCTCATCGCCGCCCCGAGTTTGCTCAGTTTATTTCGAGGCGCCAAAGCGTCCGTATCACCAGCAGCTGCTTGGAGCATTATCGTTCGCTGATAACAATAAACATCAGCGTATTTCACAACTAATGACAACTAAGTCCAATTAATTGTCTAGAATTTGTGGTTCGTAGAACGGAAAATGAAACCAACAGGTGGTCAAACGAGTTTCTTGGGCCTGCTGCTGCTCTGCCTGCTGAGCTGCGTGTCGGCCTACAATTACCTGGTGGTGCTCCCCACGTCTGCCCGTTCCCACTACCATGTGGGATCAGCTCTGGCCAAAGGATTAGCCGGTGCCGGACACCAGGTCACCCTTATATCGCCCTTCAAGCTCAAGAAACCCATCAAGAACATCAAGGACTTGACGACCCTGGGCGTTATTGAAGCCATGGAGCGTGAGTTTCTTTAAAGAATTACACAATAGGCGTAAATGGGTGTTAAACGATTTGAAGTAATGTCTGTAGATCTGTAATATTTGCTCATTCTGACTTTTCTCACTGAAATTCCTACGCAAGTAATTATAGACTTCTCACATAGTTAAACGGAGCTCGGTCACACACAAAATATTATCATAACAACTCTTGAGGCTAACGCCATGTGTGTTTTTAAATGAGGCAGCAGAAAAGTAGTTCCAAGCAAGTTCAAGTTATTATTAGCTGTTCGGAATATAGTTTTTAAAGAATTGGAAATTGTGTAAATCGTCGAAATCATCTATCTTCACAGAATGACTATAAGCTATTTGTTTTCTATAGATACTATAACTCACCATAGTTGACAATATTTTTAATTTTCTTTATCAAATGAATACTTTAAAATTACACAAAAGTACAAAGGTCCTCTTTATCGATGTGCCTTGTGAGTAGCTAACCACTTGTACAGATTTATTTTTTCTAGATTTCATATATCAAGGCCTAAATATAAAAATATTCTTTCCTGAATGCAAGTTCATTTTTTAGCAAGCATGACTAATGGTTCTTGAACAAGGGTATTGCGTGAATAGATTACTATGTATTATCGTTCTGTCTTATCAGTCTTATGACTATTATTATATAACAAATATTATATAAATTATTAATTTCTCCTTTTGGACTTTTTAAAAATTTCAGAAAGAGTTGGTAACTTGCTGGAGACTTCCAAGGATCCAATAATGAAGCAGATCGTGGAATTCCATCAGATGGGCATTGATTTAACAGACACCGTTCTAAAAGATCGCGGCGTGGTGGAGCTAATGAATTCGAATCAGACCTTCGATGCTGTGATATGCGAGGTCTTCCTGAACGAAGCCCATTTTGGACTGGCGGAGCACTTCAAGGCCCCGCTGATAGGACTGGGCACCTTTGGCGCCATTAGCTGGAACACGGATCTGGTAAGCTGGAATAGAACCTGGTTTAGGGGTTCCTATTAAACCTCCTCTGAACCATCCTAGGTGGGAACTCCCTCGCCGCCGTCGTACGTGCCGCATGCCATGCTGAAGTTTGGCGACCACATGTCCTTCGTGGAGCGCGTGGCCAACCTGGCCTTTGTCACCTATGAGTATGTGTTCTCCAACTTCGTTTATCTGCCGCGACAAGAGGTCCTGTACCGGAAGCACTTCCCCAACAACAAGCAGGACTTTTACGAGATGCGCCGAAACACGGCTCTGGTGCTGCTCAATCAGCATGTTTCACTCAGTTTCCCACGACCCTACTCCCCCAACATGATCGAGGTGGGTGGCATGCACATCAACCGCAAACGCCAGCCACTGCCCAAGGACATCGAGACGTTCATCGAGGGCGCCGAGCACGGAGTCATCTACTTCTCCATGGGCTCCAACCTGAAGAGCAAGACCCTGCCGCTGGAGAAACGGCAGGCGCTGATCGACACTTTTGCCCAGCTCAAGCAGCGGGTGCTGTGGAAGTTCGAGGACACCGACCTCCCCGGCAAGCCTGCCAATGTCTTCATCTCGGACTGGTTCCCCCAGGACGATATCCTGGCTCACGACAATGTGATTGCCTTCATCACCCACGGAGGTCTCCTGAGCACCACCGAGTCCATTTACCACCGCAAACCCTTCGTGGGCATCCCGATCTTTGGGGATCAGTTCCTGAACATGGCCCGGGCCGAGCAGAATGGCTATGGTGTGACGGTGAACTACGCGGATCTGACTACGTCCAACCTCCTGGCGGCCATTCACCGACTTATTGAGAATCCTGAGGCCACCAAGAAGGTACGCGACATGTCCGACCGGTATCGAGATCAGCAGCAGACGCCTTTGGAGCGCGCTGTCTTCTGGGTGGAGCACGTGTCCCGGCACAAGGGCGCTAAGTACCTGAGGAGCGCCTCCCAGGATCTGAATTTCATCCAGTATCACAACCTGGATGCCATACTGATCCTGTACGGCGGCATTGCATTCGTGCTATTCTGCATTTTCCTGCTCATCCGTCGAGTGTGGCGCCTTTTGCAGGAATTGTTTGTACGGAAAGCCACTAACAAACAGAAGCCGAAAGCCAAGCGTAATTAAGAACAAGTGATTTCTGATTAAGAGTAGGGAAAATATTGTACTATGTTTTGAAAACGATTTTTTAACGATTTAAACTATCATCAAATAATAAAGTAACTTAATATAATTTAAAAATCAACTTTCGTTTTATATTTTTTATTAATTGCAGACTTTCTCAGTAAGAGTTAGTTAATATTGCGCAAGAACTTGGCTCTACTAAAATCCTAATTCAAGTGTTTCTTCTTCTCAACCATTATTTAATTCTCTTCGTGTATGTAACAGTTAGCTTTTCTAATATCTCAGTATGAAGGAGGTGAGCGGAGTTAAAACAAAACTAAATCCTTTGACCTAATGTCTTACGAACTAAATGTGAATGAGAAAAGACAGACAATTCTTTTCCAAAAGTGTCTATCGATTCTTCAGTAAAAAAATATAAAAAACTGTATATATTAGTTGTAACCATTTGATGTTGTTGGACAAGTTCGTGAAAATTGTATTTGATTTTTCAGTGGGTTGTGCGGTTGGTTACAGCCTGCGGCTCGAAACTTGTAAACTAAAACGGAAAATATTGTGAACTTCTATCGAAAAAATACTTCGTTGCCGTCCCATTCTCTCTATTTTGCCCTCCCTCTTTGTTTCTCTGCTGATTTTATTCCTCTTTATAGTTTAACACCCTAACTAAGGGTTTTCTAGGTTTTATATTGTTTTTGAAGCTATAAACTGAGTGTAATTATAAGTTAAGTAAGATATTCGAGGTAAAAGCACTCTAAATATAAATGAAAAGAAAAGGGAAAAGATATCTAAATAAACTTTAATTTTTCGGTTTTGTTAAATCAATTATGAATCCGATATATTGAACTTGTTAGCTTACATTTAAAAATCGGAGAGGAAATGTTTTATTCTTTAATAACATAGTTACACTTAAATTAATATAAATTATAAAAATCAACACTTATCGGTTAATGAATAATTTTTATTTTAAAACTTTTTTTTCCCCTTTAATAAATGGAATACCAGATTAAAATTTTAATCTTTCTTTACTCCTATACTATTTTGAGAGTATTCAAAATTCCTTATTAACTTTTCTTTTTGGGTTCCTTTTTTCCTTGCCCGCTCGCCAACCCTCCCTTTGCGTTGCAAGTTGCACATAGTTAACGCTTCAGTTGTAAAAATGCCCATCAGCGCGTTCAAATTTTTAACAGCAACCAACTGAGTGCCACGCCCACTCACGCTGCCACTCCCATAAAACGCCCCAGGCTAAATGCTTTTATTTTCCTTGCCGTGCATCCTCCTCGTATTTTCACCAGCCTTCCTTGCTCCACCTCCACCTCCACTCCCCGGCTCCCCGATTCCTTGGGCTGGCAAAAGGCGTGTAAAAGTTTTAGCGCAACTTATTGAAACTGTTTTGGGCCATGGCCATGCTGCTGGAAAATCAGCGTCCGTCGCGGAAATGTTGACGGCTTTAATGCCGGACCGGCTTAAAAGAGAGCGGCCAAGGAGGCATTGCTTTTGCGGCATTAAATAGCATGGAATATGGGTTCTTTAGATGAACCTCATAGAGTCATTATATCAACTTGTAAGATCGAAGATAGATTTCATGGATTTTGATAAAATCATACCCGGTACCAAGAAATGTTCGCATTAAATAATAATAAGAAGAAATCAATGCTCGCAATGCATACAAAAAAAATCGCTTTTTTTGATCAAAATGAAACACTATTTCGAATGACAAACGCCGCAGGAGGTGCAGCCGGAACGGAAGAGGTTTGAATCCTTACCAAATCCGAAATCAATTTTTCTATATTTATTTAGCAATGTTATTATAAATATATGCCTAATATTCTTTTATAAGTTGTTTATTTTAGTTGCTTACTTAATACGTAATTGTTAAAGTTACTTGAGCTAATTTGATTGACTGCATCTGTGCATTGACTACAGTCTAAATATATTTGTTAGAATTTAAATTTATATAGAAAAACTGTTGAATATTATTAATAATAATAAAAAAAGGAATATTTAAATTTGGAATACATTAACTACAAGTTTCAGCCTTTAAAATGTGTAAGTATACTTTAATATATTTGATTTAAAATTATGTTCAACTGAAAATACGTAAATGCATTTAACCGAATAAAAAAAAAATTTATTACATAAGTTTGAAGTTAAATTAAAAGTAAGAGAAACTTGATAATGTCTGCCTATCAATTCACCTTAACCAATAAATTTTTTTTCGGTGCCTCAGAAAATGATATGTGGTCGAATAATGGCTAACTATAAACTTGGGGAAATTTGCGAAAATTGACACACAAACTTATTTAAATTAAGTCACCTTGACAGCACGACACATATTTATAACTCGATATTCATCTCTTTTTCGTGTACATAAGTTTTTCAAATTTTCTTAGAATAGCAAGTTATAAAATTTTCCAATTAAATGTATAATTATGATTATATGATTATATATATTATATTAAACTTTAAAGAAATGTTTAACGTGTCTGATTAAATGAGTTTGTTGCTACTGAGAGGAATGGAAATATTTTCGCCCTGGTTTTCAGACTCTTAAAGATGATACGTAAAGCTATAAAATATTTTACTTACTAGCTGATCTTAAAACGAAACTATTTTTGTCCCATTCCTTTGTTCTTATCTCTGTTGCGACTATTCAGCTGTTCGGCAACGTCTTCTATAGGTATAAATCTGTATCTGTTCATATAAAAACGTCCAAGCGATCTTGTTATTATGCCTGAAATGATCGTTCCTAGTCATTGCTGGGTAAAGCCCCAGATGCTCGATTTCAGGCACTGAGCTTACTATAAAAACGACAGCTGAATCTTTTACAGCTCAGTTGAGAGCGGGCGGCAAGATGATCAAGGTCTTGGTTGTGGAACTGCTGGTTCTGCTGGCGGCCAGCTCATCGGTTTTTTCCATCGAAGTCGACACCGACCTGGGACGCGTTCGGGGGGCCAACCTCACCTCCCGGTTGGGCTCACGCTTCCATGCCTTTCGGGGCATTCGCTATGCGGAGCCGGCTCTGGGTGAGCTGCGCTTCGTAAATCCCCGACCCGTGAAGTCCTGGTCGCCGGAGATTTTCGATGCCAGCCAAGATGGACCGATGTGTCCGCAGCCGTGGGATAATATGACTGATGTCTCCGAGGATTGTCTGCGTCTAAACGTTTACACGAAGGATGTGAAGGCCCGCCGGCCAGTGATCGTCTTCCTGCATCCTGGAGGCTTTTACGTCTTCTCCGGACAGAGCAAGTACTTGGCTGGACCAGAGCACTTCATGGATCGCGATTGTGTCCTGGTCTCGCTGAACTATCGCCTGGGCAGCCTGGGGTTCCTGGCCACCGGCAGTAAAGAGGCTCCCGGCAATGCGGGGCTTAAGGATCAGGTCCTGGCCCTGCGATGGATACAGAAGCACATCCACCGCTTCGGTGGTGACCCCGGCAGTGTGACCCTCTTGGGGTACAGTGCGGGCAGCATCAGCATCGGCCTGCACATGATCTCGCCCATGTCGCGGGGTCTCTTCCATCGCGGCATCTGCATGAGTGCCTCTCCATATGGACATTCGAGATACAAGGGCGACGACCTTCAGCTGGCCCAGCGTCAAGCGAGGCTATTGAAGTGTCCCCAAGAACCTGTGGCGGAAATGGTGGAGTGCATGAGGCGAAAGCCCTACTTGGACTACGTCAGCACCTACAATGGGATGTTCGACTTCGGCTGGAATCCCGTGCTCAACTGGAGGATTGTGGTAGAAGAGGACTTTGGCCAGGAGCGGTTTCTCATCGAGGATCCCTTTAAGACCGCTCGACGTGGCGACTTCTACAAGGTGCCCCTCATCACGGGGATCACGGAGTTTGAATTCGTATCTGCAGCATTTTGTGAGTATTATTTATTGATTTCTCTTTTGATTATAATGCAACCCTTTATTGCTCTCAGGGGATCTACGGAACGAAAGCATCTTGAGCAAATACAGTAACGACTGGGAACGATTTGCTCCCATTGCTCTGCTTTTGGATGATCGTGACTCGAACCACTCGCGAGCAGCCAGTCGTACTTTGAGGGAGAAATATCTGCCCGAGAGCCGTGACAAGCTGGAGTATCCAAAGTCCCTTAAAGGCTTAGGGGAACTCTTTAGCGATGCCTTGATTGGAGTGGCCTTCAATCGCTTTCTCCGACTGATGGCCCCGCACACTCCGATCTATACGTATCTGTTTCGGTACAAGGGCAGATACAGTTTTCTGAAAAACCCCGATAACCAAGAGGCCATGGGTGAGAATGCCACTGACACCCAAGGTTATTATATAGACTAAAATCGGTAATATTCGCAGGACCCGTACATCATGATGAGCTCTTGTATTTGTTCCATGTGGGCCTTGTAAGTCCTTTACTGAAACCAGACGATCCTGAGAACTTTGTCATAGAGCGAATGACACGCATGTGGCTGGAGTTTGCTCAAAAAGGGTGAGTACTTCTTTTGAATAGAGAAAATGATATGATGACTTACCTTTTGCTTACCAGTGATCCCCACAACAAGAGCGATGCCCATCTCAAGGACCTCAACTGGCCTCGATACACCCTACAAAATCAAGAGTACTTGGAAATTGGTACCGATCTGACAGCTAAGACTGGGGGCTTCTATAACGAACGATATCACATCTGGGATGAGTTGTTCCCTTTGTCAAGCTTTTATTGAACACATTGGAATTTCTTAAAAGGCAACTATATTATATTATACAATTTGTGTTTAATAAAAATACAATATGCAGGCATAAAACAGCTCTCATGTAGTAGTATTTATTGAAAATAAGAAGTATTGAGTAAGTATCAAGTTGCCTAAGTTAATGCCACTCCATTCCTCAAACTCCTACCTATATTTAAATACAAAAGTAAATAATTTCTATAGTTACACCCTTCGCTGCATCTGCAAAATGTGTCAGCTTGGAAGCGAATCGGAAACCTTAAAGGCGGATGACATCCCTCATCTCCTGGCTGACATCTCACAGAAATTAAAAGACAAAGAAATGACGAAATGCTTGAGCGCATAACTATCGCCAGGTGAACGAGCATCGAGCAGGCACCTCTGCATATTTTTCACCAATTTAGAGAGCTGCAGCCCAACTTTCCTCGACTTTTCACCTGCAAAAAAATGTTGTAAAAACAAGAAAAAAGAGAGATGCAGTGAACCGACCGATTTGCTGGAACGACAACTCACAGATGAGATTCAGTCAGGAAGTGAGCTGATATTTCGACACATTTCCGAGAGTGCAAATTGGAATTGCTGACATTGCGTAAATAATAGCTTGCTTGAGATGCAAGTGGCCCTCTGTGAGCTTTTGGCAATTAAATTGCGATTCCTGTATAGGATAGAGCAAGCAATAAGTGTTTTTGCTATCGCAACCGACGTCGATAATCAACAGCTCATTAAAAACGCGTCGAACCACAAAACAGGACATCATTAAATTGCCTTATCCCCCATCGACCAGGATCTGCGGGGATGGCTATGGGAAGGGATCAGGTCGAACCCTAAATCGCATGAAATTATCTACATTTGCATACCGACACAAAACACACCACACACACTGAGCTAATGGCAGCGGCAGCCCACCACATTTATATAGCTCATGAATTTTTGATTACGCATTTGGCAATGCGGCCAAAAACGGCCAAAAGCAGCCGACGAACCCAAATGAACCAAACCAATCCAACGGAAGTGACTCCATGCAATTTAATATTACGCATACGCAGCGTATGCAGCTGATTGGCAGCGGTTAATAAATACGCACCGACCGGAGCACACGCGGCCGTACAAATATTTGCATGCGTATTCCATAATTCACTGGGACGGCAATCGAGCTGCTTTGTGTGTGACCAGAAAGCATCGTTATATAATAAATACGCTCATCATAATATCCTATCATTTTGGTCGCGCTATCTGCTATCTGCGGTGAAAGCGCCACTGGAAGCCGACGGCACCTGCGAGTTGAACTTGGTCTGGTTTGTTCTGTCATTATTGTATAGGCAATGGTTATAACCAGCTACTGTTTACAATAACCACATTTTTAAAAGGTCACATTCTTTTGTTTTGTTCTTTAACGGCAAAATTGTCAAATATTCGAGTTGAAACTCGGTCGGGGTCATACTTTATATGATTAAATAACAAGAAAGGAAGCTAACTTCGGTAAGCCGACGTATGTATACCCTTGAAGTCTGCAATTGGATCATTATATCGATCCATTTTGATAAAATTTTAAAAATATCGAAGTTTTTACATATTTATAACATTTACCTACACATTTTACATTTTCGTATAAATCAACCGGTCGCTTCTATGGCAGCTATATGATATAGTTGTCCAATCTTAATGAAACTAAAACTGTTATTCTAAAACTGTAAAAAACAGCTATATCTTGAAATTTATACAAATACGTTGAGAAACAGAGAAGTTGTAATTTGTTTTCATTCATTTTCCGATCATTCCTATGGCAGCTTTAAGAAATACCGGTCCGATTTTCATGAAATTAAAAACGTATAGCTTTAATATAATTTAAGGAACATATATATTTAATTTGAGCCCAATATCTTCAAAAATAGCAATATTATACTATTTTTGCCCTATAGTTATGATAACAGCTTTAAGATATAGTGGTCCGATTCCGCCCGCTCCGACATGTATACTAGCTGCAATAGAAAGAAGACTATGCATCATTCAGATAGCCCAAAAACTGAGAGATTAGTTTACGTAGCAACGGACAGACAGACGGACAGACGGACAAACGGACATGGCTAGATCGACTCGGCTGGTGATGCTGATCAAGGGTACAAAAATGTGTAACTCTTTAGATAAAGGGTAGAAGAAATATTCTTTTACAAAAAAGTTTATTATAACAAAATCTTAATTGATAATGCGTAGGGCTTGGAATTTAAAGTCTGATCTGAATAAAATTGCATCTTATTTTTTTTGGGTTACTTTGTATTTCTAAATTTGAGAATTTTCAGGACTAAAATCGGGAATGAAATAATTAATTATTATGTTCATACTAAGACAAAGATTATTTTAGATTACATTTTATCCCAATTTTTTTTTCTGTGTGAAAATGTTTGTATATTTCTAAGAATATCTTGAGCTCGTAACCATTTTCCCATACAGATTATTTCCAAATGTATAGTTATTTGCAGCGAGTGCTCTAAGTCCCATTATAAGATTTTTCTGAGTGAATTTACAGTAATATAAATTTTAGTGAAAATGCAAAAGTTTCTGGAGTGTTTAATTATTATGACAATAAACAACACAAAATAAAACAAAAGTAATTAAAGTTGTCATTCAAACAAAGCCTCTTTAATAAACCCATTTGAATTCAACGAACTTTCTGTTTCCGGTTCTTTTTAGATCCTCCACGTCGCAAGATCATCCTCAGTGACTGGAGCACACAGATGGCAGCCGTTGCAGAGATAATTACGAAGGCTAGCAGTAAAGTGCCCAGGACATCCAGGCTTTGGTAGGTGAAGAAGTCCAGCTCCCTGCCGGCTACACGCATGTGAGCCGCTCCCTTGTGCCGCAGAACGTAGTTAGTCCACCAAATCGCCGTCTCCAGGGGATTCATGGGTTGATCCCGATATCGTGCCGCTGTCGTTCTCGCCGTGACATCGAAGCTCTTCTCCTTCAGCAGCCGCAAGATGGTGGACTTAAGCTCCTCGGTTGTCATTTCCCCAAAGTCTAAGACCAAACCCAGGCCCTGGCGACTCACATGGTTCATGTTGCGGAACTGGTCGTAGAAGAAGGGCAATCCCAGCATTGGCGTGCCATGGTGAATGCTTTCGACTGTGCTCTGCAATCCCCCGTGGGTGATGAACAGCTTAACCTTCGGATGCGCCAGGATATCCTGCTGGGGGAACCACTTCCTAATCAATACATTGGAAGGGGTCCCAGCCAGCTGCTCGTCATCGAACTTCCACAGGATGCGCTGTGGCAGACTCTCAAATGCTTCGAGCAATACTTTCAATCGATCCTCTACCAGGGTCCCGCCCCTAACATTGGTGCCCAGAGAGAAGTAGATGACCCCATCTTCGCCAGCGCCTTGGATAAAGTCCTCCAAGTCCTGCGGCAAAGCCGTCGGTTGCCGGTCAATATGCATGCCCCCTATTTCGATCACATTCGGAGCCAATGGTCGCGGAGGGGCCAATGTAAAGTGTTGGTTTGCCAAGATCAGAGCAAAGTTTTGGGCAATCTGCGATAGAGGTTTCTTATCGGCGATTTTCGGGAAGTACTTCCTGTACAGCGCCTCGTGCTTATCCTCATACCGCCATCTCCAGTTAACCCAAGAAATCGTTTGATCCACAAAGTGCGCCAACCGGCCAGCGTAGGTCTCCAGATCGTGCGAGTGAAATGACGGAGACTGGAGGTACGACATCGGGGATGTATTGCCCACCAATTCGTCGATCTTCCAGTCGATGCCATACGATGCTATTCCAATTATCGGAGCTTCGAAGTAGGCCGCCAGGCCATAGAGAGCATCCATCCGCCACAGATCGATGATAATCAAGTCAAACTGCGCCTTTCCCGGCTTGAGAATCTCCCGACGCACTCCGTCATTGTTTAGCACCTTCTTGGCGAGATTCAGGTTGCAGTTGTTGACGTAGTCATTGTCTTCCCAAGTGCCATGGGACGTGGTTAAAATTATCGCAAGCTCTGAAAATGAATTTAAGGGGTATTTTAAATTAAAAAAAAGAATAAATATTTTAAATTAAAGTTCAGATAGAATATTACTTTCATCAACAGGTTTATTTTAGAGTCTATTTTCTGTTGGTTTCTGTACTTACCCTCATTATATGCCAAGAGTTCAGGAACAACAATTTCGCGAATATTATCAAAAGGCTCTTGCAAGGTAAACGGACTCACGAGGGTTATTTCATGCCCCAAAGAGGCCAAACCTTTCAGATAGGGCAGGGAGTGATAGTAGTGCGAGTAACCCGGTGTGGGATACAAGGCCAGGATGCGAGCAGCGTCCGCATAACCGGGCAGGAGGCACACCAGCAGGCATAACCATCTCGGAGGTAACATAGTGGCACTGGCCATGTGCTGCCCTCGAGCTCAGACGGATGACTGAATGGAGCAACTCTTCAAGCATAACGATAAGATTAACCACAACGTGTAGTGGGGTATTGACACCATAAATTTAAAACTTTCTTTTCCGATAGGTTAAACCAACAAACAGAGACAAACTAGGGAAAGAACCCTATTAAAGTAGGCTGTAAATCAGCTGAAAATTAGATTGAAATAATTTACAACATTTTATGTTCAATTACTGCACCAATTTTAATCTTTCTTACTTTTTTAAAAAACAAAACTAACAAATGAACTACACAAAACCTTTAATTTTAATGCTCCTTTTGTTTCTTCTTGGAGCTTCCAAGTCCAGCTAACTTTGCTATTTTCCACAGGATGCCTGCCCCTATTACAATGACGAGGAGGGCTCCACCCAAGAGTGTTCCTAGGACATCCACGCTGTGGTAGGCGAAGAAACCCAAATCCTGGCCAGCAACGCGCATGTGGTAAGCTCCCTTGTGCCGCAGAACATACTCGGTCCACCAGATGGCCGTCTCCAGCGGCGTCATGGGCTGATCCCGATACCGATCCGACATCTGCTTGGCCGTCGCCGCAAACCGCGGCTCCTTGACCAGCCGCTCTATGGTGTCCCTGAACTCCTGCTGAGTCATCGTCTTGTGATCCAGGCCCAAGCCAAAGCCCGCCTGAGTGGCCCGCTTCACATTCAGAAACTGATCGTAGAAAAAGGGCAGGCCCAGAACTGGCTTTCCATGATGGATGCTCTCGATGGTGCTCAGCAATCCGCCGTGGGTGATGAACAGTTTCACCTGGGGATGGGCCAGGATGTCGGGCTGCGGGAACCACTTGCTGATGAAAACATTCGGTGGCTTTCCCGGCAGCTGGTCGTCCTCGAATTTCCACAGGACTCGCTGCGGCAGACTGGCGAAGGTCTTCAGAATCAGCTCCCTCCTCTCGGCCGGCAGATCCTTGCTCTTCACATTCGAGCCCAGGGAAAAGTAGATCACGCCCTGCTCCCCGGCCCCCTGAACGAACTCCTCCAGATCCTTGGGCAATGGGGCCGGCTTGTGGGATATGTGCAGACCTCCCACCTGGATCATATTCGGAACGTAGGGCCGCGGGAAGCTCAGCGAGAAGTGCTGATTGAGGAGCACCAGCGAGAAGTTCCTGTTCAGCTCCGATAGTGGCACCCGTGCCGATGCCACCGGGAAGTGCTCCGCATACATCTTCTCGTGCTCCGGCATATGCACTAGCCTGTAGTTGAGCCAGGCAATCGTGGTGTCCACCAAGTTGGTCACCCGCTCCCGGAAGGTCATGCGATCGGTGAAGCCCGCAGTCACCAGGGGAATATACGACAGAGGGGAGACATTGCCGACCAGCTCATCGATATTATAGTCGGTGCCAAAGGTGGAGATGCCAATGATGGGTGCGTCGAAGTGGGCCGCAAACCCGTAGTAGGCATCCGAGCGGAGAGCCTCCACAATGATCAGATCGTAGCGATCCTTGCCAGGCGGCAGTAGTGTCTCCTGCACCTCCTTGTTGGTGAGCACAGAGCGCGTGACGCTCACAAAGAAGTTGTTCACGAAATTGTTCTCCTCCCAAATGTTCATTGGATCGTTGAGCTCGTTTATGAGTTCTGGAACAGAAAGGTTTCTAAGACCAAACTTATCTTTAATATTTATCACTTACCATTGTAGTTCTCAAACACCTCCAAAATAGGAATGTCTCGAAAGTTCTTAACTGGCTTCTTCTGGGGAAAGGCATTGATCGAGGTCACCTCGTGACCCCGCGATGCCAGAGCCTTCAGATAGGGCACCACATTGATGTACTGCGAGGGTCCGGGAAAGGGGAATACAGCCAGTATCCTGGCTGCTTCCAGGCAGGCGGGAAGAACCAAGAGCAGGCTACAGAGTTGGACAACCAGCATCTCGACCTAGCAAAGTCAAGTCATGAACTGAATCTGTAATTTCACATTACGGCGCGCTATCTACAGCTATTAGATAAGACACTGAGACACTGACATGCGATGGAAATTACGGAAATTACGATTACGGAAATTTCGTAGGCGATCCACATCTCACCGTCGCACCCCATCAAAGCATACATTTATAAAAAATTGCTCAACAGAATTAACAATTGATGGCATTTAGAAAAATATAAAGAGTTTGGTTCCTTGGTTTGAATACTGTAAAATCAAGAGAAAAATAAAAACCCTGTCTAAATAAATATCTTATTAATCGTCTTATCTTAAAACTTGGGTGAGCATACATATAACACCCTTTTTATAGACGTTTTTCTTAGTGTAATGTCTATGTTTGTGACAGCTTAAAGTAAGCTGATAAACAAAGGCTGGGGTTTATACGTGCTGTAAAACGATGTTAATGATAACTTCTAATGTTTTGACAGTACTTAAGTGTCGGAATATATAAATATTAATACCCTTATGCCTTAACTTAGAATGGCTTTAAATTTATATATAAAATTGGATTAAGTTCTTTCTTTAATTTGAGTTCTATCCTCATACCTGGCTCAAATTTAACATTAATTTAAAACGCGCAAAACGCACCCAAAAAAAAAGACTTTTACCTTTCTACGCGTTGTTTTAAAAATGTACTCAAGCAGTACAACGAGTTAGTAAAATCTTCACTTAGTTAACACTTCATAATATCAAAAATTTACTCAATAGTATAGTTTTTATACTCTCTAGTTTCAAAAGTGTATTTTTAAATATTATTTTTACACCGAAAATTTTGTGATTTTCTGTTTGTCGCGTTAGTGATTTTTCACAAGGCTTTGTGCAGATTTGTATAATTTTTATTCTTTCGTAGTATCAAATTAATAAGCATATTATTAAGAAATTTGTAATACTCAAAAGTATAGAATTCATGTAACAATAGTATAGTTTCTATAACTATTTTTTTTTTTGGTGTACCCCCCAAATAATAACCCGTATTTATGTCTTAAAAGGTGGGCTTTAATCACAAATAAATTAGATGAGTCGATTGTTAAGTTCAACTTGTTATGAGTGCTTAAAAACAAAACAAATAATTTTAAAGTATTAGCGTTAGACATCAGATCGGTCAGTGCATAAACGCGACTAGTTAATGGACTTTAATTGGTTACTGGGTCTTCAATTTGCTCGCCGACCCACGACTCTTGGCGATGATATAACCGAGGCCCCTCCGTAGGTAGTTCAGGGCAATCACGATGATCAGTGTGGCGACGATGGCGACTGCGACGAGCAGTCCCCAGCTGTCGAGACCGTGCAGCTGGACTAAGCTGAGATCCCGCGAGACACATCTCAAGTGCCGGGCTCCCTTGTGCCGCAGAACGTAGTCCGTCCACCACACGGCCCGCTCCAGGGCGGTCTCCTTTTGATCCCGGAACAGTTTGGACTTGGTTTGAGCGGCTTCCGCATAGCTGGGATTACGCAGCAGTTCCTGAATTAACCCCGTAAGTTCCGTGGCATTGGCGCTCCACAAATCGGCACTGAGGCCGTAGCCCGCCTGCTTCGCCCGCTGGACATTCAAGTGCTGATCGTAGAAAACGGGCAGACCTAGGACGGGCTTGCCAAAGTAAATGCTCTCGATGGTGCTCAGCAGGCCGCCGTGGGTGATGAACAGCTTTACATTCGGATGGGCCAGGATATCCGGCTGGGGGAACCACTTGCTGATAAACACATTATCCGGCTTCCCGGGCAGCTGATCGTCCTCAAATTTCCACAGAACGCGCTGCGGCAAGTTGGCGAACGTCTCCATCAGAACCTCACGCCGGGCTGGCGGCAAGTCGGCGCTCTTGATATTCGATCCCATGGAGAAGTATACGACGCCCTCGTGAGATTGCTCCACGAATTCGGCCAGTTGCTTGGGCAGCGCCTGCACCTCTCGCTGCTGCTCCAAATGGAGTCCTCCGACCTCAATCATGTTGGGCAGGTAGGGACGCGGATAGCTCAGCGAAAAGTGCTGGCCCAGCAGCACCAGGGAGAAACTATCCATAATCTCCTCTAGAGACGACTGAGCAGATGGAAAGTATTTGGCGTACAGCTCCCGTTGGGTGTGCAGGTGAACAATCCTCTTGTGCAGCCAGATGACGACGGCCTCCCACACATTCCACAGGCGATCCTCGAAGCCCATTTGTTCGGTGCGCGACGACAGGAGCATGGGATTGTAGGACAATGGCGATATATTGCCCACCAACTCGTCAATGTGACGATCCGTTCCGTACGACGAGATGCCGATGGTCAGGGCCCCGAAATGCTGGGCCAGTCCAAACAGAGCTTCGTTCTGCACCGTTTCCATCACGACCAGGTCGAAGCGCTCCTGGCTGGCCAGCAGATCCTTCACAGCTGGCTCATCCAGCACACTTGTGGTTAGCAGATTGAGGAACTCCGTGGTCATGGTCAGCACTGTCCATTGGCTTGCTGTCTGGTCGTAGCCTACATTCGAAAATGCTGAAATATAAATGATAAGTGATGAAAATATATAAAAAATACTAGTAAATTCCAAAATTAACTAAACTTACCAAAATTAACTCTTTAAGTCCACTTACCCGCCATTATTTCGTGTATTTTCTTGGCCCCAATAACCCGAAAGTTGGGCTCTGCTTTGTCGCTGCCAAAAGTGTTTATCACGGTGACGTTATGACCTTTTCGGGCCAACTCCTTGAGATACTGCTCGGCGAATATGTACTGCGATCGGCCAGGGAAAGGGAACACGGCCAGAATGCGTGAACTTTGAACCTCCCCTTCATCGACAGTTGCACCCAACCCCATTATTCCGTACAATACGAGCACCAAGCCCCCGAGGAGCGGAGCCAGTCCAGTTCCAGAACATGTCAATCTCATTTCCAAAGCAACCACAGCGATTCGCTGGCAAACAACAACTAATCTCTCATAGAAACTTTTCCATATATTTATCGGGGAACGACGATTAAGTTGCCGAATTTTGCTCACTCTGAACAGCGGGTGAGGCTCACTGGAGCGGGACAGAAGTTTGATTTAAAATAAAAGTAATTAAATTCTCTCTATACTTTTAGATTTAAGCACAAATATATAGATTATATAGCGTCACCAGCATGCCGCTGAACACTTTGTTGATTGTTTACGTTTTCCACACAGTATTTGGTTGTTATGCAAGCGATGAGCGCGGCGAAGCGCGCTCTCTTTGGCTCTGCGTTTCTCTTTGAGAGAAATCAGTCAGAAATCAAGTTCTCTGTGTTTGTCTCTCATTCGTCTTCTATTGTTTATTTGATCTATTAATTGAGCGCTGCTTTTGTAGAGAGAACTGATAAATGCATACCCTACTCCTAATGACTGGTTGATCATATCAGTTTTTAGATTAAGGCAAGAAAAATTCAATTATTATTGTGTAAAGTGCACTAATAATTAAGACTTAGACAATATTTTATTAAATTTGATTAATATTTTTACATTCGTGGGTATAACCAACTGTACATGAGCACTTAAAACGTATTTTACTGAATTATGTTTTCAGGTTTTCCAGTTTTTAATAAGTGCTCAAATTTTGTATATTGTTCAGGGGTATTATTTACTAAATATACCAAATTGTATTTTAGTGCTTAAGTCTAGCTTTTTTCAGAGCTAAATAGGTACTTTTTCTGTCATAGCTATTTTAATGATATATGTATTTATAAACCTGAAAACACTTATAATCGTTATAAAAAATAAAAAAGGGTATAATTTAGATTAGATAAAGCTTTCACTGAGTCTGGCATTCATGGTCCATGCTGTAATCTACAATACCTAAAAATAATAGAAATTATTACAATTAAATTTAGAACTCTCGTGTATGTGTGCAGACTTTAAATGCGCAGCTGGGGTTACTTTGTAACTCCGACATTAGTTATCTTTCATTAACTTAAAGATTGTTTAACAATTTCTTACCTAAAAACTACTTCTACTTACTTACTACTAACTCATACTTGTCTTAAAGCTGCTGTCTTAATAAAAACAAACCTATTTAAAAACAAGAAAGAAATCCCATTTACCTTAAAAACCCATAAATACCACTATTTCTCGAAATTTATAGAAATAAGAAAATATATATATGTATATATAAATATAATTATAGAAATAAGTAAATAAATATATACTGCTTGCAAAAGAAACAAAGACTATACTGAAAATCTTAGCCCGATAGCTCAAAAACTCAGAGACTGTTTCGTGTAGAAACCGACAGACAGACAGACGGACATGGCTAGATCGACTCGGCTGGTGATGCTGATCAAGAATATACATATATACTTTATGGGTACAAAACTACTTATTCACTATTTATTACGAGGATGGGGCCAAAAGCGCTCTGCGAATCGGCCCAAATAAGAGAGAAGGCGCCTCCACCTGAAGAAGACCAAGAAAACAAGGGCCACCACCAAGAACAATCGAAGTCCGACCATCAGGAACTTGTCCACAGAATAGTATTCGACGAGCCTCACGTGAGATTGAGAAACCCTCATATGATTTGCTCCGTAGCGAAGCACGTACTCCGTCCAGTAAACAGCCACATCCATGGGATGCATGAGCTGATCCCGGAATCTTTGGGATACAGCCAATGAATTTTCTCGAAAGCTGGCATTGCTTATCAGCCGATTCACAGTCTCCTCCAGCTCCTTCCCAGTGACGCTGTTGATGCTCACCTGGAGGGCAGCCCCCTCCTCCAGTAAGACCTCCAAGTTCCGGAATTGATCAAAGAAGAAGGGCATGCCCAGCACCGGCTTGGCATAGTAGGCGGCCTCGATGACGCTCAGCATTCCGCAGTGGCTAATAAAGAGCTTCACGTTCGGATGGGCCAGGATGGCCTGCTGGGGCAACAGTTCCGCCAGGAAGATATTATCGGACACTCCAGCCGGTGGCTCACCTTCAAATTTCCAGATCACACGCTGCGGCATCAGCTTAAAGCTTTCCAGCAACATTTTCTTCGTTTCCTCCGGGAGATCCTTGCTTTGGACCTCCACACCCAAGGAGAAGTAGATGACACCATGCGTTGCCTCGTCAATAAACCTCTGCAGATCGCCGGGAAGCCTTGGGACCTCCTTGGGGATGTGGAACCCTGCCACCTCGATCATGCCTGGGACACTCGCTCTGGCCCGAAACAAGCTAAAGTGCTGATTGAGTAGTATCAGAGAGAAGTCATGGCGGGCTTCCCAAAAGCTCTGCTCCAAGTGACCAAAAAAATGATCGTAAACAAGTTGCAGTTTCGGAAGGTACACCAGCTGCATCAACAGCCACTCCTCTGTGGTGGAGTACCAATAATACATGCGGTCCCAAAGGCTCTTCACAGATCTCGATTCCATAGGCATCAGCGGTTCCAGAACCATGGACGACCCGTGACCCATTAAGCTGTTCAGGTTCCAGTCCGCTGCGCCAGTAGACAGCCCGATCAGATGGGCTTGGAAGTGGGCTGCCAAGCCAAAAAGCACATCGGTAAAGGACGGTTCCACAACTACCAAGTCAAAAGTGTTGTTCGATTGGACCAACTTCCGGACCTCCGAATTATTGAGCACATTCAGTGTAATCTTAATCATGATTCTCGTGAAAGAACTAGATTCTTCCCACTTACTCATCGTTGTAGAATCGGCATCGAAGTCTAGAATACACAAAAGGTAACAATTACATAAAGATGTGACCAAGGCAAAGGAGCGTAGGTCGTCCAACTAGTGAGGGTTCCAACTACTCCAACTTATCTTTTGTTATTCCCATAACTCACCTGAATATACGTAGTTATTATCCATTATGCGTATATAAGTAACATTGCCGAGGGGGTCGCAGTGCTGGTAGGCATGGATCACCGTCAGCTGGTGACCCCGCTCGGCGAGGGCCCTTATGTAGGGCGACATAAGCAGACACTGCGAATAACACTCGAAGGGGGCGATAATGAGGATTCGGGCGGCATGGGTCCAGCTGATCAGCAAGAGCGGGAGAAGCCATCGCCCCAGGGCGAACATATCGATCGGGCGACCGCTTTTCGACTGACTGACTGCGAGAAGAGCCAGCTATTGTACTCTTTCGCAATTTCACTCACTGCGCCCGCTGATTAGATAGCCCGTTTGAGCTCTTCTGGCGGGTTGTGACTCTCTTTATCCACTGCATTTTATTTGAAATTTAATAGTTGTGAGGAAAAGAAGAATATACTTATGTATGTAGACATGCCTAATAAATTATATTTTTAAAGAAATATATTTAAAATATTTTAAAATATTTTTATTCAATAATTAAAAATATATAATTATTAAATATTAAAGGAAAATCAACACATCCCAAATAGATGCTACCCATAAGACATACAGTTTCTGAACTAATTGATCACGGTATCACACAAAATCCATAAATGTGCTTATTTTTATAACTTCTTTTAATTTTGTTTATTTAGATTATTCAAAACATAAAAGAAAATAACATAAAAGAAAAACACCTGGTTTCACATCATATTGGCTGCTTAACCACTTTTTGTACTAAAAATTGGGCTTAATCAATTAGTTTACCTTTACGCTAAACTTATTTTATTATTTTGTGTGACCGCCTTTGGCATCTAGTACAGCTTGAATTAATCTGGGAATACTCTCTAAAAGATTTTTGCACATCTCTGGTGCTATGTTGTTCTCGGATTCCTCCACAGTGATAAACATTTCATTGATTGTTGACCCCTTTAATGACTTGTCAACAAGACATCGTTTTAAATCAATCAAAACTTCTTAACGAGGTACCATATTTTGTGGCGATTACAGGCGTTCAGCTAATATCAAGGGTCATAAATTAAAAATATCAAAAAATATATTTTTACTGGAGTCAATGTAGTTTAACTTTTACGCATTAAGTAAGTAAGTAAAATAAATGAGTTTATTAATAAAATTAAAATTCAAAATGTATAGATAATAATATTACAATGGCGATTTGGGATTGTGTGAGGATCAAGTTAATTAATAAAATTGAAATAAAAAATGGGGATTTGGGATTTTGTGAGGATTAAACCCCTCTGATCTTACATAAGCAGAGTAATGCGCCTACGCAGACCACCAGAGTTACAGCTTTGGAAGTTGGAGGCTACTTCCAAAGCTGTAACTCTGTCAACGATTGTCGTTGTAAAAAGTGCTATATTTTGACAATTAAAATTGAATTTATTTCAGAAAGAGACCTCAAACCTCATGCAAAGAGACAGCCAGATGACATTGAATTCTTCTTCTTTTTATTAAACGCAAACATATTTTTGTACCGGGCATCTCACAGTGGAGCTTATTTGACAGTAGATCTCATACTTGTTTTTGTTTTTAGTTCTAATTAAAATTTTCTCAAGATTTTTTTTTTTAAGGCGATTGGAGTAATAGTGTTGAACAGTGTTCAGACGAACATGAATATTTAGAAAAATAAGATTATTTTTTGGGCTCCGTTCATATCTGTGCATATGAACCGAGAGCTGTAAATTGAAATATACAAATGTATGCAGCGGTCTATCTAAGCGCATGCGTGCTTATCTTTAAATATAGCGGCCGTGTGGCCAAACACAGATCTACGCACTTGACAAATATTGAACATGTAATCTGAGCTCCTGCAAGGGATCTCAGCATATCTCAGAAGATAAGACAAACAGATGTGCGGCCTCTGCGTAGGTCATAGATAAGAGTCAATTTAGAATTCAATCTCCTATTAAAGAGGGAGACCGTTTTAAATAAAATCAGTTTCTTACAAAAACTCACGGTGTAAATGTCTTAATATTGGGACCGCTTTACAAACAGTCTTCGGCCATTTAAACTGGGTGCACCACTGAAAAACACTAAAAAACGGATCTGTCTTTTAGCACATAGCCTTGGGGGTGTTACTTGCCTTTTATATGTTAGGAGCATCAATTTCATATTTTTAGACACGTTAAAAATTTGTTAAAATATTTATAAATTCTTTTATTCAACAACATAATGCCCAAGACTAAAGAAATATAAATAATACAATTGTCTGATTGCTGTTAGAGCCTAGACAGCACTTTAACCATCATAAGTAAAGCGGTAATTAAGATTAGATAAAGCCTCCACTGCGCTTATCATTCATTATTCCTCCTGTTATTCACAAGATTTGTATATGTCCGTATGTATGTATGTTTACTTTAACTACGCAGATGGAGCGTTTGGGATAGCACTGATTGATCGCTATGGTTTTTAAGCACTTAAATTGATCAAAATATTATTCACCAGATGAAACTGTAGAATGTGCTTTATAAACTTCGATATGCCAAAGATAGATTTCCTTCATGTCTATTATTAACTTAACCGAATAACATTGCAGATTCTATAATTTACAAATATTATTATTATTATTAAAAAATTACTTAGAAATATTCTTGTTGGCTTAATAAAAACAAACTTATCCAAAATGTAACTTTAAACTAAAGTACTTATACATTTTAACTAAGCAACCTATAACTACTTGGATTGCCCAAAACCGCTCCGCCAGGCGGGTCACATGAGCGAGGAGCCACCTCCATTTGGAAAGGACCAAGAATACAAAAGCCACCACCAGGATCAATCGAATTCCGACCATCAGGAACTTGTCCACAGAATAGTAATCGACAAACTTTACATGGGATGGAGAGACTCTCATATGACTTGCTCCCCTGTAGCGAAGGACGTACTCCGTCCAATAAATGGCAGCATCCATGGGATGCATGGGCTGATCCCGGAATCTTTGGGATACAGCCAATGCATTTTCTCGGTAGCTTGGGTCGCTTATCAGCCGATCCATAGTCTCCTTCAGCTCCTTCCCAGTGACACTGTTGATGCTCACCTGGAGGGCAGCCCCCTTCTCCAGGAAGACCTCCAAGTTCCGGAATTGATCGAAGAAGACTGGCATGCCCAGCACCGGCTTGGCATAGTAAGCGGACTCGATGATGCTAAGCATTCCGCCGTGGCTAATGAAGAGCTTCACGTTCGGATGGGCCAGGATGGCCTGCTGGGGCATCAGTCCTGCCAGGTAGATATTATCTGCTACTCCAGCCGGTGGCTCACCTTCAAATTTCCAGATCACTCGCTGCGGCATCAGCTTAAAGTTCTCCAGCAACATTTTCTTCGTTTCCTCCGGCAAATCCTTGCTCTGCATCTCCCAACCCAAGGCGAAGTAGATAACACCATGCTTCGCCTCGTCGATAAACTGCTGCAGATCCTCAGGAAGCTTTGGGACCTCCTTGGGGATGTGGAACCCTGCCACCTCGACCATTCCCGGAACACTCGACCTGGCCCGAAAGAGACTGAAGTGCTGATTGAGTAGTATCAGGGAGACACCGTGGCGGATTTCCCAGAAGCTCTGCTTCAAGTGTCCAAAGAAATGTTGGTGAACCAGTTTCAGTCTTGGCAGGTACACCAGATGCATCAACAGCCACTCCTCGGTGGTGTAGTACCAATTGTACAAGCGATCCCAAAAGGTATTTACGCGTCTCACTCCCATGGGTATCCGCGGCTCCAGAACCATGGACGACTCGTAGCCCACTAAGGTGTTCAGATTCCAATCTGCAGCGCAGGTGGACAGTCCGACCAGCGAGGCGTTGAAGTGAGCTGCCAAGCCAAAGAGCACATCGGTTAAGCAAGGCTCCACCACTACCAAGTCGAAGGTGGTGTTCGATTGAACCATTTTCCGAACCTCCAAGTTATTCAGCACATTAATCGAGGCAGTTATCATGAGTCTCGTCACTGAAGTCATTTCACCCCACTTGCTTGTAGTTGCAAGAAACTCTCCGAAGTCTGGAAAAATTAGAAAGACAATTACGAAACCATTACTACATACATATATCTATTTATTATAAAATATTTTGTAGGTGCAACCTTTTTGCCAATTCAATAATATATTTATAGAATACTGAATACTGTTCAGCGGAGAATCCTTGGAACGTTGTGTGCTCCACCTATCTTACTTAACTTTATTTCTCGAGTATATCAGGCTGTAACCATCTATCTTTAAAGCTTTGATATTTATTCGATTTTATCACTCTACGGCCGTGTCGGCGAATGTCTGAGCTTTCCGGAGTTTAGCTAGATGAAATCAAATCATCCCCTTTACTTACCTGAGATGACGTTATTATTATCCGTTATGCGTATATATGTCACATTTCCGACGGAATGGCAGTGCTGGTAGGCATGGATCACCGTCAGCTGGTGACCCCGTTCGGCGAGAGCCCTTATGTAGGGCGTCATCAGCCTACATTGCGAATAAGACTCGAAGGGGGCGATGAGGAGGACTCGGGCGCCGTGGGTCCAGCTGATCAGCCAAAGCAGCGGGAGCAGCCATCGCCCCAGGGTGAACATATCGATCGGACGCCAGCTTTTCGACTGACAGACAGCATGAAGAGCCAACTGTTCGACTCTTCCGCATTTTCGCTCATGGCGCCCGCTGATTAGATTGCTCTCTCGAGCATTTTGGGCCCTAATTGCACACTCTTTACCCGCCGCATTTTATTTGAGCTTCAATTTAGGTAAAGTTCAGTAAATTATACGCTGACACACGTTCAAACGCTTTTTATTTATATTTATTAACATTTATATTCAAAAATATAATTACTCCAGAATTTACATAATCATATTTGATTTCCACCGAGGCTACTTTTTGCACCAACGTAAAAACGTCAAGGGTGGCATAACCATTAAACCAAAAATCACGACTATCGCTTAGTTATCTTATAGTTTCTGTGATCTGTTGCTTCATACGAACAGAAAGACATAGCTAGACCGACTCGTCTGGTCACGCTGATCAAAAATATACCATGGGTCAAAGATGTTTCCTTTAGTGCGCTGAAAACTTCATAAATAAAAATGTCTTTAAATTGGCTAAATTTGAAAAAATACCACTTTCCTCATGAAAACAACTGAGATATGCATCCTGTGTAACCGTTGTATAATGCCAAATCGGACAATCTTTATAAGTAAACAGTATAAACCTTTTATTTTCCGGTCCTGGTTGAATGGTCGACGGAATTCTTAATATCACATATCACATTAAACTCATGACAGGTGGGAAGCATTCATTTCATATTTAAAGACACGTTAATCATCTTTAAACTAATTTAAAATATTTTTATTCACAAAGATTATGACCAAGACTAAAGAAATATAAAAATTATAATTGTCTGATTGCTAACGAAGCCGAGGCAAAAGCACTCAGTTGAGTCTTTCCAAAAAGAAGCCTGGAGACACTTTTAACCGTCATAACAAAAGCGGT
Source organism: Drosophila tani (assembly GCA_008042535.1). NCBI lineage: Eukaryota > Metazoa > Arthropoda > Insecta > Diptera > Drosophilidae > Drosophila > Drosophila tani. Next base: position 374,700 of record VNJO01008366.1, read on the forward strand.
AATTAAGATTAGATAAAACTTCCACTGCGCTTATCATTCATTATCCCTGCTGTAATATACCTAAAAACCATTAAAGTATTACAAAAGAATCCAAAATATTCGTATATGTATATATGTTTACTTACTCACGTTTTAATGTATACATGTTTTAATACCATTAGGATGAAACCTCCGCTATCTATCCTATCTAAAAGTTAACTTCAATGTAGAGTACTCATAAATTTTAACTATGCAACTTATCAGTATGTGGATGGGCTGAATCTGCTCTGCGAGTTGGGCTAAATGAGCGAGGAGGCACCTCCACTTGGAAAGGGCCAATAAAACGATTGCCACCACCAGGGTCAATCGGATTCCGACCATCACAAACTTGTCCACAGAATAGTAATCGACCAGCTTCACGTGCGACGGAGAGACCTTCATATGATTTGCTCCCCTGTAGCGCAGAACGTACTCTGTCCAGTAAATGGCGACATCCATGGGATGATTAAGCTGATCCCGAAATCTTTTAGATATGGCCATCGAATTTTCTTGGTAGCTTGGATCGCTTATCAACCGATTCACAGTCTCCTTCAGCTCCTTTCCAGTGACACTGTTGATGCTCACCTGGAGGGCAGCCCCCTCCTCCAGGAAGACCTCCAAGTTCCGGAATTGATCAAAGAAGACTGGCATGCCCAGCACCGGCTTGGCATAGTAGGCGGCTTCGATGACGCTAAGCATTCCGCAGTGGCTAATGAAGAGCTTCACGTTCGGATGGGCCAGAATGGCCTGCTGGGGCAACAGTTCCGCCAGGTAGATATTATCCGCTACTCCAGGCGGTGGTTCACCTTCGAATTTCCAGATCACTCGCTGCGGCATTAGCCCAAAGCTCTCCAGCAGCATTTTCTTCGTTTCCTCCGGCAGATCCTTGCTTTGCAGCTCTACACCCAAGGCGAAGTAAATCACACCGTGCACCGCCTCGTCGATGAACCGCTGCAGGTCCCCGGTAAGCTTTGGTACCTCCTTGGGGATGTGGAACCCTGCCACCTCGATCATACCCGGAACACTTGACCTGGCATGAAACAGGCTGAAGTGCTGATTCAATAAGATTAAAGACAGGCCGTGCCGGATATCCCAGAAGCTCTGCTTCAAGTGGCCAAAGAAGTATTCGTGAACCCGTCGCAATTTTGGAAGGTACACCAGCTGCATCAACAGCCACTCCTCGGTGGTGTAGTACCAATGGTACATGCGGTCCCAAAGGCTCTTCACAGATCTCGATTCCATAGGCATCAGCGGTTCCAGAACCATGGACGACCCGTGGCCCACTAAGGTGTTCAGGTTCCAGTCCGCTGCGCCAGTGGACAGCCCGATCAGCGGGGCGTTAAAGTGGGCTGCCAAGCCAAAGAGCACATCGGTAAAGGACGGTTCCACAACTACCAAGTCGAAGGTGGTATTCGATTGAACCAACTGCCGAACTTCCAAGTTATTGAGCACATTCATCGATGCTGTAATCATGATCCTCGTCATTGAAGTCATTTCCCTCCACTTGTTTGTCGTAGTGGGTAGTAACATGAACTCTTCGAGTTCTGGAATAAATGAGAGTAAGCAATTACGAAAATATTACTATGTTTATCTATTAATAAATATTTCTTAGGGGTGTAAAATATTGAAAACTTCTTTATCTCTAGATCTCTTATTCTTATATAAAAAGTATTTGTATTTTATTTGTTAAGCAACGGACTGCTCATTAATTTTAGATAATACATACATAAGTCTTATTATACATATATATTAACAGGAATTTTAAGTGGACAGGTCATTGTAGTTATCACAAAGTACGCGGAATGCGGGACTACGGGAGTATTTTGTCCTGTACTTTTCTTGACAACATAATTATGGAGGGTGTTAAAGAAATCATTTTCTGGCAACGCTGAGTAAGAAGACAAACAAATTAAGCCAATAGAGTCGCTAATATCCATTAAGGCTAATACCGGGTAATAATGCTTAGGTGAAGAAGGACTATTAAGAAACTTATGCGATCTTTTGCTACTGAATCTATAGCAGTGGTCCGACCCATTTTTCATTTGTATGCGTGAAAAAATTAACGCTCTATGGCTAGATATAAGAAAAAAGATAGCTATAATGTTCTGTAATATGGCCAATAAAATAGCTATATCTTAAAAACTAGCTATTTAACTCAATAAAATTATAAATCTAGCCACACAATTACAATTTGACTGCACTGGCTCTTCTCTTTTGTGCATATTGTGCGTGAGCGGCAAAGAGCCGGCAGAAGTCGACTGAGAAATTTCCTATTCCGCGGGGTAGGTCCGTGCCGACCACTGATCTATAGAATCTGCTCCAATACCATCAACAAATTTGAATATTGTCGTTTCTGTAATATTAAGTAATTGAAAATAAATTGAAAAATTGTTAATAGTTTTGAATATTTGTAAGTAAACTGCACACTTTCTATACATTTTTCTGCTTTCCATCCTGTTTAATTCAAGTTGTCTTTTTTGGGTGTTTCTCAACAGGTTTCTGAGAACATTTGCCTTCATTAGCCACATTTTCCTTTTTCTAAGTTAATGTGCTTTTTAATTTAACCCCATGCTTTGGACACCGGGTACCTCACAGTCAATCACACTATACAGTAGATTTCCTTCTTGTTTTTTTTTTTGTATAGCAGGTTAATTTTTCATGTGTGATTATTGTGGCTTTAATCACTCTGTGACCGTGAATTATCTTGACCAATCTTAGAGTTTTCCCTAGTTTAACTGGACTTAGTAACTGTAGTTATGCCATCCCCTTCACTTACCTGAAAATACGTTTTTATTATTCGTTATGCGTATATATGTCACATTCGCGCCGGGATTGCACTGCTCATAGGCATGGATCACCGTCAGCTGGTGACCCCGCTCAGCGAGGACCCGTATGTAGGGCGACATCAGCAGGCACTGGGAGTAGGACTCGAAAGGGGCAATGACGAGGACTCGGGCGGCGTGGGTCCAGCTGATCAGCCAGAGCAGCGGGAGCAGCCATCGCCCCAGGGGGAACATATCGATCGAGCGACCGCTTTTCGACTGACTGACTGCGTGAAGAGCCAGCGATGGGAACTCTTTCGCATTTTCGCTCACTGCGCCCGCCGATTAGATTGCTGGGTTCCTCGGTTCTGACCGTATTGTAAACTCTTTTCCCAATGAAGCAGACTTAATAACTTACAGAAAGGAAAATTGTATGATAATTAAAAACAAAAATCATCTTATACATATTTAATTACATATTTAACATATCACATATAGTTAACAAATTAATGACCAAGGCTAAAGAAATATAAATATTACTATTGCACTTAGTCGAGACTTTCCAATAAGCCTGGAAACATCGTAAATAAAGCGGCAATTAAGATTAGATAAAGCTTCCACTGCGCTTATCATTCATTGTCCCTGCTGTAATCTACCTAAAAACAATAAACTAATTATTTTGGTCTGCGTTTGGTATTCCACGGATTGTTTGTTATGGTTTTTACACATTGAAATTAATCGAAATACATATAGTCGGTTTGCCAGATGACTAAAACCTTAAGCTGTAGAATGGGCCTCAGCTTCCCTTCTTGTCTATCATTCACTTTAACTTTGTCAAATAATTTCTTACCGAAAAACATTGCTACTGTTAGCTTTCAGCCTTTACAACTGTTATTTTTGCATTATTGTGCAATTACACACAAACGTCCCTTTGTCTCAATAAAAACAAACCTATCTATAGCTCTCATATGACTTGCTCCCTTGTAGCGAAGGACATACTCCGTCCAGTAAATGGCGACATCCATGGGATGATTAAGCTGATCCCGGAATCTTTGGGATATGGCCAACGAATTTTCTCGGTAGCTTGGATTGCTTATCAGGCGATGAACAATCTCTTTCAGCTCCTTTTCAATGACGCTGTTGATATTCCGCCGTGGCTAATGAAGAGCTTCACGTTTGGATGGGCCAGAATGGCCTGCTGGGGCAACAGTTCCGCCAGGTATATACATATTATCCGCTACTCCAGCCGGTGGCTCACCTTCGAATTTCCAGATCACTCTCTGGGACATCTGCCTAAAGCTCTTCAGCAAAATTTTTTGCGTTTCCTCCGGCAGATCCTTGCTTTGCAGTTCTACACCCAAGGCGAAGTAAATCACACCGTGCTCCGCCTCGTCGATGAACCGCTCCAGATCCGCGGGAAGCTTTGGGACCTCCTTGGGGATGTGGAACCCTGCCACCTCGATCATGCCTGGGACACTCGCCCTGGCATGAAACAGGCTAAAGTGCTGATTCAATAAGATCAAGGAGAAGCCGTGCCGGATCTCAGAAAAACTCTGCTCCAAGTGCCCAAAGAAGTGATCGTGGACCAGTTGCAGTTTCGGGAGGTACACCAGCTGCATCAACAGCCACTCCTCGGTGGTGTAGTACCAATGGTACATGCGGTCCCAAAGGCCCTTCGCAGATCTGTCTTCCATAGGCATCAGCGGTTCCAGAACCATGGACGAACCATAACCCACAAAGGTGTTCAGGTTCCAGTCCGCTGCGTTAGTGGATAGCCCGATCAGTGGGGCATTGAAGTGGGCTGCCAAAGCAAAGAGCACATCGGTAAAGGACGGTTCCACAACTACCAAGTCGAAGGTGGTATTCGATTGAACCAACTGCCGAACCTCCAAGTTATTGAGCACATTAATCGATGCTGTAATCATAATTTTCGTCATTGAAGTCATTTCCCTCCACTTGTGTGTCGTAATTGGTAATAACATGAGCTCTTCGAGTTCTGGAACAAATCAGAATTAGCTATTACGATTTGATTTATTACTAAATATTTCTTAGGAGTGTAAAGTATTAAAATCGTTTTCAATCTCAAGATCTGACTTTCTTTAGACAAATAGCTTTACTGGTACTTTGCTAGAAAATATAATTATGGAGGGTGCTAAACAAATCGCTTTCGGGCAACGCCGAGTGAGAAAGTAAATAAATTAAACGAATAAACACTGAAATGGAATCGCGGAGACTTTTTTAGGCTGATGCCGGGTAATAATGCCCAGGTGAGAAAGGACAAATGTATATAATTTGACTATTTAATCTTATTTGTATACTTAAACATAACTCTACAGTACTGGAGGTGTCGATTGGCCTTGCCTGAACTGCCTACCGAGCTAGTTCGTCTGTACAGGACTTCCTTGACAGCACCAATTCGTGTTGCTGAACATGTTCCCAGCAACATTTTTCTTAATTTGTTAATATTATTTGTTCATGTTCATGTGCAATTTAATTTCACCCACAATGGCTTGGGGTCCAGGTATCCCGCAGTCGATCAAACTCGCCTGTAGCTTTCCTACTCGTTATCTTATAGTTTGTGGGTTTCAGTTTGATTATTATTATTTTTAGTCACTTTGGGACAGTGAATTATTTCGGCGAATATTTCAGTTTCCCTAAGTTCAAAAATACCAAATAACTGAAAGCCACATGTCATACCCTTTACGTACCTGAAAAGACGTTGTTATTTTCCGTTATGCGAATATACTTCACATTTCCGACGGGATGGCACTGCTGGTAGGCATGGATAACCGTCAGCTGGTGACCCCGCTCGGCGAGGCCCCGTATGTAGGGCGTCATCAGCAGACATTGCGAATAAGACTCGAAGGGGGCGATGAGGAGGATTTGGGCGGCGTGTGTCCAGCTGATCAGCCAGAGCGGGAGAAGCCATCGCCATAGGGCGAACATATCGATCGAGCGACCGCTTTTCGACTGACTAACTGCGTGAAGAGCTTTCGCATTTTCGCTCATGGTGCCCGCTGATTAGATTGCTCTTTCGAGTACTTTTTGTTGGGTTCTTGGGTTCTGACCGTAATTGCAAACTCTTTAACCTATGATTGAATTAAATGAGAATTAAAAAGGAAATCTGCTTAAAAATATTTTAATAACATTTTTAACATATCACATATAGTAAACAAAGTAATGACCAATGCTAAAAAAAATATAAATACTATGATTGCTCTTCGAGCCGTAAACAAAAACACTTGGTCGAGACTTTCCAATAAGCCTGGAAACACCGTAAATAAAGGGGCAATTAAGATTAGATAAAGCTTCCACTGCGCTTATCATTCATTGTCCCTGCTGTAATCTACCTAAAAACAATAAACTAATTATTTTGGTCTGCGCTTGGGTCTCCACGGATTGTTCGTTATGGGTTTTACACATTCAAATTCATCAACTGTTATTTTTGCATTATTCCGCAATTACAAAGAAACCTTCTTCTAAAACTAAAACTAAAATCAAACTTATCTAAAGTTAAACTTCAAACTAAAGTACTTATAAATTTTAACTATGCAACTTATCACAACGTGCATGGGCCAAAACCGCTCCCCGAAGCCGGTTAAGTGAGCGAGGAGGCACCTCCACTTGGAAAGAACCAAGAAAACAATACACACAACTAGAGTCAATCGAATTCCCACCATCACGAACTTGTCCACAGAATAGTAATCGACCAGCTTTACATGGGATGGAGAGACTCTCATATGACTTGCTCCCTTGTAGCGGAGGACATACTCCGTCCAGTAAACGGCGGCATCTAAGGGATGCATGGGCTGATCCTGAAATCGTTTGGATATGGCCTTCGAATTTTCTTGGTAGCTTGGATCGCCTATCATATGATCAACAGTCTCTTTCAGCTCCTTCCCAGTGACGCTGTTGATGTTCACCTGGAGGGCAGCCCCCTCCTCCAGTAAGACCTCCAAGTTCCGGAACTGATCGTAGAACAGGGGCATGCCCAGCACCGGCTTCGCATAGTAGGTGGCCTCGATGATGCTCATCACTCCGCAGTGACTGATGAAGAGCTTCACGTTCGGATGGGCCAAGATGGCCTGCTGGGGCAACAGTTTCGCCAGGTAGATATTATCCGGTACTCCAGCCGGTGGCTCACCTTCAAATTTCCAAATCACTCGCTGCGGCACCTGCTTAAAGCTCTCCAGCAGCACTTTCTTCGTTTCTTCCGGCAAATCCTTGCTCTGCATATCCCAACCCAAGGCGAAGTAGATGACACCATTTTCCGCCTCGTCGATGAACCGCTGCAGATCCCCGGGAAGGGTTGGATTCTCCTTGGGGATGTGAAACCCTGCCACCTCGACCATGCCCGGAACACTTGACCTGGCAGGAAACAGGCTGAAGTGCTGATTGAGTAAGATCAGAGAGAAGCCGTGCCGGATCTCAGAAAGACTCTGCTCCAAGTGGCCAAAAAAGTGATCGTGAACCAGGCGCAGTTTCGGGAGGAACACCAGCTCCACCAGCAGCCACTCCTCGGTGGTGTAGTACCAATTGTACAAGCGATCCCAAAAGGTCTTCACGCGTCTCGCTCCCATAGGCATCACCGGTTCCAGGACCATGGACGACCCGTGGCCCACTAAGTTGTTAAGGTTCCAATCGGCTGCGCAAGTGGACAGCCCGATCAGCGAGGCGTTGAAGTGGGCAGCCAAGCCATAGAGCAGATCATTAAACGACGGTTCCACAACTACCATGTCGAAGGTGGTATTCGATTGGACCAATTTCCGAACCTCCAAATTAGTGAGCACATTCATCGCAACTTTAAGCATAATTCTCGTCATTGTAGCCATTTCTCCCCACTTATTTTTCGTTACCATGAACTCTTCAAAGTCTGGAATAAATTAGATAAGCAATAACGAATCAATTACTATGTTTATCTATTACTAAATGTTTTTTTAGGAGAGTAAAACAATGTTTCCTCACTAGCTTTAAACCGCAATTTAATACATAACTGTTTCTTTTTTGATTTTTCCGCAAAATATTTATAGCCTATTGTCCATATATATATATATTTTTTTTTTTGAAGAGCGGATAGAGATAGTTTTAAAAAGAACCATGCAAAAATTCAGTAGCTCCCAGTCTAGCTATCTTACTTGTAATTTTTCCGAATGCATCAGACTAGAACCCCTTATCTTTAAAATCTTGATAGTTATTCGATTTTATCACCCTGCGACCTTGACGGCGAGGTCTATCTTGCGAATGTCTGACTTTGCCGGAGTTTCACCAAACGAAATTTATCAAGGGCTATATGTTATTCCCTTCACGTACCTGAAAAGACGTCGCTATTTTCCGTTACGCGAATATACGTTTCGTTTCCGACGGGATGGCAGTGCTGGTAGGCATGGATCACCGTCAGCTGGTGACCCCGCTCGGCGAGGGCCCGTATGTAGGGCGTCATCAGCAGGCACTGGGAGTAGGACTCGAAGGGGGCGATGACGAGGACTCGGGCGGCGTGGGTCCAGCTGATCAGCCAGAGCAGCGGGAGCAGCCATCGCCCCAGGGGGAACATATCGATCGAGCGACCGCTTTTCGACTGACTGACTGCGTAAAGAGCCAGCGATGGGAACGATGGGAACTCTTTCGCGTTTACGCTCACTGCGCCCGCTGATTAGATTGTCTAAGTGTGGGCTCCGGCTCTGGCCGAGGCAGTAACACTTCGGACGGCGGCATGTGCGGTCGAATTGCGTGAGATGACGCGGGGCCCGGGCATCGTTGGTCTGCTGCTCCCGGCTCTCCTCTGCGGCCTGCTGTGCCCTCAACTGGCCAGAACTGAGAACATTTTGGCCATCTTCTCGTACACCTTCGGGTCGTCCTACCTGCTAATCACCCCGTACCTCAGGAGCCTTGTGCAGCGGGGTCACCAGCTGACCCTGATATCGGCGCCCACCGAAATGCCCGAGATCGAGGGGGTCAATCATATTCGCGTCGCCAAGCTGGATATGCTCATGAAAAGTAATGACGCTGCCAATTTTGAGTTAAATCAATTCTAATGGATTTTGTGTAACCAAAACGTGATCTTTTCGTGGTTTACCATGAGTGAAATGGACTATGAGTTGAATAAACAACTGAAACAATAACAAATTGTATAAAAATAGCCAGCCATTATACCTGAAAAATTAATTAATTTGTGCTTTGAAAATATTTATATTGGTTCAATTTTATTTATGTTAAACTAGGTCAAGCCAGGGTCGGTCCGCGAAGGTGGAAATTATTTAATACGCATTATAAAACAAAAAAAAACTTTCTAGTGCTTATCAAGAGCTAAATAGGCTGAACTATTGATATCAACAATTGATAAAATGTCTGCGATTAAAATTCGTTCACAGTACTCTTGGAGTTTGACTACGACATCGAGCAAAGCAAATGGATGGAGGCCCAGTTCGTGGCGGACTACTTCTTCAACTGCTCGCGCTTCGTCCTCGAGGATCCCGGGGTGCAGGAGCTGCTCCACAATGCCAGTGCCCAGTACTCCATGGTCATTCTAGAGGCATCGCACACGGACGCCCTCTACGGTTTCTCGCAGCTCTTCAATGCTCCGCTGGTGGGAATCGCCGCCTACGGATCGGCGTGGAATATAGACTTCCTGGTAGGCAACTCGGCCCCGAGTGTCTACGAGCCCATGTCCGCCCTGGGCTATTCGCCAGGGCTCAGTCTGCTGGAGAAGTGGCACAACCTGATCTACATCACGGAGGAGCGTCTGGTGGAGCGATTCATCTATCTGCCGCGCCAACTCGATCTGTACCGGAAGCACTTCCCCGGCGTGCCGGCCAGCCTGCATGACCTGCGCCGGAGGTTTTCGCTAATCCTGATCAATCAGCACTTCAGCATGGGACGGGTTCGGAGCAATGTTCCCAATCTCGTGGAGGTGGCGGGCATGCATTTGGCAGAGCCCACGCAGCCCCTGGACGCGGAACTCAAGCAATTTCTGGATGAAGCGGAGCACGGCGTGGTCTATTTCTCCATGGGCCTGCAAATGCTAGACAAGTGGCTGCCGCCGGGAATGCTGACCACGATGTTGGCCGCCTTCAAGCACCTCAAGCAGCGCGTGGTCTGGAAGAGTAATAATCCAGCGATGGCCAACAAGTCGACCAATGTGTATGCCAGAGCCCTTCTGCCGCAGCGGGAGATCCTAAAGCATCCCAATGTCAAGCTGTTCATCACCCATGCCGGCCTGCTGAGCAGCATCGAGTCCACCCACTACGCCGTGCCCCAGCTGTGTCTGCCGATCTTCTTCGATCAGTTCCAGAACAGCGATCGCATGGAGAAGATGGGTGTGGCTCGGAGCCTGGCCATCCCGGGCCTCAAGCCGGAAATGGTGGTGGAGGCCATCGAGGAGCTGCTCCTGAATGCTAGCTACAAGAAGAGGGCCCTGGAGTTGTCCGCTAGATTCCACGATCAGCCCATGTCGCCCATGGAGACTGCGCTCTGGTGGACCGAGTATGTCCTGCGGCACAAGGGAGCCGATCACATGCGGATCGCCGAGCAGGAGATGTCCCTGATGCAGTACTACAACGTTGACGTGGTCTCGGTGCTCTTTGGCCGGATCGGACTGAGCGCCTTGATTGTGATCTGTCTCGGCTGGAAGCTGGTTTCGTTGGCCACTCGGAACCTTGAGTATCGCTTTAATGTGCCCATGGTAAGGTGAACTCAAAGATATTTAATTAAGTAGCTAGAAAATATATAAATTTTGCTCTCTAATTGCAAAACAAGTTCGTGTAACAATGCTGTAAATATAACACCAAGCAACCTTTTGTTTTAAAAAGTGTTACGAGCTAAAATTTTTAATACCTCTTATTGTTTATTGTTATAAATGTTTTAGTTAATATGTACACAGTTGGAAAACTTTAAATAAAGACAGATCTCTGTATTTTTTTAATATCTTCTTCCATTTGTATATGATCATGGGAAAATTACGCACAAAATAAATAATTATTGGTGTAAAATGGGTGATTCTGTGTCATATATTGCACTTGAGTTTGGATTAAAGTGTCTGCATAAATATGAGTGTTAGCTATATTACAATACGTGTGAGAAATATTAATTTTCCAGCCACTCACTGAGCAAACCAACTATTTATGGCCTTGCCTTTGCTTAAGCTGAATGTTATAAATTGATAAGCGGCGTCCAAAATCGCGTGTACGGTATAAGAAGTAAGTGTATTCATTGTAAATGTTTCTATCAGGCCTGATAGTGCCCTATCTTATCAGTCGGTTGAATAGCAACAGAAGAGGGAACAAAAAGTATTTCTTCAAATTATTTCTTGAAATATAAAAGTTTTGGTCATTTATTATTGATTGAAAGTATATTTTACATGAATCTAGTGATTTAACCGAACAATAAGAACAAATATTAAACAAAAAATATAAATTCGCAAAAGCAAGACGTCCTCCTTGAAGCATCCTGAATATTCTAATTAGAAACTTCACCAGTCGTTATCTATCCGAACCCTTTTCCTTTCATTTCTCCCTTTATTCTTCCATTTTTTTTTTTTGCCCATAAACATAACCGCGCTCATTACGCATTTTACATCAATCAGCACGTGCCCAGCATGTTTTCAACTCTTTTTATAAAAAAAAAAAGAAAAAGCAAAATGAAATTGAAAGAAGGGGGAATACTGGAAAAAAAAGGACATTAAAATGCGCAGGACAAACTGATGAAAAAAGTGCGCACAATTGCGCTCACAATTGCGGGGTAAAATACCCCAGAAACGTGAACCAGAAGACGTCTGGGGCTGGTGGACACAACTTGTGGTCTGCCGGCGAACTGGGAACTGTTCCTGAAAGTGTAACCGGCTTCCCCTTGAAAGCCAGTGGAGCGTAATGTCTGTGACGGTCCATCGATAGCCAAGGTAACGAACGCACCGCGCATAAAAATAGACCCAACTACAGGGATCAGTCCGTAAAATGGGCGTGAAGAAGAGGCACTGTGAAAAATAATTACATGCCTGTCGATAGCGCTCCGAGTATTTGTGAATACAATTCACCGATAAGATACGGTAATTGGAGGTTGCTCCTATCAATATTTAGTTAGCCCTCGATGATAGAGGAATAAAGGTAACAAAGGCAGAGCTTTAGGAAGGTTAATTTAAAGTTTAAATTAAAAAAAATAATTACATAATCAATAGAGTTATATATAACTAAAATTAAAGGTGCTACAGATATCGTAAAAGTTTTTTAAGATTATATTACAAACAAAATAATTAAGAAATATTTAATTTAAAACACGTTGCGCCAATGCAAACTGTATTTCCAGCTCATCAAATTTATTTACGCCCCTTTAGAAGCTGGTCCTAGTAATTGAAATTCCTAAAAAATAGACCGTAGCGAAAAAGAAATATGTACATAAAAACTGACATACTAATAAGTTGGCCGGAAAGGTCCAAGAGCCAGCAAAACCAAATTGCACTCAACGTGTTGTCAATTTGATGTTTATTGCAGATTTTTATTTGATTTTATGTATGCAACATTTGAATTTATGTGCTGGCCATAAACTGCCACCGAGTCTAATCCAAAAATTCTTGTAAAATTGCCAAAGTCCCGCCGCGACTGCCGGAATTGGGGTTGGGGGAGTTGACCCAAGTCAGGCCAGTTTTATTGGCCATTTGGCAAAGACGCCAAGGGAACTTCGCTGTTGCTGATGCTCTTGGCCAATACTCAAGTGGGCGGCTTTCATTGGCGCTTAACTAACTGAAATTAAGTAAACTTTTCTTTTGACTTTCATAAGCCTTTTAATAAGCCATAATCCCCGCTGGCATTATCTGGCCCCCGACATAAGCGCACAAAGGACAAACGCCCACAGACGCACGCATAATAAAATCTAATTAACATCCCGCACTGAGCTCGTGAAAACCTCACGCAATAAAAATCATCAATAGTAGGAAAGAAGTTTATTAAAAGTGATTTTCATCACTGCGACCAAGCCTCTGGGGGACGAGGGGATGCCGCTGCGGAGATAACGGGAATTAATGTAGGGGCAGGAACTAACATATCCAGGGCTGATTAACTTTATAACACGTGAGCTGCTGGTCTTTGCCCTTTCTTGAGTCGAACGAAGGGCAGTAGGCCTAGCAGACCTAGTTGTATACACTTCCGAATGGGGGGGTGTTTTTAAATACATCGGGAAACGGAATGATTTTTAATTAATAATTTAGTTTTATATCTGACTCAAAAACTCAACATTAAATTAAAAAGGATAAACTCGTTCATATACTAAATATTTCAGCAATTTCTTATTTATATAATTGAGTTTAGTTTAGAAAATATTTTATTTGTTGTTTGATTTAAATCTTTAAATACATAAATTGATAAAATTATGCAAGGCCTGTATCAATAAAATTTTTAGTTTTTATCTTAGCTAAGTTGGTAATATTAATAATAATAACAATAATTAATCATTCATTTTTGCAGAACTTAATAATTCGAATTTGTGCATATCCCTTTTGTAATTTAATCAACGAAAATATTTTTGCTGCTTAGAAAAGTAGAAAAATTAAATAAAGGAGTAAATTTCTTACTTCTAAGCGTCGGTTTAACTTCATTTAAATAATGGTGGGTTCAAAATATCCTTCATGGACCCATTTAATTAACCAACTCATATCATATCCTGCCACAAAATTCAATTACAGAGCATATCCGATTCGTTGCATCGATAAAGCCTGTAATTTTCATTTTCCTATGAGTCTTATACATTCTTTTTTTTTTTTTTTTGGTTAGAAAAGTTATGCGGCAAGCTTTTAATTAGCGCCTGCCAACCAGTCAGCCAGCCATCCTGGCCAAAGTCCCACAGCGCATTACGCATACGCAGCGTTGACGCCGAGGTTGCCGCTGAGGCTGGCACATTGGCTCTGGGATTGCCGCTGGCTGCTCGGGCACGATTTTAATTAATTAGACTTTTATGAGGCGTACATGCAGCACCAGCAGCAGGAGCAGCAGCGGCGGCGGCGGCTCAGTCATTGTTGGGTTAAGGCCCAGTTATTGTTTTTTTTCTCTTCGTCCGCTGAACTGAACTGAACTCCCCAGTTGTTTTTGCCGTTCGGCCGGACTGGCCTAATAAGCGTTTCAGAGCTTAACACCGCCAACGAAATGTGTATCAAAATTTAGCATTTATTTTTCGGTGCGACGGACAAACACACACACACACACATGTCGTGTGCGGTAATGAAAATTGCGGTGGCATTATGCTCAACATTTGGCATAATTGCAGCCCAGGATATGCGTTTATGCTCAGAGATTACTTTTTGTGGCTGCTGGCCATTGACCAAGCCCTACACCACAGCCAAATACCACCACCACCAGGACTACCACCGCCAACAGCGAATGACCAAGCGTAATAAAAGCCAGACGATGTCGCCTTTTGTATAAAGAAATAAAAATAATTCCCAACTCCCTGCAAACCCGCTCACATCTGGGGCTGGCTTTTGTGTTTCAGCTCTTGTTATTGGTATCTCGCTTTGCTACTCTCCGGCTCCTGGCTCCCCTTTTTTATACCCTTGCAGAGGGTATTATAATTTTGACCAGATGTTTGCAACGCAGTGAAGGAGGCATCTCCGACCCCATAAAGTATATATATTCTTGATCAGCATCACCAGCCGAGTCGATCTAGCCATGTCCGTCTGTCTGTCCGTCTGTCCGTCTGTCCGTCTGTCCGTCTGTCGGTTTCTACGCGAACTAGTCTCTCAGTTTTTGAGCTATCGAGCTGAAATTTTCAGCATAGTCTTATTTCTTTAGCACGCAGTATATATGTCGGAACGACCGAAATCGGACTACTATATCCTATAGCTGCCATAGGAATGATGGCGAAATTAATGTAAAAAAAAATTTAACTTCTCTGTTTTTCAACGAATTTCTATAAATTTTAAGACATAGCAGTTTTTTAAGGTTCTAGAATTACGGTTTTAATTTCATTAAGATCGGTCCACTATATCATATAGCTGCCATAGAATCGATCGGTCCATTTATATGAAAATGTAAAATTCTACATGTAAAATGTAAAATTTACAAAATTCGATGTTTTTTCAACATTACTAAAATGGTTCGATTTTCAATGATCCAATTACAGACTGCAAGGGTATACCAACTTCGGTTTACCGAAGTTAGCTTTCTTTCTCGTTTGTTGGTGTTTTTGGTGTGGTTGCCAGGCAAATTAATTTCCACTTGCTTCACTTTATTTTTTTTGGCGCGACATATTATTTGTCGTTGTCAGGCCTTTAAGATGGGATAAGGGGTTAGAGAGACAAAAAACTTGTATATATTCTTTAATCCAAAAGAAAGCTAAAAAATTCTAAATATATTTTCATCATAAATATATCGAAATTATATCCGAAATAGCATGCTATTCCTATACTTACTTTCTTTAAGAAAATAAAATTTTCCATTTCTGAGCTTTTCTTACTTACTTTATTGAAAAATCTTATAAGCATTTTTTTATTAAATTTTTTCAATGTGCGGTTTTATTCTGTATTTAAAATGATTTTGTAAAGTATTTGTTATTTCAGAATGACAATAAAAATAATATTATACGTCCTTAGCATTAAACTTCATATTAAATATTTAATTAAAGAATGAAACATTTTAGGCATCTCATTATTGTTATGAAAATAAAGAATGTAGTTTAATAATTCCAATTTTTATACTGACTCCGACTCAATTGGCTTAACTTTAACCAGCAGGTAATTTAAACAAAGAAATTCAAAAATCAATTTTAAATTATTTTCGGAATATGGTTATATAAAAATACCTGAACTTTCGGTTGCACCACATATTATACAAATATGCAAACCTTAATGAGAAAACTCTATTATGATATTTTAATTTCCAAATACAAAGTGCTGTATAACCTTAAATTACCCACTTACCATTGAAAGACATAAATTACTTGGAATATGTGGTAGCAAAAACCGGCTCCGAAATGTGTAAAGGACTTTTATCGTGCAAATCAAACAAAAGAGGGCCAAAACCCACCAGAAAGTAACCAATAAACATAAAAAACAGTTGCAAAACAATAATTAAAATGCACACGCAACAATTTACTGGCTAGGCGAATGTATATATATATTCATAAAAAAAGTGAACAAAAAATAAAGAATAAACCAAATTATGTTTATTATTATGCACGATGAATGGGATGGAAGCTTGACGGGATGGCGGAGTGGTGGTGGCAGAGCAAACAAAGAGCCAAAAGAGAAATGCGCTGAAGGAGTGAGTCCAGGACCTCCCAGCCCCCAAAGAAAAAGGGAGCGAGGAAAACCGAGGGGGTGGCGCCAAGTAATCCGCTTGTTAAAAATAAACGAAAATAAAAGCGATGGGCGGGATGGTGGGAGCCAAGAGGAAGCAGAGGAAGCGCACACAAAACATAATCATCATAAACCGGAAATATCCCGACGGCAAAACATCCGCACATAAATTTTTTAAATAGTCTACAATATTTCGTTTTGCCGTTCGGCATTTGCCATTTGCCATCTCTGTTTCTGCTGCTTTTATTGTTGATGTTTTTGTTGCTATTGCTATTGTTGCCTTCCTTCCACTTGTTGTTGGCATATCGCGTGTAAATACGTTCAAGTGTCTGTGCCCTCCCCCAAGGATGGTCCAAAAGCCCAGCACCAAAAACTTGGCCAACTGCAATAAACACACAAATTAACCCGTAATACCCAAGGCCAAGCCAAGGACCAAAAAGGACAACGTGCCGCAATTCCAGCTTCGGTCTGAGGTGGTTATTCCTGCTGTCGTAAGCAGCGCCAGCCACAACGCACATAAATAAAATATTACAATTTTAATTTGTCTCTAATCCCGCTGGACATTGAATGGCTCCTTGTGGCTGCCGGGTCGGGGATTTCATAAATTGCTTGAATACACCCGGACCACGTTTATCTATGCGGATTTGTAGCCCTGGAACAATGGATACATAAATCAACTGGAAGGCTTTCGCTGACAGAGCTTATACTATGTGATGGAAAATCTGGTTGGATCGAAAATAAATTTGCTTGGCTGTCTAATTCTTTGCCATATTGTCGCGAATTTCCAAAGAGTTTTTCAAAAAAAAACCCAATAGTTGGTAATAATTATTTTCTTAGTATGTTAAGTAAAAAGAGGTATATATACCTATTTCGGTGAATTTGTAAGAAACCGTTTGAAATATAGGATGTAAGTATATCTATATTTTAAGGCACGTAAATTTCCTTATATTACTCTACTCTAAGCAGATGTTCCATCGTTCTATATATTTTTATAAAGGTCGGCACTATGTTTCATTTAGAATTTTCTCTTTGCCAAAGCCTTATCGCAAGGAGTGTCCTTAAATTCTTGTAGTAATAACGTAGTTATATTTTTACACTTTATCGGCATCCTTACATTCTTTCCTTATCCACTTACTTATGATAGTTTCCATGCCGTCTCTAGACGCTTCATTCGGCGTTCACGCTGCGTATACGCAATCTACGCTCTCACTTAATACAGAAGAGTAAAATCGCAAACGTTCCGATTGTGGCCCACTAAAAATCGCGATTTGAGCGCGGCTCTCGACAATGGCCAGCGGCAGGATAGTAACGGTAACAGTTACGGCAACACCAATAACTACAGCGGCAGCAACAAGCAACAAACAACAACAGCAGCGGCAGCAGCAGCGGCATCAAGAGCAAAACTCAACAAGCTCTGGGCCATGCGAAGCCCTCCACGGCTGTTGCTATTGCCATTGCCATTGCCATTGCGATTGCGATTGCTAGTCGCTGCCATCGGAGTTGCGTACCTGGCTTTTCTTTTCTACAGATTCCTTAGAGTGTATTTCCAACAACACTCCTATGATGTATTCTTTAAGAAACTGTCATTTGTACCCTTAAGGAGTATTACAACTTAGCATAACTCTGATTAATTTTAAACATAACTGATCAAATATTCTTGTTTTATTCGACTTTAACAATACAATTTTTATTTAAAATGTCGCACGTTTATATCCTGTATCTGCTCTAGGACTAATTTTGTCAAATATGGCCTAAATCGTGACTTATAATATCAGTGATAAGTGCGAGAAATTCAAACTTCTTCGTGATGTACATGGATAGCTTTCTTTTCCTCTAAGCCATATGGACTATTTATACCAATTAAAATCTATTGTATGGGGGTTTTCTCCTTGAATATTAAATTTCAAAAAAAATTTACCTTGATAATATCATTGTATTCATAAATTAAAATTTCCAACATGCAACCTGAATAAAATATCTCTTTATTTTAGCTTATTTAACCAAAAAACAGCTAAGCTTTACTGCTATTTATCGACGAATAATTTGTATTGTAGTGTATTATCTTAGACTTCAGTTCGCTCTTTCTTGTATTCTATTAATTACTTCACATACTAATGTTTATTTATATTTGACAATGATTTTGTTGAGCAACCTCTTATTTGTTAATATTGATATTTTTATTTATTTATTTTTACATACATGATATTTTTATACTTTACTCTAACCACTACGCTTTGTCAACCTAGTTTAAATGTATTTATTTATAGCCATTCTTCTTTAATGTAAGTTAACTAAGCCACCATAAATAAAAAAAGATTTCCGCAAATTACTATTGTTTTGTATTTTGCATGAAACTGCGAGGCAGCTTTCTTAAAAATTGTTCACAAAAAAAAGCTGAATTATCGTGTCTCACCCATAGGCTTTACACATTTCCTTAACCTTAATGATTTTTATAGGAAATCATTCATATTGCTGTGAAGTAAAATTTTTATAAAAACAGCGATAATGATGATGAAATTATTCAGTACTTCCATTTTGGTTTAATTTTCTTGGAAGCCGAAATAGAATTGTCACATTTTGTAACTTTAAAAAATAAATTGTAATTTCTAAAAACTATGTACTTATCACCAGCTTTCTTGGCTATTTGATTTGCCGTCGTTAGTTGGCATCACTGGTTTTCACGTCCGTTGCCGGGGTCGGCTATTGCTTTCACGTCTCTTTTATTATTTCACGCCATTTCAACAGCCGTGAGCAACAAGATTATTTATGCGTTTTTCTCGCGCAGTCCCAAGCACGCTTTAAAATCGTCCCGAGCCCCGTCTCCGCTTCCCTGCCCGGGTCTGAGGCCCATAGTCTGGAGTCCGGACTCCGCAGTTCGTGGTCCGTAGTCCAGAGTCCGTGGTCCCGGCCCAAACGCATTTTGTAGACACGCGTGTTTGGACAGAAGTTAGCTCGGGAGTCTGTCCACTGGCACTGCCGTTGCCTACTTCGCGGCGTTGTTACAATGTGGGTGGAGTGGCGTCGGGCGGTGGGCGGTGGGTGGTAATTTCTGGGAGGTGTGAGCACTTCGAGTGCTATAAAATGCCGGCGAGAGCTCTGTTATTGTGATTTTTGGCAATGAATACGAAATGCTGAACGTCTCCGTTCTCGTTTTCGTCCTCGTTCATCTCATCGGTCCCCTCTCTCTCTCTATCCACGTTACGCCGTGTTGTCTTTTGACAAATGGCTTCGATGATGTTTTTTATTGCCCAGACCTATCTGACTCAACTGCGTGTCTCCAATGCTGTCTCCAACATTGTTATATATACACAATGTACATACATATGAGTATATATATCACGGATTGCGCATACGTAAACTTCAACTTGCAGTGGGCATATTTCGTTCATTACATTCCCCACACAGAACGTCTACCTGACCCCTAACTCTATTTTTTGGGGGCTAGTCAAATATTTATTTTCGTTCTCTCCGTCCCCTTCGGTCTGTATATGATTGCCTGTCCCATAGGCATTTTGTGCTCTATACAATGGGTCTTGTATACAATGCCTAACTTTGGCACCAACAAAATTACCTTATATTATATCAAGTATATATGTATAACTTATCCTTATATAACTTACAATAATGTTACTTCTGGTAAAAAATCATGGCAATATATAAAATATTTAAAATAAGATGAGTAAAAACAAGCAAGTAGTAATTAAAGTACATTTTCCAGAGTATTCAACATATCGGTCTGATTTCCAAATCCATTTCGTTTCCTTTTCTGTTTATTTTATTTTATTCCGCATTTTTTCCTTGTTTTTTTATTGTTGTCATGTTGCTTTGGCCATAATGGCAGCTCGTAAAAATGTTTCATTTATGCTAAATTCATTTTTGTGCCTTCGAAATCTGTTGCCGCGCCAAAGTAATAAAAGGATTCTTTCCATTTGCTACCATTCATTCGCTCCCCGTTCATTCATCGTTGGCTGGTTTCCTTGTCTAGCTGGGGGTTCGCTCCTTCGTTTCTTTGTGTGTTTTGTGGCTTCCGCATGCCTGAAGTCCATCGCCGCCTGCTCATCCCCCCCATTGCGGACCTGCCCTGTGGGTGGCGGCGGACTTTATTGGTCTACAAATTATATTTGCTTTGTTCAGCATTTAATGAGTCTGTTAACGTTGTGTGTTAGCGCTTTTGAGTGTTCATAAAATAAGCGAGTGCATACTGAGTGGACTTTTGAGTCGGCGAAGCTCCTCTTAGCTATTCATGGACACCCTTTGATGCCGCATAATTACTCGATAATGTGCATTCAAATCGTAAAAATCGTTAGCAGCTAAAGAAGGCTGTTAACTCAAAGGAGTTATAAGGCTTACCCACCTGGCACACACCTGGCTTTACGGGTGCCATGAAATTGGCTTTATACAGCTGCGAAGTTTCCGCAATGAAGTAGTTTTGAATGCTGGAAATTCCGGCGTTCACGTTTGCAGCTAAGTGCTAAATTCACTTAGCATTCTGGCAAATCAAGTTGAACTCTTTATCGCATTCGTTTCTGGAAAATATTTAGAAAAATAGCACTGTGCTGCAGGATATTTATTAATAATAAATGAACTAATTAAATGCTAAATGCTATATTTAATTTTTTCCAGAGCTCGAAAGAGGATGCTGTTTGACTTTAAGTTCACAAAATCCCGCTTGTCCGTGGACTCGATTAAATCAAATTAGCACGTCCTTTTTCTTTAAGAAAGAATTGTTGTTGTTAAGAATTGTATCTAAATCTCATTAAATATGTTTAAGTTTGTTGGATAGTGAATTTAACCTATTCTCTTTTATAGTTTTTAATAAAACCATCCGCCCCCCGAATTTGAAAACCAAAACCCAATCCACAGACAAATCAGAAATCCAACAAGCTGTGCAGCAATTCACACCCCAAGCCCCAGGGACAGAGAGGGAGGACTCTGGACTCCAGACTCCGGACTCAGGATTCAGGAATCCTTGGCCATCGCCAGCGAAGCGTTGCGAAAGTGACAAGCATTAAAACTGAGAGCGACGACGAAGAGGAGGTGGAAACTGCGAGGCGCCCAACCGCCATGTCATTAAATGCGAGAATCCATTAAAAGCCGAAAATCAAACCAACTTTATTGAATATCAAATTAACATGTTCATAAAAATGCGCACATTAAATTAAAAGCGGACCAGGACGGAGGCGAGAAACGCAGGAGAAGGAGCTCAAACCACGGCGAAGGACAGCGATAGTCCAATACCAATTTCAGTGGCTGTGGCGCGAAGAGGAAATAATAAAAATTAACCAGCAGGCTGAAAAAAGGATATATAAGGGAAGACTCTCAAGACGGGCAAACTACGTTTATGGCATCGAAGGATTTTAATTCGAATGAAAGGGCATGAATTTAATGAGAAATTAAATATCAGGATGTAGGGTCCACGTTATTTCTCTTTAATTCACAGTTTGAGTAACAATTAATGTGGAATTATGGGTTAAATAAAGGCAAAAGAGAAAAAAACGGATTTGTAAAGACATTTTAATTAATTAAACTGCATTTTTTGTTAATTGAACCATAATGATAAAGTAATTAAGACAATTATAACACAATAATACCATTATTGGTTTTTATTATCGTATTAGGTGTGAATTTTTTTAACATTCACGTTTATTGATTAAGGGAAAAGAAAATAATAGAGCCAATTTATTTATTTTATATTTGGTATAATAAAGAACTAAATTTAGTTATTTTGAATAAAGTCATCGCATAAACCTTCCGACTTGGGAACACTTGTTTAGCCAGGACAAAGATGTCCTCTGGTGGCCTGTGAAAATAGCAAGAACATTTTATTTATTTATTACGCTTAGGTGACAAGGACATTGGAGCAGATTTTCCCGGCTCCTCTTTCTGATGTTCTATCTTCTTATCTCAACCTCTCCATCTCCCATTCTTCCGCTTTGTGTGTGTAATTAAGTGAGGCATAAATAAAATGCCTTTTTAGTATTCATCACAATTTATGCTAAGCTCTCAAAGCATCAAGTTGCCTATGACAAGGCGCCAGAATCTTTTTCGCATTCCGACAGAGCAGGGGAAGGGCGTCGAAATACTGAATGGATGCACTGAGAAAATAACGCATAACATTATGATTCGTAAAAACATATTAAAATATTTGATTGTTTAATTATAACTTAAAGACATTGCGAAGTGATCTGAAATAAAGTTAAATAAATCTTTAGTCATTAGTTATGGTTCTTTTTCATTAAATTGCCTTTAACTGATTAAAACCAGCTTTAAATTGGAAAATAGCTACGATTTCTTGATCCAAATAATGGTCAAAAAAAAGTAATACCAGGGAAAGTAGGCCCCCGAAAAAATCTCTACTTGAGTGTTTTCATCATAGAAATAGTTAACACTGGCTTTTTTTAACTAAGCCATAAATACTAGTCCAAGAGGTGAAAAGACACGTGATTTAATCAATTAAACAACGAATTTAAGCCGCATGCATCTTGAGAACGTCACTTACTTCTACATATTTACAGAGACGCAAAAATTAAGAGCCTTGTAAGCCAAGACCTTTTGTTGTTCGAACCTTTTTCTTCGTGTGGACTGGGCGGTTGAGGTATCCTGCTACTCTGTTGCATAACTAAGTGTGCTGAGCAGACAGCAACAGCAGATGGATGGAGGCGGAGGCGGAGGCGGTGGGTCCTGGTGGGAGGATTACAAGAACCACTAGTTCGGGGGGAGGCCGACGCACATTCCACGATTTGCGTCGCCAGCTTCGTAGCTCATCAAATATGCAATTAAATCAGTTTCCGTTTAATTAAACCGGAAGTGCGTTGGCTGCCATCGCGCTCTCGCTCTCGCTCGTATCGGCTATGTATTGGAATCCCTGCCTCACACTCTGCGGTTTGATTTTTAAGTGCTGCGCGAAGCCGGGATTTTTACATTTTTATGAGGTTTTTCACTGCATTTCATTTCATTTTCGCCCCGGCTCTCGATCATTGGTTATTTTGCATTTTATTGAATCGAATGGAAAGGCGAAACCAGAAGAGAATGGGAAACCTCAAATGAATTGACGGCGAAGGCGCCAGGCATGCAGGGTTTCATCTCTGGTGGAAGGCCCAAGCTTGGGCTAAGCAATTAGATAGCCATTGGCATTGCCATTAAGACGGTTTGCCATTGCAATTGCACTCGGTAGTTGCCTTGGCTGCGCTTTAAGGCCTCAAAACTGGCTAATTAAATTGTGAATTGTGCGCCTTAAGTTCTACCACACTCGACAGCAAAATCGAGGTAACATGCTACGTTTTAGAGTCTCGACAGTGAGATACCCGGCTAAGCATGCTTTTGCTGCCTATGGATAGGTTTATTTATAAATAAAATATATAGGATTATCGTTAATGGTATGCAAAATATTTCAGAAAAATTATATATGATTCCCATTACACAAATTTAAACAATATACCCCTTTCATCACCGACTACCGGGTATGATGGAGCCAACAACAAGAGTGGTGCAACAATAAAATTTCTGCCATTGCCTCGTTTTCAGCTTACTGTTCGCTGTTCTCTGTTTTCTGTTTCGGTTGCTGCTGCCTAAGCCGCCTCGCTCCTTGTACTCATTTCGTAATTATTAATTAAGAACGAAAACAAGGCAAAAAGTGAGTTGCATGCGCGCACTTTCGTTGGAATTGCCACAATTTTACTGAGACGCCCGTGAGCATGCAAAAGCATTTCCACACCAACTTTGATGGCAGTCGAACGCGAAAAGCTTGTGAAATATTTGGCTCAAGCGGTCTATTAATTGATTATTTTATTCCTTTTGGAAGTATTAGCCCTATTTCAATTAATTTAAATTGTCTGAAACTTGAATATGTTCAAAAATCACTTGCAAAACCTAAAAGCAGACTTCAGGTCACAAAGGAGTACATTTATTTATGCTCAACTGAATGCATTTGAAAGAGTATCCATTGGCTCACATTAAACCTATTTTGGATTTGGCCATTTTCCCACTTTGGCAGTCTCGTCAAGACATTTGGAAACGACGACAACTGTGTCAGCTCACCTCACCTCACCGCCCACGCCCCAGGCCCCAGCACTTGTATACCTTAGGTATTATCCAGCGTTGTCAGCGGCAACCAACGACAACAATGGGCATGATGATGACGACGACGATGATGCGATGACGATGGAAACGAAGACGAAGAAGGAGACGTTGCCATAAGTTAATTTGCGTCTCATATATGCAGGCCTCCTGCATTTGCATGTATTTCAGCCAGCCTGTATGCCAGTGTGTGTGTTTTGCATTAAAACTTGAAAATTTAAATGCCCTAAGTGCCTGGAACTTCAACTGTCTTACGAGTGGCCACACAAGTGTGTATGTCTCTCCTTGTGCCAGTATCTCTCACACGCTGCAGCGATTTTTGTTCTGTCTGCGGCGTTCGTAATTAGCATGAAAATAACTTTCTGAGCGGATGCTCGAGGCTGAGCTTTAAAGATTTTTCTCCGCACAAGCATGGGCACACATTTATATATATATACATATGTGTTACGTAGTACTTGGCACATAATTGAAACAAATGCATATTTAATGAATTGCGCATAACTGCTAATATGTGTCATCTGTCAATATGGATGTTAGGCTTTGGCCAGTAATTGATTTTGTGCATTTATCACACAAATTAATGTTAATTGTGGGCTAATATCAAAAGTTATCACCCCCGCCCACACTGCGTATGATTGATATGCTTTAGTGCCGCAGCAACAGACCCCCCAAATCTTGGATAGTTTCCAATCAAAGGTTTATTTATTGTTTTCTAGGTTAACTGGACTTTTGCTATTCAAACTCTCCAATAACCTGATTACTCCTGGTAACTCTGATGAGTCAAACCAATAAGTTAACCCTGCTAACTAGCTTGGTATTGCTGTAGGTCGCTAACAAAGGAGTACATATGGGCTTTGTCTAAAAAATACACAATTTATGGACGGACCCTACCTGTCCAGGAAAGATAAAAACAATTCGATTTCCTGCCCTTCAAAAATATATCTGACTGTGAAAGAAAAACAAAGCACTGTTAACTTTAATGTTATTTATTGATAATTGTTGTAAAGCTCTAAACTGTTGCTCGGGTGAAAAAAATCTACAAAAAAGTTAGCGGAAAACACTTTAAAGTCGAAGCTTGGAAAGTTGATCTCTTAAGTTTACTGCCCAGGCAGGAGTACAACGGCCGTGGAAGACGTTAAGGGACAAGTACGATCATCTTAAGAAGAAAAGCAGTGCCAAAAAGCGGGAAACTTCTGTTTCTGCCATCACCGAAAAAATGGGTAGAATCCATATTGTTATCGGCTATCGGAAATAAATATTTATTTTCCGGGCCGGAAAATATTTTACAGGGAGTCTGGGTCACGGCTAAAGTTAGCTCTCACATTTGTACGATAGGAAATCAAACTTTATCTGGCCTCAAAAATTTGAAAGGGAGAGTAGGAATACCCTTAGTATTGTGATATGTATACATATGTACGACATACGCTGAACTGCTGCTCTTTGAAAAGAATCACTCTAGTTGACAATTTGGGTGTTCGCCTAGATCCTAAACTAGAGTTTATTGACCATAGATCGTGCATTGTAAATAAAGCCAGCGAATTTATTTGAAAGCGAAAGATTAACAGATCGCTTTTTATTATCGATTATTGCTGCAAATCACTAAATTGTGCTGTAAGGCGCAATGACATTGTTGCTTTGGTTATCGGAACCTCTCTTGTTCACTTGCCTATTGAAAATCAGCTTCCCTTTTGCTGAGCCTAAAAGATTTGAAAAGAAAGGGACCCAGAGTCCCTGCTAAAGTTTCGTTATGGAAGAGCTCATTGGGCACAATGACCACCAACGCCGTCGCCCAGATTCTCTCGATCATGCACAACCGCCTCTTTTTCTCCCTATTACTTGTCCAACAATCTTTCCTGGATCGACAAAGAGAACAAGGGCCGCTCTACCGGCTCCTGCTGGTGATTCTCTTTTTACCAAATGGAAATAACCACCATCTGGGTGGTGGCGGTGGTTGCCGCAGCTACTCCTGCTGCCAACAAATTGATGGACTGGTGAAATGATTCGATGTTACTTCGTTCTTGATGGATACGAGAGTCTGATTGTACACCATATCCTTGCTGGCATACATTTGGTTATACCAAGTTGGTACTGCTCCTGCGCCCGGTTTTGTCCATAGCTGTGCATGACCTTTTCCAGCTTGGCAATGAAGGTTTTGTCCAGCCAGACACTGCTCTCAGCACCTGCGGCCTCTGTATGTCCTTCTCGAGCTCGGCAATGAAGGAAATTTGAAATTGAGGGATTTATTTTCTTTCAGGCCTTTATTTATGCAAATGTTTAATATTGTCCAAGTCCCTTATTATTGAATTGTCCTCTACCAATTTAATTTCTACAAATTAATCTGCTCTTCTAATCTCCTGGACTCGGCTTTTGCATACATTATTGTGTTTGGCGGGATCTATATTTTTGAAATGTGTGAAGAAACAGTAAGAGAGAGTGAGAGACAAATAGTCGAGAACGACATTTTTTATAAATTTTTTATTCTGGTCGTCACACCGCTCTAGAAATAGCAAAAGTCTCTTCCTGGTATAGTATCTTGGTAAGAGCTGGGAAAAAATCGAGTCTCAGTGCATCGATTTTTGTTTTGTTGTTTTAAAAAAAAAGTATTGATTAAATCGAAATAAAACTATTGTTTTTTTGTTTTAATATATATGGTAGAGATAAACTCATGGAGATCATATACTTACACATATATAGGGCAAACCAAAAATACATTTCGACAAAATAAATAAAGAAAAGTTATAGGTTTTTAAAACATATAACATAAAAAGCTAATATAAATTACGATTTCAGAACATTAAAAAAAAAGAAATGATTTCATGTTCAAAAGCCATTGATGATCAAAAAGATGAATGGTTTACGATACATCGATTCTACCAAAAAAGAATCGATAGTATCGATACTAGAATCGATTTTTGCCAGCTCTAGGTAGGGTTGCACCACTATATTTATTTACGACAAATGAAGGACAGCTTTTTCCTTTAATGTCAAAACCGAAAGAGCAGCCCAAGGCATTGGATTGATATAAAAATCAATAGCTCAAAATAGCTGCAAGAATTAATGTAAGAACTCCATGGATTCAGAAATCTTCAGCACCAGAACTTAAGTTCCGTCTCTCCCCCTAGCGACAGCTCAACTTGCAGTGCTAATTCCGCGGATCCGTGCAGAATGGACACAGTCAACTACAGTGCCAGCACTGATGAAGCCCCGTTGCCTCCCAATGAAGAAGGCGAATCACCGGTCGATGTGGTCGACCGATCCAACTTGGTGGAAGCTCCTCCGGCTCCTCCTGCATCTCCTGCCCAGAACGCATCGGCCACCATTGACACGCCAAATAAACGTCGTGTAGAACTACCCTGGTTCGAGGGCATTCCTGAAAAACGCGTATGTCTTTCGCCTCCGAAGTCTCATAACGGGGAAGCTTACATGTGTCCCATTTGCTTTGACTGCGTCCGCCACCGGGAGCCGGTGTCCACCAAATGTGGACATGTTTATTGCAAGGAATGCATTCAAGACGCCATACGATGCACCCACAAATGTCCTCTATGCAAAAAGAAGTTAACACTGCGTAACTTTCATCGCATTTTCCTGTGAATTGTTTACGATCTGGGATTGAGGATATATGGGTTCTGAACTTGATCTGTTTGTTTATTATTATTTAAATAAATTGATTTGGTTGCCGTATTTCCAAATAAATACCAATGTTTAGAAGTTTCAAATGAATAGGTATAATTTTCGGGCTAGTTGTTTAGCCTTAAAATCCTTGAATCCATGGGACATCCAAGCCTGTTCCTTGCTTTTGAGATATTTAAGAAGCACGTGCGATCCATGGGTGCCCGAAAATAGCGGAAAAACATTCTTCACTCGTTCTTCCGCATCGCCTTCGCCTGCTGTCTTTTTTCCTTTTTTTCAATTTTAATTGCAAAACTTTTTATTTCGCTACGCTGGGCCTGGGAGCAGAGAGAAGGGTCGGGTCCGTGGGGGTCACTGGTTCGGGCGCCACGCTTGATTACAGGGCGTGCTTATGCGCTGATTGCCTGGCTATGAGTTCCTCTCTCACTCGCTCTTACCCATTAGTCTCGTTCCAGCTCCTGCTCCTTGCTCCTGCTCCTTGCTCCGGCTCCTTTCTCCTGCCTCACTGATTGTTTCATGCAGCCTGACTTGGCCATCATTATTGGCTATTGGTCGCCCTTTTATCTCCGTCTCTATTCCACTGGCTCCACATCTTTTTGTTCTTTTGTGGTGGATTTCATTTGGTCTTTTTTTGTTGCCACGAATGCCACATAGTTGTCCTTTTTATTATTAATTTTCTTTTGACTGGAAGCTGAAGCCACGAAACTCTTTATCAAACATTTTATTACTTTCTAAATACTTTTGTGTGGCATCGGCGATTATTCGCCCAATGCCAGAGGGGGAAATACCTGTAAGACAATCATAAACACAAGGGTAATACCCTTTATATTTAATTATTTTAACTATATTAAATTATTGCTAAATCATTTAATTTGTGAGTCTTTCAATTCGAAATAAATTTAGGTTTTATGTAAAGATAGGTTTTATCAATTTAATTATTAAGCCGAAAGTTTAGTTAAATGTTTGTGCAGCCATACTTACAATAAAAATCTCTAATATATATTTCTTTACTTATCCAACTCAAATTTCTACTTATTTTATTAACTTGCGAATCGAACACATTGACTTAGAGTATAAGGACTACTTTTCCGGCTGATTGCAAGCAAAGGTCTACCCGATACCTTTACCTTTTCGGGCTTCACTTGCCTTTTAACCTTTTTCCAGTTGAACTTTTGTCTAAAGGCAAATGCCAGGCATTTTTCACGGGGATTACGGCCAAGTTTCATTTAACCAAATTAATTTTACAAAATTAATTGAGGGCATGTCTGCTCCTCTCAGAACAACCAGATACTCAACGAGGCAGGCGGGCGTTTAACCATAAAAATCTCTTTAAAATGTCGGCATGCATATGTTTTGTATCTGGAGCCGAGTAAAAATATGCTGGAAATGTTGCCATACAGCTGGCAGGCAAAGGAGTTGACAGCCGTATCCTGCTGAGAGCGAGACAGCTACATGTCGTATTGCAGAGGGGGGTGGGGGGTGGGAAAGGACTACGACGAATTACAATTATGATGACACAAATTGGTTATGTTTCTGCATGTGTGTTGCTGTTGCTCCTGTCGCTTTTGTGTCCTGCCTTGAAGTTGGTTTTATGGTGCTGTTTTTTGTCTTTTTTTATTTTTTTTTTGTTTTTCTTACAACCGAAAATGTTAGGATACCTAGACAGGATACATGGCATGTAGCATGGGGCTGTCATCGTTTCACTGGCATTCGGTTGCCGCTCTCTCTCTGCTCTATTCCTCTCAACATTTTTCCGGCCCCCGTCCCCAAAGCGAATAAAAACAAAATCGTAAAAAATCATAAGTATAATGCTGAAAAATGTATGCAAAAATTTGCTTGCTGGCCTTCTGGCCAGGCCAGCATAGCCCAACATAAAATATGAAATTACATATAATAAAAAATCAAGTCATAAAGTTGTTGCCACTGCCTAAGCTCCACTCTTTGATGCTTTGCTGGCTGGGCTGGCTGGGCCTGCTGGTGGGGTCAAATTCAGGGATTTCTCAGGGTTCGATGGCGGCGAAAAGGGAATGAAAGGACCTCGCCGCGCCAGAATGTAACTAGAACAAATTGCATTTGATTAGCTCGATTATGGACTGGATGCCAGGATGATATATGAATACCTAAGTGAGCTTAAGGAAAAAGCTGAAAGGCATCAGAGCCTTAAAGTATATTTAAGGCAATATAAAGTACTTAAATCATGTTTAAATTTAATTACAGTGTTCTCTAACTTACTTTAATTTTAAAATTAATAATAAAAATCTACAATTTATTTGGTACACACCCTGACTCGCAAGTCTGTCAATTTCTCTGCCCGAAACATTCGAGTGGCTTCGGCAAGGGTCTTCGGCACAGAACACACGATAACATCAACTTTAAGCGATTTTGCCACAGCTTCAGCGTTTTCCCACTGTGCTTTGTGCTAGATTTTCCAACTGAATTTTTTCCCATGGAAACTCCAAACACCATAAATAAAACTCAAATACCATTTTTTTTCAAAGAAATTGTTTATTTAATAATTAAAGAAGTTAAACATGTCCGAAATGGTATTAACCATAACGGCTTAACAGTTCTTCTGACACTCTTCAATATTTTTAAAGAATTCGTGATACTTAATCTGAAACTTACAAGGCCAAGTTTTTGAACACGCTTTACTCTCTTTGTCACATTCGAACATCTCTACTCGGTCACAAAACCCAACATCGTATTGATGAGCAGAATATAACGATTATTAAGAACTCGAATCATTGTGATCTGGAAATACTTACAAAACGAATGGCAAAAGCCAATCAAGCTCACAATAATGGCGATTAATGCTGCTAGCTTCATGGTATTTTTATTCTCCTTTTAAGATGATCTGTCAACTTCCTTCGTCAACTCTTTCGGTGAGACTGAAGTTATAAATCATTGGACGTTAGGAAAATTAGCAGAATTTGTAACGGTATATATGGTTCATTATCAGGTATAACTTTTAGCATTTAATTATATCAGTTGTTTTAATATTACATAAACTTTAAGCGATTTTGTCACAGCTTTAATATCATTCCCATTGTATTGGGGCCTGAACGAAATAATTTTCTTATAGAAAGCAACAAACACCATTAATCAAAATCAAACATAATTTCTCTCCAAATAAAATGTTTATTTAAAAATTAAGGAAGTTGTACATTTTAGAAATGTTATAATCCATAACGGCTTAACAGTTCTTCTTACACTCTTCAATATTTTTAAAGAATTCTGGTTCGCCTGATTCGTCCATGAAAATCTTACAAATAAATTTTTTTGAACACGCCTTACTCTCTTTGTCACATTTGAACACCTCTACTCGGGCACAAAACCCAATATCGTCTAGATGAGCAGAATAAAACGATTAGTAAGATTTCGAATCATTGTGATCTGGTTATACTTACAAAACGAATGGCACAGGCCAATCAAGCTCACAATAATGGCGATTAATGGTGCTAGCTTCATGGTATTTTTATTCTCCTCTTAAGATGATCTGTCAACTGCCTTCGTCAACTCTTTCGGTGGGATTGAAGTTGTAAATCATAAGACGTTAGGAAAATAAGCAGAATTTGTTACGCTATATGGTTCATTATCAGGTATCACTTTTAGCATTTAAATAGATCAATTGTTTTAATATTACAGTTGTAAGTCATAAGACGTTAGGAAAATAAGCAGAATTTGTTACGCTATATGGTTCATTATCAGGTATCACTTTAAGCATTTAATTACAAAATTACATTCCGGTTGTCTACAAGTACGGCTTACATAATAAAGTTTTATACTTGCTTAAGCACTCGATATTAAGTTTTCTTAAATTCAAGTGTCTTCAGATTCGGCTTTATATTATTTAAGTAAATTGCTCTCGACGTAGTACCCTCTCAAATTTCCTGACAGTCATGAGAAAGGTGCAGCTACTCAAGCTCAGCCGCACGGAATGCTGCACCCTGAGACGTGCCCTGGCGTGACTTCTCTAGATGCTACAGGAATCCGTATTCAGATGTAGAATAAAATATTAAATCCTAAGAAATTTTGTGGAACTGTCCCCTATAAGCGACCGGACACGAGGGATAGGAAAAAGAGCTCACAAAGGACCTACACAGAACCAAGTACCTAAGCCCAACTGAACCTTATTAAAATGATTTTCCCTTCATTATACCCTTGCAGAGGGTATTATAATTTTGACCAGATGTTTGCAACGCAGTGAAGGAGGCATCTCCGACCCCATAAAGTATATATATTCTTGATCAGCATCACCAGCCGAGTCGATCTAGCCATGTCCGTCTGTCTGTCCGTCTGTCCGTCTGTCCGTCTGTCTGTCCGTCTGTCGGTTTCTACGCGAACTAGTCTCTCAGCTATCGAGCTGAAATTTTCAGCATAGTCTTATTTCTTTAGCACGCAGTATATATGTCGGAACGACCGAAATCGGACTACTATATCCTATAGCTGCCATAGGAATGATGGCGAAATTAATGTAAAAAAAAATTTAACTTCTCTGTTTTTCAACGAATTTCTATAAATTTTAAGACATAGCAGTTTTTTAAGGTTCTAGAATTACGGTTTTAATTTCATTAAGATCGGTCCACTATATCATATAGCTGCCATAGAATCGATCGGTCCATTTATATGAAAATGTAAAATTCTACATGTAAAATGTAAAATTTACAAAATTCGATGTTTTTTCAACATTACTAAAATGGTTCGATTTTCGATGATCCAATTGCAGACTGCAAGGGTATACCAACTTCGGTTTACCGAAGTTAGCTTTCTTTCTCGTTTTATTAATAGTTTAGATCAAGACACATTAGCAAATTCCGCAATTCAAGTTCTTCAAATGAGAATTCCGGAGTATGCTGGGGTATTCAAACCTAACAGGTTTGCCGGGGAATAACTTTTGTGTGGAAGTCAATTCTATGCTCAATGGCTAATAACCGCTGGCTATGTGTGCGTGTCCTGTTTTTGCGAGGAGGGCGGAGTGGAAAACAATTTGGACTAGCAGACCGCCCGCATACAAAGGACTGTTACAACCCCCTGGCTAGGAAGAGCAGCCCCCTCAACCACCAGCCCCACGGAAATAACTTTCCCACCTGCTGGCCGCAACAACAACAATAACAGCGACAGCCAGGCGAGCATATAAATAACAATGTTGCCACTGAATATGAGGAGTGGAGGGCGGAGGGGCAACAGGGACTGGAGTTGGGGCAAAATGAAAATTGTTTACGCTGCCCACGGAGCTCTTTGGCCGGGAGCAGAAGACCCTAACTTATTAAATTATTGTTTCGACCATAATTTCAACGACACTAAAATTAAAAAACCATTACCAACAGTCAAAAAGCATTATTTGCTAAAAATGCGAAGTGGAGCAAGGGCGCAGGCAACAAATTTGAGTGGGGGAACCACCCCAAGCACAAGGCCCACGGCAGGAAAATATATTTCCGCTTAATTTATTAACGATTTTCGTTAGCTATAAACTTTTCATGCGTGTGTGTGTGCGCCTCTTCGCTAAGTGATTTTATCTAGAGCATGAGGGGAACCGCCCTCGCGTTTTCTTATTTTTTTACGATTTGCACATAATTATAATTGAAATTGCGACGAAGCCGTGAGCCGACGACTTCCATTCGAGTGCCAATAAATAATAGAATCAAGTCATAAACTGATAAATGATGTGCCACCATCGGCGGCGGGGGATGAGGATGTGGATGAGTGGGCGAACGCCTCCTCGGTTCACCCAGCTTTTTCTTTTTGTCGGCTGTAATAAACCAAGTTAATCATTTAGGATAATTGAAATTTTTACGAGACACTCAAAGTTATGTTTGCCTCTTTCTTTTTCGCTTCTTCCTCGCTTTTTCGCCATTTTGGCAGGTAGCTTAGGCCGCGAGGACCCTCATTAGTCTCAGCCAAGGGATGGGAATGGGTTTCTTTCTCTTTTTTGGGGGCTTCGATTGCTAAGTGTTATGTACTTATCGATGCAAGCTGTTGATTGGACTTATGCTACGCAGATAGACAGCAGAACAAAGACTCGATGAAGACGAGGCCGCAATACATAAATAAGAGCGCACACGTGTCCCCTGAAAGGCGCCCCAAAGTATGCAACAAACTGCGAGTCAGCAGAAAAGGACAAAGGCCTTGGGCTCCAAGGAGCTGTCTGAGCAGGTGTCGCGTAATGGTGCCGCAATATTTATATAAGTGCCAATGACTTCAGCTAGGAGAGATTAAAGACAGCTTTATTTGGGGGAGTTTTGATCTATATTCGATTTATTCGATTTGAAGTCACAATTTAAGGATCCTCACATAATGCTAAGTAGGGATGGATATCGAGGGGAAAAGTACGATATGATCAATCATATTGATACGATAAATCATGTTGAAAGTATCATAAAGTTCGATGTATCGAATTTTGAAATATCGAAAAATATCGCATTCAACGTTGAAATATCGATATAATCTTATCACTGTTATCAACAATTATTTCGAAAAATTGTATTTAATTTTTTTTTTTTTTTTTTTTATCTAGGTTTTGATCCGATATAGTAAACAGAAGATCGATTTAATCCACATTTAACACAACGTTACAATATCGATGTATGTATGTATCGGCCTTCGCGATTCAGTATCGATATATCGATATCTTCAGCAATCCTTAAGCTAAGCATGTTATATATTGACAACTGACTTTGTGTTTAAACAAGTTATCATATTTTAATAAGCTTTGCATCTTCTTTCCAATTAAAATATATTTTTGCTAACCAATAAACCTTTTAAAAATAGTTTGAAAATGTATTACCTCTATACAACACACAAATTTCTTCGTGTTATAAATTCCTTAAAATATACAGCACCTTCGTTCCTTAATAACATGAATAACCCTTATTCAGAGCTCACACGAAATGGGGTATCTATTATATAAAATCCACTAACCAATAATTACCCATACCCTTTTACCTGCCCGTTAAAGTTTCGTAGTTCGTTAACCTATTGCCTCCCACTTCGGTAGAGCATCTGTCAGCAACC
Source organism: Drosophila tani (assembly GCA_008042535.1). Lineage (NCBI taxonomy): Eukaryota > Metazoa > Arthropoda > Insecta > Diptera > Drosophilidae > Drosophila > Drosophila tani. Next base: position 409,470 of record VNJO01008366.1, read on the forward strand.
AGCCAAGTTTCCGAACACATTTGCCGGCTGCCAACCAAACATACATTCCATTCCATCAACGCCAACCTAACGAAAAAAAAAACCTTGCTGGCAAAACACATTAAAATTAAATATTAAATTTAAGTGCATCATAAACGCAAAACAATGAACCCAGCAGACAGAGCATGCGAGAGGGAAGTTACCTGTGCGCAAAGTGTCGACGCTTCAATTTTCATCACACCGAAAAGAGAGCAGGAGTCGGGGAAATCCGAACTCAACCCCAAAAGAATGAGACCCAAACGTAAGCCAACTGACAATATGTTAAACCAAAAGTGGTGGCATGGGGTGACGAGGTGGGCTGACTTGGATTAAGCTGCACCCGGAAAAAAACAGAATGGGAAGGGGAAAACTTGAATGCACTGATAAATGCAGGTTGAATTATGTCGAGAGAATCACTACATCCGGCTCATTCCTCTTCCGCTCTTCCCCTATATGCTTTTTGGAAAGATCTCTTTCTCATGGATATTTGCATGTTTCGCGTCTGACTTTTTTCTCGTACGCTCTTTCACGCTTTGTCTGCAATGTACAAGCAAAGTTACAAAAATCGCTTATAAGTTCCTTTAAGTACCAAGCGAGAGATTTTGTTTAACTGCACTCTGAGAGAGCCTCGTATTTTTTCCCTCCGATTACAATTGATACGAGAAATAAATAAGAAACAAATTTAAAATTTATGGCTTACTTTCGGTGACTGCTAGTACTCTTATTTTCTGTCAGTGTGCTCCCACTGCTACGGCCACTGCTGCTGCACTTGTCGATATCGACGTCAAAGTCTCGTAATGCCGGCACTCGCACTTGTCAGCCTAAAAGATGACAGTGATGGCAATGTGTTATTCTCGCCACGGTGTGGTCGTTGCCAAGTGGCAAAGGACGCGAGGTCCTGGCGGGTTAACACACATATTACGGCCCTTGCGTATTGATGTCGATCAAACCAATACGAGGATATGTCCTCTCGGTGTCCGTGTGTGTGTGTGTGTGTGTGTGCGAGCGTCTGTATCCATCGCAATTGAGGTCATGTCCATGCGGCATATTCATTGTCGACAGCGGCGATGGCGACGTATATGCCGAGGCATTAACTCGGCATTTGTTTCAAGCTGCTCTGAGGCAAGTCCGAGGACGGCGACATGGGCGACATGGTTTAAGGGACGGACGGGGGTTAAGGGATGGACAGATAGCGGCGAGTTCGGCCGAGAGTTGCGACATATTGAAAATCATTGCACAAACACACAGACACACTCAAACGGGGGAAAAAGCCGAAAAAATGGAAAAATAGCTGAATCGAATGTGTCGACTATACAATACCCGGTACTAAAATCATTTCATATTTTTTAGAGTTAGACTAATGGCGAATATCATAATAACAATATATTAAGAAAAGTTATTTTAAACCCTATTTTTTTTTCAACTGATTGAGTGTAAGCTTGATAGAACTTATAGGAGGCAGATGTTGTTATTTAAAAACCTAAAGTTGCAAAATCTCCAGCAGCCCCACCAAAAAAGGATTACAAAATCTATTAAAATTATCCTTAAAAGATTGCACTAAATATAAAATATTATTAATTTTAAGATCCTTTGTGCCAAATTTATTTAGTTTTCTTTATGCCCTAGTGCCAGGTATTCGAACACCCTTTACAGAGCTGAAGACGCATCCTAACACTAATTCAATATACCTTATTTGCTTTCCGAATACCGAGTATGAGAATAAAAGCATCGGGAACAATGTATTGAAAGACAAACGGCATTGACATCAATTTTTATTTGCCTGCACGGGCATGTGTGTGTGTGTGTGCTGGCACGAGAAGAAACAATTTTTATTACATTGAAAATTTGCATAAAATATTTAAGCCAAATGGTCGGTCGATCGGACGGGTAGAAAATGTAGGCAAAAAAAAAAAACGAAAATTTCCTCGATGGCAGGACCTCCCCCACTCTCTTAGGAGAAAGGCGAAGGCTGATGGGATTTGTTGTCTGAAGGTTTGGCAGGCCTTAAGGGCGAAAAATGCTAACCGACAGTTGTGGTTTCGATATGCGAAATACTCGTAAACCATAATGGAAATATCAGGATAACTGATTGTGGGAATAATACTAGAAATATACCCAAGCAAGGCAGGGAGAGCTAGAAGCATTTAACTAATTAAAATGCTTAGAATCTAAGCCCGAGATACAAAGAAAAAAACTCTTGAAATGTAAGCAAATAAAATCAAAATAAATAATATAATTCAATTTAAACTGACTGCCTTCTTAGACTTTAAAAATAAAAAAGAATATTGAGCCTGTGCTTGAAAAACTTAAAATTTTAAATTTGGAGGAGCGACTAGGACGAGACCTCTTTGGCTTAGACTGAAACAGAGAATGGGCTTCGGGAGGAAGCTTCAAGGATTCGCTGCACGTTCGCATCTTTAACGCCATATGTTGACTTTTGCTACAATTTTCATGCTAGCCCATACTAGAAGTGGGACAGCACGGTGCTTGGCGGGGTCTGGGACATATCCTTTATCTTATATACGCTATTTTATGCCTGCACCACACCACGACATCGTCCCCATCCATCGATGTTGTTGTTGTTGTTTCTCGGCTCTTTCGCCAATAGATTGTGCCACCACACTTTGGCATTTTATAACATAAACTTTCATTTGTTTTCTTCCATTTTTCGTGCTCTTTTTATGCTACCCAATACGAGGTTGAGGATAAGTGTATATTGCTATCGCAGAATTTGTACCTAATGGCGAACACTTTCTAAGCTCCAATAGGGGGTTGAAATTATAAGGTTTTAAATTGCTTCTTTAGAAGTTATCACTGTTCCAGAAATCGCAAATAATATAAATTCTTTGTACAAATTTAATTTCAGACCTAGTCCCGGGTATTAGGTTGTCGAAACACTTTTCCAAAAAAAAACTTATTTGCCTTTTTTATTTCTTGTATTTTTTGCCAACATTTTTGTTGGCCCCCATCTTTGTTGTTAGTGCTTGTAATGCGCTCATGTAGTTGCCCCTCATTCTCTATATCCTTCTAGCTTTTTCAGCTGGGGCGCAAATGTTAAGCCACGAATACATAGAAGCGAGTCTCATGTCTTGACATCTGTCTACCAGGCCGGGCCCACAGCCTCCACCACACCACAAGTCCCACTCTGCGAAGTCGCCTAGTTCTTCGGCTTTGACAATCGTCCAAAAATGTAGATTTGCATGCACATCAGCATTGGGCACACATTTATCTCGCCCACCAGTTGTTGGCCTCTTAATGCGATGGATGCGGACTGGGAACGGGAATGGGGACGACAGCGAAAAAAGTACGAGAAAATCATACTTAAAGGCTGTAAAATGAGAAAACCTAATTCTTGGTTAGCTGGATTGGAGGATAAGTTTAATTTAGACAAGTGTTTTAATTGTAAGGCCCCGGAATACTCCTCAAGGTATAGCTGCTGGATAATATTTCTTAAATAATTGGGCTTACTACTAAATGAGTGTAGGAATAATACTATTGAATACTCGTTCATCGATCAAAAGAGAACGGAACAAAGAGCCGATATATTTCAACAGGCTGAAAATAATACAAGCCCCTGTATTTAGGTGCTTAATAAGGGATAGGGAAATTTTTATAGACAGAAATTCTTATGAATGCCCAGTTTGAAATTAAGTTCCAATTCACTCTATTCCTAAAAGTATACTTCACAATATATTGACAAAGTCGAATATCTAGGCATTAATATACTAACATTTTCGCGTGAAAACTGCATCACGGCTAACATAAACAAAAAACAATAATTTTAGATAATTATTTTGATCATTAATTGCTTTATTGACTTACAAATTCAAATATATCAATACTCACTAGAAAATAAATCATTAAGCAGCCTTTTTTCTCTCTAAATTTTGACCAAGTTCGTTATTCAAAATCAGCTGGCAATATACTCTAGAATTAGAGAAATTAGACTTTCGATATTATTATGTTTTCTTATAATAACTTATCTTTTCTTTTAATCTGTTTTAAATTTGATCGCAAAACCAAGTTGTCATTGAAAATTATTTATTAAAATAAAAATTAAAAAGCAGATGCAAAATAAATCTTTTATTAGCAGTATTGTATTTATAATTATTTCTCTGTATTTTTTTAACAAGGTAATGTAGTTTTGAATGTTTTTTTAACTTGCTTAAAGACCTAGGACTATACTGAAATGTTCTTCTGTCAAGACCTTACATAATAAATGTAAGCTTTTTTATTGGTCATGTTTTATTAAACATTTTTGCAGTAGCTTCAAGTGTGTGTAAGAGCCAAGCTTATATTTGATCCCTGCAAAGACTGCAACCAAAATGTAATTTTTTAACTGGAGTCTGATCGAGCCGAGTTCATTTTGATTCGGATTTTCCTCTAAAAACAACAATTTCCAATATTTTCTAATGCAGAGTATCGCATCTCTCTTTTTCTCCTTTATTTATGTTTTTATATATTCATTTCCATATACATTATTTTAATAGCAAAACTTTTTCATATATCACGTCAATTTAAATTAGCCTCTGCTGTTTTTTGTTCTTTTTCACGAGCTTATAACCTCTTGTAAAAATACACAGTAAAGTCATCTATTTAATTGATTTAAACCTTACGAGTAAATTATTTTGGATTATGGTCGTAATTTTAAAAATTGTTTTTCAATCCCTACCTAACTAATTAATTTCATTTTAAAAAGTTACACTTTTTCAGAAAGCTTAGCTCCGAATTTCAGCTGATCCAATAACAAGGCTTATAGGAAAATTGTAATCCATTCGCCTTTAGCTCCACAGAGGAGTAGCGTTTCGAGTCGATTGAATGGATAAAGGGACGGGGACATACAGAGCTGATTCTCACATTGACTGGTCTGGGATGCAGCGCAAAATGCCAGATGAACTGGGTGGCTTTGCGAGGAGAAGGGGCCGCTGGGACGACGAATTGATTGATTCGAGTAAGTGCAACAGTTTATTTGCATATTTTGCAGCATTTTATTGCACAACGGTAAGCAGAAGTGAATTACTGCAAAAATATGCGAAATATTTAAATTGCCAAAATATCCCTTTGCCAAGCACATAAATAAGAGTTCACAGATGTCAAGGGTGGCCAGGGGAGGATACGATATCCAGCTGCAGAAGCCAAACAAATGTAAACTCGCTTTGTAGTTTATTGAAAATTTAATAAAGTGCAGCCCACAAAGGGATGATTGAGGGAAAAGGCAATGAATGCGGAGAGGACATGGAATAAGCAATACCCAAATAAATATGCTTTTGGCCTTTATTGCATTTCAATTTACTATCAAAGCATCATCCTTAGACTCGCCCATGGACATACATACGTATCCGGAGTTATGTTTACTCCATACAGGATTGCTGAGAACTCTCTCTCGGCTACACGGCATTTAAATGGAATTTAAATTCTCTCCTCGGCATGGAAGACCAGAATGTGCCCAGGTATGCTGACACAAATCCTGCCATAGGCGTGGGGGGCAGGCCGAGACATCGTTTCACCAGCAGCTGCCTCCTGTCATCTGATTTCTTTGCTCTTTTTCGAATCAATAAAAGTGGCTAGAGGCCACAGAATTACTAAGAAATAGTAAGATTACTTTATTATATTTTTGGGAGAAGTTTCCAATCTAGAAAGTAAAGTTAGATAGACTTAACGGACCAATTTGCTAATTGATTTCATTGCAGGGTAGGGAAAACGTGAATTTCAAGTCACACACACAACTTAATTCGGAAATAAAAAATCAAATACAATTACCTACACTATGCTTAAATTCTTTGAGGCACTGCGTTTAAAATTCCCAAGTTCGAATTCAGGGACTAACTGATATAAAATCAGGGAAATTGTTGAGGGGTTACTTGTGGCTAAATTAAACATTTTTTGGAAATAAATAGCTATTTTTAATTTTAAAAATAATTTTCACTTCGCTTTATTTCTTTCTCACCAATGCAATGTCAGTATATTCCCTGGGCACCACTGCTAGATACCTCTGATATCTTATTATATTTCATCAGATACCTAGGATTTTCTGTGAATTACAACAGCATCCATCTTTGATATAAATCTACCACAAAATGGATCTTGGAGTTCCTTAAACGTATAAACTTTTCCCAACAATACACATTACAATGCAATCCTGCAGAAAATTGCACTATACAGGGAGGAGTCCAAAAACCAACCGGGAACCAGCAGACAGGATCCAAATTCGGGACCCAGACGAGAGCCCAATATGGGCTTCATTGTTGTCCCGAAGACAAAATCAAAATCCAACAATATGGCAATAAACGAATTTTCGTTATAACAATGCAGTTGACCTCCTCGCCGGTCCTTGGCCACCAACCCATCCAAACTGCGTCCGACCGCATGCAATTTTGCTCGGATGCCGATACCCATGGCCTGGCCAATGGACCTGGCCCTAATGGCCGATTGCCGGGCCACGACAGCCACAGCCACAGCTGGAATTGCGGGGAAAAGGGGGGGCCCGAAAATGAGGCAGAGGGGGGCTACATAGAGAGCCCAAAAATGTCCCTAGGTGTTGGCCACATGGGGGCCGACCGAACGCATCTATTTGTATTTTGTTACAGGACATGCTCTCAGTGGGCATATCCCTTACTTTTCCGCCCAGCGACAAGCAACGAACGAGCCGAGGGAGTGGGTCAGTTGCCACACAGAACATCGGACAGAGACTTTTATTGAAAATTTTCAATGGCAAAAATTCATAACTGCAGCACAAATGTACACTGAGGAAAAAAGGGATAATTTATAATTACTTTTATCTGACAAAAATTTTAATTCTGTTTAATAGAAAACCAATAGAAACGGAGATTTGGAAATCACTTTAAAAGGTGTCTAAAAGGTATGCAATGAAATTATTGATACATCAATGTCTCATTTTTTTCGCGGCCCTGGCCTCTGCCGACACACGCACAGAATGTGCGCTCACATTGTAATTCTTTGGCAAACTCTTAAATTTTTCTTAGTTATAAAGCTATTCAGAGACAAAGCTTTGTATACCCTTGCAGGGTATTATAATTTTGGCCAGAAGCTTGCAACGCAATGAAGGAAGCATCTCCGACCCCATAAAGTATATATATTCTTGATCAGGATCACCGGCCGAGTCGACTGCAAGGCTATACAATCTTTGGGTTAGCTTCCATTCTTGTTTTTCATGTAATATTACAAAAATTGTAAGATATTTTTCCCCTTATATCTAGCCACTTTGTTCTAATTCTTACTCACTTTTTAATACTTACTAAAATAAATTCCAAAAGCAAATTAAGCCAATATTTACCAGTCCAAAACTAAACTAAGTAATCTTTATTGTGCAGTGCAGGCTTTCATTTCGAAATCAAAAATGGAAGTTCCTGGCCCCGAGCAGGATATACTCGTAGAGTACGAGTCGCACTCCGCTTTCGCAAACACACAGAATTATTGAGTTTTTGGGAAATGCCCAGCAATACGATTGCGGTGCTAATGTAGGCTGCAATGCTTCGATTTCAGTCTCTGACTATATAGACTCCCGTCTCCCATATCCGGCACTTGGTTAGTGACGTTGCTCAGTCATTGAATCGCTTCGATTGCCGCCCGGGGAATCTAATCAATGGCCAGCCGGATAAGTGGCCGGCCGGTGGCTCTTCTGGGCCCACTGAGAAATCAGTCAGTGTCAGCATGTCGTCGTGGATTGTCTCCACCACCGATCTGCGCGATTGCGGTGCCAGTGGTGCATCCACCTCGGCCCCGCGTCGTCACCAGCGCCTGATCCTGCTGGTGTGGCACAGCCTGGCGGAGAAGTGCCAGAAGTTCGGGAACCTTCTCAGGCGCGAAACGAACAAGCCGCTGCCCAAAGAGCTGCGCCGATCGCTGCGTCTCAACAAATCGGCGCGGCGGAAAGGCTACCACAGCTGCGAGAGCGAGGCAGATAAAAGGTAGGAATTATAGACTTTTAAGTATATTTGAAGAACACAAAGGGGCCAGATAAGCCCCATTTCCATTGTTATTGTTTACCTCAAGGTTCGCCTGGGTACACAAGCTAGAGTGGACCTCTATGAGCCTATAAGGCCGGTGAAGCATAACTAGCAATCCGTTTTCTTTTTGTACAAATTAGTGTTTATTTATTTAAGCCGCCAATTTAATAACTAATCGTTTAGTGGGGTAACCAACCTCTTTAAATAAGAAATAACTGAATGTCAACCCTGCGTATGAGTAATTTTGTCTTTTTATACAAATGAGATTTTATTTACTAAAGCCTTTAATTCATTAAATAACCGCTTAGTGTGGTAACTAACCTCGTTAAATATAAAATAAAATACTGTCCACATTGCGTATGAGTAATAAAACCTTGTAAAATCTGAATTTAATAAGAAGTGTTACCTAAAGCTATCACAAACTCTCTTATTTTGCAGACTGATGAAGGAGCGTCTTAACGAGCCCGCCAACATTTCCATTCGCATGGGACCTGCCTACGACTACAGGCCCTCGAATTTCTGATCGATCGGCGGAAAGCAGGGACTTAAGGAACATTGAATTTCGAATTTAAAAATACTACCATAACATGTAATGTTAAAGGCTCCACTGTTAATGTTAAGTTTCTGTTGTAAAGTCTTATTAAAAGCACAAAGTTTACATATTTTACAAGCATGTCATAAGCTGTTTCCCAGCTGATGAAATCCTAAAGCTTTCATTGGCAGCCATAGCTTTATGTTTCTCTTCGGCCAGCTTATAATAAGCTTCCTCTCTTCACCTTCTAGTTGGCAGTCGGTACTCTTAGCTACGCCCACACAAAAGTTTATTGCCCCGCTCACAACAAGTGGACGTGTCTGAGTACCCTACCACTCCGGGTATATGAATTAAAGTAATATGTTAGTTATGTTAGTGAAGAAAGGCTGTGATTTGCACTCGCTAGTAAAGTAAAAGTGAGTTTAAAATGCACAAAAAACTTGTTAAGCTTATTTACCTCAGAGTTGAAGTGTATTTTCATTTATGTTTGTTATGATTTTTGACAAATATCTATGGGTTTCAAGAGATTAGGTTACTGGAGATTAGGTTATATAGACCAAATTTGAGTGCTTAGTGTGGCTAGAGCTATGTTATAAAATATAAAATAAGTAAAAAAAAAAAATAAACCCAATAAGAGCATTCAGCTGTTGGCATGACCCTACAAGTAACTCAAACTTCTGGCTTTTCCTTTCTGGAGCTTTGCACCAATACTAATTCGAGCCGTCTGTCACTCTCACTCTCTGCGGAACACTCTCCCTCACACTCTCTCTTTGGCTCTCACTCAGTTGTCCCCTACGTCACGGCAAGCGTTATCTCCTCGGTGTTTTTTTTTGTGGTGGCCGCTTAGTGTGAAAAACGTGTTCGACGCGGAAATGACATTGATAGTGAAATTTTAACCGAATTTTACGAGAGTGTGTGACTTATTATTCGGCCAGCAGACAATCCAGTTACGGAAATTCTAAAAAAAAAAGTGAACTTTGATTTCAGCACCTTTTTGACCCGTCTCTAAATTAGTTTTCACCTCTGCAGCCATAGCAATAAATACAATTAACATTAGCCAAGAGAGCAGTTCAAAATGAAGCTAATTTCGACATTTGTTTATTTATTGGTCGCCTTCTACAAGTTCTTCAAGAAATTCCTGTAAGTGACCGTAATTATCTAATAATATTAAGGGAGTGCCGCTTCTATTTAGGGTGTGCCGTATCCGTTGTCCTTTTTTGCCTTTCATTTTACAAAAACAACAAATCTCCGAACTTATTGATAAAACAACAACGGGACAGGTCGCATTTCGCCGTTTGCAGTTGCTTTTCATAAATAAAATTTCCTTTGTTTAGCTTTTCCGTCTTGCTGTTCGGTTTCTGTTTTTCTTTTCCCTAATCTTTCTTCTTTCCTTTATGTTTATTTGGTTTGTATTTGGACTTGCAGTTTATTACACAAAAATACAAATGTGTTCCAAGTCGCTGACGGGTGCGAGCGCGAGCAGGCCAACCCGCTCTTTGTGCTCTCTTGCCTTCTCCTCTTCTCAGTATTTCCCTCTCTCATCACTCTTTTATTCACTCTCTATCCCCCGCTGTCAGCCCCCCTTTTGATGCCATCGCACGTTTTTGTTTGGGTTTGAGTCCGCTAGGAAATTGGCTGAGCTTTGTTTTTGTTCCATGTGGAGATTGGGGTCTTTTGCATGTAATTTACTCAAGTGCCTACGTGCGAGGGTGTGTGCCTTATTGTGTTGTGCTTGTGGGCTTGCTGACAACAGAAATGGTTTTTTAATTACTATAATTGTTCCTTGTATACTGGAGCTCCGAGGGCGTTGTGAACATAATTCTCAACAATCACAAAAGATCTGTTCTGATTAAATTAATTTAATCACAATTGACGGGAATTTCCCGATTTCAAAAGATTCCACTTCTCGGTTATAATGATTAAATTACGAGTCCTTTGTAGGTTTCCTTAAGAAATATTAAGTCGTTAAATTGAGTCTGTAAACTATAATAAGTTAAAGTTGCCATTATATGGCATTAATATGAAGACAGTTTAACATTAAAATCACTCCCACTTTCGACCTTTTATAATTTAGAACTTTATATTTATATTTAAACTTTATACTGTCGGTGTCGCGGCAGCATGTCGGCAGAGACTTTACCAACCACAAGAGGCAGGCGCTTGGACATCACTGTTTTAAATCATAGATTAAACTTTAAGATTAAAGGATCCCAACTTTAAAAGTTATAGAACAATTGTTACTGTCATGAGACAGGTTTTATTTTCTCTTCAGAATACCCCCCTAACGTGGCCCCACAAAAGCAGGCTATGGTTTAATATCCCAGTGGGACTTTTTTTTATAAAATGGGTCTACTTTCTTGTGGATCGCTCAGGGGGTAGGTCCTTTCCGTTTATGTAAAGTTCTCATTCGCTTTTATTCATGCGTGGCCGGGAAAATGCGTGTACTCCGTCGCTGCTCTGCTCCATAGGAAATTCTTCCTGAGCGCTCAGTAGGTACCTGAATCTCCCGCTTACTTCTTGCTGAACTGAGCATCCCTAATATCCTCCCTTTTACACAGAGAATTCTGTATGAATTCGGTCACCGCATGAAGCAAAGTCTGGGGAAATTCGACTGGGAAGTCCAGAAAAAGCACACAGAGGTAGGGGAAATAAAACTCCCCCCTCTTCTTAATGCATAGGGTCTTACAGATTCCCAAGTCCCAAGTCCGGGTTCAGCAAGGCACTAGTATATAATGACGCATTTAATGTTGAAGTTCGATCAGCGTCAAAGTTCACAGATGATGTCCTTGGTAAGAGTGAAACAGGCTTTATGAACAAATCTGCTGCATTTGTCTTCTGATAAAAAAAAACGATCTGTGTATCTGGCAATTAATAGTCAACAAATCTGATTTTTGTATATGAAGATCAGGTTGACTATAGACCTCGAGTTGGCGCAACTTAATATAACTTAATATTACACTTTCGAATCCTTAGCGCTCGATTTCGACCCATCCAAGGTACATAATCACCGTGAGATTTCCTTGATAAGTACAGCTTTGAGAATCAGCCATGTTTGATTGCTTTTAACCTACCCTAAAGTCTATTAAATACCTGATACAATCGGAATGACGCTATATATGTACACAAATGTCACCAATGCGCAGTTAATCCAAAAACGCCTGATCAAAGCTTATTATACCGCTGTGGTCTTTCGAAAAAATCCCACTGTGATAAGAATTTTTAAGCGGCCTGCATTAAAAAACAGTTCAAATTCCAGAATAAACAAAATTCAATTATTGTCTATGCTTCTGTACACATGTACTTGTACGAACTTTGAGTGAACGGCACGCGTATGTCGTTTTAATTGCCCAATTGATAAGGTCCCAAAAAGAAGCGAGGCAGACGGGAACACATGAAATGAAGTATATAGATTGCTCATTAGAACTATATATGTACATATAGAATATAGAAGATAAACCAAAGAGCGAACTTTATACCGAAGCACTTAAACAAGGCCGCTGTTGGTCCACTCGAAATCCTTATCTAATCTCAATGGCTAGACCACTGGCTGCGAGTAATAAAAATACTATATGCCATGGAACTAAATAGTTATATTCTCAACCTAATCGCCCGGCAGTCGGACTCACCAGTGACCTTGACAGGCCAACTGGGAGCGGGATTCGCGAGAACTACGCAAATGCAGCCGCCGCAAACTAATTAAAACCAATTAGATCCAGGCGACGTCACTTTTTTCTGCATTCCCCGTTATTCTTATCAAGACGTGGTAAATTAAATCCCCTTTGAATGTTTTATAACTAACCCGTGCGAAGGAATTATGCTAGGAGAAATGTTTTCAAGTGTCTTCGGCTAACGGCTCCTGTTCCCCAGAACAAGTGCTCCCGATAAGATATACACACCCGAAGCCAGACACAAGACCAGACACAAGCCCCATGTCATTGGCATTGTTATCATCGCCAATTTACAAGTTGTTCCCGGTTGACCCACTCAGGTCCCACAAAGTAAGTGGACATATCAAGTGAGTCATGTGATTGACGTCTTCGAGTCTTTGTTTGGGCGAAAGTGATTGAGAATCGCCTTTGAGTTCTGATAAAGATAATAGCCCTATAAAAATTGGCTTGGACATTGAGTTTTGATGGATTATTTTGTCTTGGGGAATCTGAAGAGAACCCTTAAAACTAAAATACATTTCCAGGTATATCATTGGCAAGTTCGAAATTCATTTATGTGAGTAAAAAAAATAACAAGCTGGAAAGATATGAAAATAAGCAAAGAGTTCTTTTTATATTGCATAGAAATAGCTATGACTAAAAAAACTATTTATCTTTAAAAAATCTAGTTTTAGCCACAAAATTATTCGCACTCTGGGCATACTGTGTGTGTGCCGGCAGAGGCCAGGCGGAGCTACTTACAGACTCGGAAGTCAGCGCTGCGGGCACCTCTGATTTATATTAAAAAAAGAAGGTAGAATGACAAAAATGATTCTAAGGATTAGTCCTAATTGAATTCATATTTTAATAATTAGAAATTAAGATAGTTAAGATAATAAAACTAAGTTGAAATAGGTACGACAAAGGACTTAAATAAAAGAAAATATGTACATATATTAAAGACCTTCAATGATTGATTCGATTTAAAGGTGCAAAGTCTTAATCAGTAGCAACAAGCCAGAGCAAAGCTAAACTAAATTGAAAACTAAAAAGACCCCCAAAACACCCTAAATATATATAGTATATAAAACCAAATCTCGCGTATTTACAGTCGTGTTACAGACCCTGAGAGCGTGAGCCATTGAACTTATTACGATAATGAGGTGGCGAGCATGAGAGCGAGAGGGTTTCTCCCTCACCGATTGTGCAACTGTGTCTCCGGCAGACAGAGAAGCGGCGACAGAGCGGGATCCGGGAGAGATGAGGGGCCCACTGGCATTATCCTTATCAGCTGGCGAGAGCGAAGAACGGAGAGCGTTGGTATAAATGGCGGAAAGCACGTACCACCGAGTTTAGTTCTTTGCAGCTCGCCGGAGCATTTGAATCGCTTTGAAATCGCGCCGAAATCGATCTCGATCCGGGACAGGCCTCCGTGGGCAATTTGGATACTCTCTATCATTGCGATCGGTACCTAACCATGTGTGCTAGTGCCTAGTGCCGGCTGCAAAATGGTGAGTCCTAGCACCCAGATCCATTTGCCCCACTGAACCACTTGCAAAATGCGACAGAAACCTTTTGGGGGAAGAGGAACGAGGCGAGAAGTTCCAGCATTTTCGTGTCCAGATGGAATCAGCTTCTGCCGGAGTGGAACCAGTTATTTCCACGCCAAGCCGACGCGATATTTCCCATATGTAGTGCGCGTATGTGTCCCAATCTGTCGCTAGGCGGTTGTATAACAAAAAATAATCGCAAAGCTCTAGAACAGCGTTTAATATACGCCATACCCTGTATTGGGTCAGATAGGGCCCTAGGGAAAACCGAGAGACTTTTAAATGCGAGGGCGTTATAGGATAGGGCTTGCTAGTTTGGGTTTCCAAAGGGTTGGCTATGCAGGCCTTTTATTTTAAATATAATATAAAATGAAATTTCTTTAAAGACCATTTTAATGGTATTGGTCTTTGAGGAAGCTAAAAATGAATCTCTAAAATGTACCCTCCTTGCGACAATTTTAAATTCCGATTAAATGAATTTTAGTCGCCAATGCTAGGCTCTAAATATGAATGGACTTAAAACAATCTAATAAAGCGAATCTATCTTTACCCTTACATCCAGTGAAACACCCAATAATATATTTACTTTACCAGATGTGCCTTAAGCAGGTTATTTTCATAGTCGAGCATCTGAAATAATTGAGTGTGAAGTCTCCTGATAAGCTTATCAAAAACGCAGACGTCTCTCCCTTTCTTTTCCATTTATTTTATTCCAACTAATCTATGCCTGATCGATGCCCCATCAGCCAGCGAGAGCAGGTGTCCAGCAACAATATAGCTGAATTGGCAACAAAGTTACAACACTCCCTTCCATATATTTATTATATATTCCTTTCATCGCTCCCACGAGGGCTTTGCCTGTCATAAATTGAGCGGACCTGTTGCCAAGTTCATGTGGCATTTGTACGAGGCTCTCCTCAGAGCATCACACTCACGTACATATAGCCATATAAATATAACTCAATGTCGGCCGCTGCTCTTGTTGAATCCGCTCGACTTTCCGCAGTTCATTGCCAAAAAAATAAATAAATAAATAGAGACCCGTAGAAGCGTTTTTAGAGAAGTCACACCCGCGGAAGGGGAAGTAAATATTATTCTCAATTAGTGGCACATCGAAAATTGATTCTGGTTGTATAGGTATGTACATAAATAAATATAGATTAAAGTAGATCAAGTTCAATATCAGATGTGCAAAGATTAAGTTAGGATGTGAGTAAGGGTATACTGGATAAATAGGTTCATATAAATCTGATGATCTATATTATAAATTCAGACTAGTTTAAGATACTTTTTGGTTAGATTGGTTGCTCGAAACTATATTAAAATTTCAATATTATATGCTGGAACGTTGAAGAATGTATGTATATTTCCAACAACATTTTAAACCAACTTTCCATCGTGTAAACCTTAAGTAAAATCACAAAATGCCTGCCTACTTTTAGGCAGTGGCTCAAGATCAAGTAAAATATAAAAAGGAAACACTTTCATTATGATCGCATATATCGTTTCCTCTATTCAAAGACTCCTGAACATGTCCATGTCCATCAACACAAAATTAATAAATAAAAGGTTAAATCAGTTAGCGCTTTAATTAATTAACTTCAATTAATGCCAGCTTTCAAGCATTCATTCCCGTTTTGCGGAAATGAACGAAAGTCGGTAGTAGGTTCATTCAATTCGCTTTTAGTTTATTAGCCAAACAAAGTGCAATCAATTTGTTCTTGAATTAATGCAAATCATGAAAGTCCATAATAATTTATTAGCTACAAATTAGCATTGGTTGTATTTCTTTCCCCGCCCTCTGTTTTGATTCCATTTGGAGAAGAGGAACAAACCGAGGCGTAAAATTAATTATGTCTGTGCGAATGCCAAGTGACAGGCAGCTGACATACCGCGTGTAATTAATCAATCGCGGCTGATTGGAAATTGTTCTTTATTTATCTGTAATTGCTTGTTTGCGGAATACGAAATTCCTTTGCTATTTTCATAGATATTTCACATCCAGAGAGTTTGAGTTTGAGAGTAAACTAATTACAAGTTAATTTGATTATACAGAAAGTACTTCCTTTAATTTACATTATTTGTCAACAACATTTTTGAAATATTTGCAATTATTTCAGTCTCGATTTAACCTTACAACAGCTGCAAGTTCAACCGAAATCTTGTTCGTTTGTTATGCTTTCGAAATAATAACAACGCGCACTGCGTTTTGATTCATCGGGTCAAGTTTAAAGTCAGTTTAAAGCCGATGAAAGTACAACTTGTCCTGAGCAGTTGTAGGTAGTATAAATCACAGCCGCCTCTATTTCGCTAATAATAAATTTGACATTTTGGAAAGTAATCAAACACAAAATGTGGTTTGCCTTTACCCAAACGATTGAGTCAACAGTCGAGAGAAGCGGACGAGAGCAACGATTTTAATTTCATATATTGCACTAGTCCACAAAGTTTGCTTTGTTTTTTCAACTGAATGTGCTTTAAAAAAGGCAGAAATAATTTCAAAAACAAACTGCATCTTTTTAAATCTGTATGATATAAGATTCGTAGAATTGAAAGACATAAATGTAATGTACAAATAATATATTTCTGCAACCTGCTAGTATCTTTAGTTTAATTACTTGTTGATAAAAGTTATGACGTTATGTTGATAAAAGTTATCTCTGAAATGTTGTTGGAATAATATGTTAGTATCAGTCAAACATTTCTTTTGTAAACCCGTGTTACCTATGACTGAACAGCGGCAATCTGTCTGCTCGCTTAATGAGAAATGAGAGCGCTGCGGATCAGGGAACTGAGCGGCAGCTGGCACTTGATTGCCTCGATCTTGGCTAGAGCCAGCCAGAAGATATAAATAAGGAAAAGCAACGCACGCGCGTATTAATTGTTGGCTGTTCTAAACGGTCGCAAGTGCGCTCGAGTAATAATTGCGAAAATATTACGCATACGCCGCGTGGTCAATGAACAGTGCTAGAAATAGAAATAAATGCCAAGTGAAATGGATAAAAAGAGCGGCGTACAGGAAAACTATGGCCATCGTCGCCAGCCGGCCTTGGGCAAGGCCATGCCAGTAACAGCCCTCCTGCTGAATTTACAGCTGGACAATGTCGATCCAACGGATTACAGACGCAGTGATGGTGGCGGCGTAGAGGTACTCCTAGAAGAGGATGAGAATCCACCGAAGTTCTTCAGGGTAACCGATGAGCCGCCATCGCCCAATGGCGGAGATTCCCCGCCACCCAATCACTACTCGGACGACCGCCAACTGGCCGGGAGTTCGCAGACAATGGATGTTCCCTGCCGGAATTGCCTGCAATTAGGTCCGGATCACTTAACCGAAAGCGGCTCGGCCATCAACGAGATGTGCCAGCGGTTGTGTGGTCCCCAATGCAGACAACCTCAAGGCCTCACGCTCGCCGGATCTCGCCAGGATTTCCTCAGGCAGTATGAGATCGCGGAAGCTGTGGCCAAGACCTCGGCCATGACCTCCACCGTTAAAATAAAGCAGCGTCTGGCTGCGCGAAAACTGGAAATCGAGAAGGAAATGGATGTGGATGGGGATATGGATGGGGATGTGGATACAGATGGAGGCGTGGCCAGCGCTCATATCAATATCAATCTCGAACAGAGTTCCGCTGCAGCTGGAGACAAGATGCCGCCTGCGAACGTTGAGTTTGAGCCGCCCCGCGACCTGCTCTTGTATCTTGTGAGGTGAGAGACTGGTATATTGCGTAGTTACCTGAAATCTGGCACATAGGCCGGCCGACTGCCTGTCATGCTTATAAATCAAGTTCATGGCTGGCAGCGTGTCAAGTGTTCTTAGGCGAGACCTCAAAGCCACTTAGCGGCAATCAACAAAAACAACGACGTCGTTACTCTCTGAAAGCGACAATAACTAACCTTGCACAATTTTCGCGAAAGTGATCATGGCAAATCTACAGGGTTGTCGTTGTAGTTTCGCCTCAGTGAAAGGAGAAATTAGAGTGAATGTATGCAGTTGACTTAGGATTTCCAGGAGGGTGTTTTGAATTTCTATATTTACGCATTTATGTATTTTATGGGTACGAAGAATAGAATGTTATTTATGTCGGTTGTCGAACATTTATGATTGTATATTTCCTGCTTAAAAATAACATTTTCAATTGAAAATGAAAAGCAAAATGCATTTTCTAATGGAATTTTCTATGGAATTATACTTTTTATACCTTTTGCCTTGCACTTGAATTCACAATGGATTCTTGCTAAAAACCTATAGATTAACGTGGTACTACTGATTATCCTGGCAAGGTCAGAAACAGATAAAAGAGTCTAGACCTCCACTCCTTTATATACTATACTTTTATATAAATATTAAAATATTTAATAAAACACATTTCATTAAAATTATATTAAGAAAACGTATGAATTCTTAACGTAAATATATATAATTAAAGCAACAGGAAGACGCTATTGGGGTTAAAGGGTCTTTTATTAGTTCTCGTGTGTAGTAAACGGCAATATTGCTTAGTAAAGTGTGCTGTTTGTAAATATTTTGTTCTACTGCAAATAATAAATATGTCATTAGAGAAAATACTGTTTAATTAGTCCCGCTTTAGACGAGCTCAAGCTGATATAAATAGTTCTCCGAACTCGGGTCAGTTTGTATTATCTTTGTTGCCAATTTTGTGTGCTTATCTAACTCGCAGCTAAGAACTTAATGGCTTTCCATTAAGTACGGGCCTCTTCATAAGTGATAATTAAGTTTCAATTATTTCGACTTAACTGAACTGAAAAGATCCTATCAATGAATATACATATGTGGAATAATTGCATTTGGGTCACGAACGCGGCTGATAAGAGACCCGAAAGTGACACGTGACCCAATGATTGCGTCAACAGTTCAACATTCCATTCCCGAGTTTTGTGGGCATTTTGCAAGTGAAGTTCAGCTCGGGATATATCCCATATCCAAAACCAATAATTTTCTAACCCTGTTATATAATTCATTTGCCTTTCTAGGAAACACAGATGGGGCCGCGTCTCTTTGACATTGCCATACTGACACTTAATATAAAACATTTCAAGTTATCCTAATACCTAAAAAAAGAGTTTTCGCGGAAAAACTAAACCGAAGAATCCCGGAAAAATCAAAAACCGCACAAAAGCTGAAAGTGATCATTTACTTGTCCAAAGAGAGTAAAGTTGCAGATACAGTTCAAAATGGAGTTTCTAATGAAAACATCGCGTCTGATCGTCACATCGAAGACGTTCGCGCGACGTGTGGCCGTGCCGATTCCCAGGTAACGATCCTCCAAATCGGATGCAAATACAGATACAGATTCGGATACCACATCTCTTTTGCGAGCGCAGACGGGCGCAGAACTCATTACGCATGTAACTGCGTTGCTGTATAAATTCTGACGATACAATTGTATCTTTTGTCTGTCGCATTTGCATTTGAGAACATTTGGGATTCCGATTAGTTATACAGCACAGCCGGGCATTATCTAAGGATGCTGCTGGCTATTTTCCCTATGTTTTGTACCCGTTCAGAAGGTATTATAGCTTTGTCCCTAAACTTGCAGTCTATATAGATATAAACAAAAATTCCTTATCAGTATTACCATAGGCGAGTCTAAATCAGTGCCCACAGCCCGGACTCGAGAGTCAGAAAATTTCTCTGCCCGCCCTCTGCCGGCACACGTACAGTATATATACAGCTATTTATTTCCTCATATCTCGCCACTCTGTTCTATTTTTTACTGAGCCAAATGCAATGTATTTTTTGTGACAGAAATAGGTCTGCTTATCGGTCTGCAATTCATAAACTTTATCTTTATTCTTTGGCCTTAAGAATGTCTGGAATAATAATAATAAATTTCTACAAAATGGTATAAGAACTTCAGCTTGCCGAAGTAAGTTCCCTTCGTGTTTCCTTTTTTTTTTTCTCTTATTTT
Source organism: Drosophila tani (assembly GCA_008042535.1). NCBI lineage: Eukaryota > Metazoa > Arthropoda > Insecta > Diptera > Drosophilidae > Drosophila > Drosophila tani. Next base: position 429,117 of record VNJO01008366.1, read on the forward strand.
TCCTGCATATCTCAGCGAGGCGAACACTTTTGTTTTCATTAACCAGAACCCCTTTGCCCCCAGCATTCCCCACACTTTCGCATAAATGTTTAACAAGCTGTCAGAATCAGAATCGTTCTTCTGCTTAGCATTTTGGCTCTCGCACGCACGTGAGCCGTACTGCGAACTGATCTTGTTCTGGGGTATCTTGCAGATACATCTCGTATGCGAAATACTCGTTTGTGCGTGCTCTCCCTCTCTGCCACACTCTCCCTGTCGGTCCGGGTCTTTCTCCTTCTCTTTTTCGCGCGTTCTCTCCCCGGCAATGATCTCTCTAATAAAACCCCGCACTTCGTTTGGCATTCAGTTTCGCCAAAGTCGCTTGCAAGCGCACCTCGTTCCGACACATTTCGGCTCCCCAGATTCCAAAAATCTCATCACCAAAAACGCAGTTAACCCAAAAGTCTCTCAAAGATCCCAAAATCCTTTGGTCCTGCAATGGAGCAAGCCCTGCAGATAAAGCGAGCCAACAAGGCTCCCTGCAAGAACGACCGCAAGGCCTTCTTGCAGAAGGTGATGCTGACCAGGTGAGAGAGAGAGAGAGAGTGAGGGAGCTCGGTTCCCATCCGCGAGATCCGAACAAATACGAGGTGATTGATTGCGGTGACAGGCCGAAGCCGAAGAAACCCGTAAGCCCGAAATCCAGTCTCCATTCGCGAATCGCGATCCCCAGCGGGAACTGGTTTCGATCCGATCCGATTCGATTTGATACGATTCTCGCGGAGCAAACCAGCCCAACAGCTGCGAAGCTATTGACCGAGCGACATTTTTCGCCTTTGTTTTTATTTCGCTGGATATTCGCGTGGGCGGGCATCTCCCAGCATCTTCCAGTACCTCTTCCCTCCTCTTCGCTGTATTCCTTTCCCATTCAGTTCTCCAGGGGTCTACTAAGAACTGGAGCATGTGTGCCGATGATGCCTAAGCAGATGTCCAATATGCAAAAGCGTTCTTTTGATTTGAGAATGATAATAGAATTTTGTTGTTTGATATTTAAATTAGATCCATCTCTCAAGGATCCAAGAAAAACATAAATTGGTATTAGAAACTCCTTACTCAAGGTGTAACTTATTCACTGAAAAAGTATTTCTAGATTGATGTAATTATTTATGAAATATCGCAGTTGCTGACACTTTTACGTCACACGTTTTTACATTTTAAAAATCTTCAGATTTATTATTCATTTGATTAAAAAAGTTTTGCTTCTCCTATTCAAGGCGTTTTAAAAAGTTTTAAATCTCTAAAGGAAGTCTTATTGCAGATTGTCTATTTCCTCTCAGCTTTTTATACTTTTTATATAACTTTCTTTATAACTAATGAAGTGATTAAGTGTTGAGAACTCTAGTAATTCAAATTAGAAATAATCAGCGAGTTTTAATTGTTTTGACATCTTATTTTAAAACCCTATTTATTAAAGGTTCATATTTTTTATTTCCATTGTATTTTTATACTCCTGCACAAGTTTGTAAAGTTTAAAGATTTTTTTCCTTGCTGCATAAAAATCACCAGACGAGTCGATTTAGTCATGTCCGTCTGTTTCTATGGGATTTACGCTCTCATTTCAAAAACTATCGACTTAAAACTTTCGTAATTGGCTTCATAGATATAATATGTAAAAATAAATTGAAAATCCCACTGATATCCTATATCTACGAAGGGAATATATAATCTATTTGCAAGGGTATAAAATCATCGGCTTGCCGAGGTTAGCTTCCTATCTACTTAGATTTAAATAAAAAAAATAAACAAACCCGTAATATTTTTAAACATTTTTCTTCCACCCACAACACACAAAATTAAACACAACAAAATAATAATTTTTTGCAGCCAAGTGAAAATGGGAAAGTTTTATACGAGTCAGCGACATAGTCATAGTCTATTCATTTTCAGCATAATACTGAGAAAAATTCTATATAGAAAACCAGAAGCGTTGTGAGTACCTGAAAATCTTGAACACTTTGATTTTCATTGATATTTTTGCTGTTGTTATTTTTGGTGTTGTTCGCTGAAAGTTGTTTGTTTGTTGCAAGAAGCTTTAAGTTGTATTTTTGTTTTTGTCGATTGAAATGCCAAAAGAAAACATAGAAAAAGAGCTGCCAAAAAGTAATACCAGATATCTTTGGTATGGCTATATCTTTGTGTGTTTAAATGCAATATAATCGAACAGTGGTATTAAGCACGTTTGCTTAGCTCAGTTATAATCCCATATCTTGACTCAAAGCTAATTGAGTTGCTTGATTGATTCCAGAATGGGCTCATTTAACTCGGCCCCAAAGATCAACAATGTCGACTCGCAGGACGATGGTCTCGAGTTGCCCACGGGTCTGAGCACGGCCGCCCTCCTGCAGCATGTCCAGCAGCTGCGGTGCAGTGGAGGAGGTCTGGAGCAGTCATCGCTTCTGACCCGAGGATTCCTTAAACCGCTCCAGATGGGCGACGATGTCACCGACGGACTGCGATGCCTGAAGCTCAACTCCGTGTCGAGGGGTACGGTTGCATCCTTGAGTCATCCTTGCGGCTAAATTCTAATCTATTTGTGCAGTTTGCAGTGCGCCAGTTGAGGGCGAGGCCTCTCAGAATATCCGATTGCTGCAGTGGAACATTCTCTCGCAGAGTGAGTACCAAATACAAATGTGTGTTACACTTTAAACTAATTGTTGCGCTTTTCCTTCCAGCTCTTGGCCAGCACAACGATGGCTTTGTGCGTTGTCCTGAGGAGGCGCTCACCTGGGAGCACCGCAAGTACCTGATTGTCCAGGAGATCCTGCAGAACCAGCCCGATGTGATTTGTCTGCAAGTACATTCTTACCCCCCACCAGTATCTGGAAGGCAGTAGCGCTTTAACCCGTCTCTTATGTTCCCAAAACAGGAAGTAGACCACTTCAAGTTCCTGCAGACCGTGCTGGGCAGTCAGAACTATGCTGGCATCTTCTTCCCGAAGCCGGATTCGCCGTGTCTGTACATTGAGCAGAACAACGGACCGGATGGATGCGCCATTTTCTACAAGCGCGACAAGCTGCAGCTCCAGGGCTACGACACCCGCATCCTGGAGGTGTGGCGGGTGCAGAGCAACCAGGTGGCCATCGCCGCCCGTCTGCGTCTGCGCTCCAGCGGCCGCGAGTTTTGCGTATGTACCACCCACTTGAAGGCCCGCCACGGTGCCCTTCTCGCCAAGCTGCGGAACGAGCAGGGCCGGGATCTCATCCGATTTGTGAAGCAGTTTGCCGGCGAAACGCCACTCCTGCTGTGCGGCGACTTCAATGCGGAGCCAGTGGAGCCCATATACGCCACGATCCTGGGCTGCGATCTGATCCGGCTGGGCAGCGCCTATGCGGACGTGAAGGTGGACCGCGAGAAAATCCTCGCCCAGCCCAGCGAGGAAGTCGGCGAGTTTGTGGCCGAGTCAATGAAGCGGGAGCCGCCCTACACTACCTGGAAGATCCGCGAGGAGGGCGAGGAGTGCCACACCATCGACTACGTCTTCTACACTCCCGATCGCCTAAAGGTACATTCTTGGGTAACATTCTGAACTTTTTTCCAATTTATTTAAAAATTGGTCTCTCGTCTTAGATCAAAAACTGTCTGGACTTTCCAGCTGGCGAGCAGATTGGCAAGAACCGCACGCCAAGCTTTCAGTATCCTTCGGATCACTTTTCGCTGGTCTGCGACTTCGAGCTGCTTCCAGCGACGGACAACGGAAAGGAGAGCGACAGCGATGGTGAAAATGGCACGGGAACGGAGGGCAGCAAACATGGATCCATTCAGTAGGAGCTTCCAGTTTCGAAATTCACCAGATTAGAAGTTTCAATTACATTACATCGATTGTGATATTAGTTGTTAGATACATTTTAGCGTCATAAACGAACGTTGCACTTCAATTTGCAGCTTTTACAAATGATAATCCAAAATTCACAATAAATAAAATATATAATATGGAAGAAAGTAAAGAACAACGAAGTTTTTACTTGGCCAGCTATGTGAGAAAATTTGAATTGATGTGGAGTACTCAAGTCTATTTTATATCTTTACTTTTACTCTTTTTTTTAACCATCAAAGAAGGCACATTAGACTATGAGATACTCGGTAGCCAAAGCTTTGTACATTAAAGTTAAAGCCAAATGCATTTTTCAGGGACACACCCAACCCAAATGTGTGTATGTATGCCTCCATCTTCCTAGAACTCTCCGAAACGATTACTCCGATCGACTTTGACAGTGGAAGTTGTAGAAGTAAAGAAATTAAAAAAAAAAAAAATAAGAAAAGGTTTAATATTGCATACGACGATTCGAGACTTGACTAACATTCTGAAGTAAGTGCGAGGGCAATCGAGATGGAGATGGAGGATATTGTCCATCAACCCCCTCGTTTATCATCAAATTTATTTATTAAATGTACACAAATTTATTTACTAACAAGTAAGAAAGCTACAGTCGACTGTGCTCGACTGAGAGATACCCGGTACCTAAACGTTTGCGCTTCACACTAAAAGGCAATTTAAAATTGTACATACATTATAATGTCTACTTTGATACTTCTTAAAATAAATCGCCTCTCGAATTAGCTCTAAACAATTTAATGTCATACTTAAATATGAATGATACATTTTATAGGAACACATAAAAACCCGCTCGATCGGCGTAAAAAAATGAATTGTTAATTTTTGTCATTTCTTGCTATATGCTTTTGTCATTTCTTCTGCAGTTGGCGCCATTATATCGCACGGCCAAGGCTCGAATGCGCCACCTGTCGGCTACAGCTTGCAACAGCAGTGCCTTAGGGCGGTGTGTTAAAATTCGAACCTTATTGCTAATATCTCCCATGTTTATCATCCGATTTTACTGAAATTTTCAGGAAGTCTCCATTTTATTTGATTTATTTATTGTATCTATTAACTTTAAGCCGAAAATCACGCATATAGCTAATATAACGTTTTTATGATTTTCAGGTGCGGAAGTGGGCGTGGCCAAATTTTAAAACAAACTTGATCTGCGTGCAGCAAATTCCAATGTTGTCACCAAATTTGGTAACTCCAGCTCTTATAGTCTCTGAGATCTGTTGTTTCACACGGACAGACAGACGGACAGACGGACATGGCTAAATCGACTCGGCTGGTGACGCTGATCAAGAATATATATACTTTATAGGGTCGGAGATTTCTCTTTCTGCCTGTTACATACATTTTCGGTTGGCACTAACTTATAATACCCTTGTACCCTATGGGTACCGGGTATAAAAATATGTATTACATATGTATATATTTTTATTACCGAATTCAAGTGAATCCATAGTTATACGAAATTACCAAAATTGAGAAACAAACTGGATCTGCGTGAACAAGTTATTATAATCAATGAGATCTATGAGAGAAAGTCAGATAATGATAACTCCATGTTTTGGGTTTAATCAATAAATGATTTCTATATTTATTTGAAAAATATACGTAAAATGAAAACCGCTTTTACTAGAAATTAAAAATTATATTTAGAAATCGGAGTTCCTACATTCAAGTGACTTTCAACCATTTTCCCGACCAATTAGAACACAAATTTATTTCTCAATGTAAAACAAGTTTCTCTAACGTGGCCTACTTTCAGGCGCAAAGATAAAAATAAATCGTTTTACGTTAGCTGATGACACGGGGCGTATACTTAATTTAGCAGCATTAGAATTGCCCAGAAAACCAGCCTACAAACTGAGATCGTGATATAAATTACCCAAAATCGTTATAAAGTCACGCCATTCCTACAAATGGCATAGAGAATCGACCAATTGCTGCGCATTTAACGAATCGAAAATGGTTACGTAACACAACAAAATGTCATTATAAATATATACTTTACATGTATTTATATTTAGCATATAACAATTTTTTACACCATGTTCGCACTAGAATTTAATAGGTATAGCAGTCCCGCGGAGGACTTAGAGCAGAGCCAAGATAGCGGTAAGCACGAATGAGGCGGCAACCATTGCATAACCGGTGGAGTAGACCTCCTTGATCTTGAGGAAGCGCCCGGTGTCCCACAGCAAGTGGCGGATGCCGTTGGCCGTGTGGTAGCCCACCGGATAGGCAATGATGAACTTGATGGCGGTCAGCGTGGCGCCGCTCAGCTGCAGGCCCTCCACCATGGTCACGTAGTGGTTGATGTCGTGCGACGAGATCAGAGCACCCAGTCCCAGTGCCCAGACACCAGCGCCCAGGGCCAAGCCAGTGCCGCGATGCATGATCGACAGCATGGAGGTCAGCTGCGGCTGGTAGATGGTCAGATGGGGCGACATCTTCCTGCCCAGTCGCTCGTTCTTCTCGAAGAAGCTCTCATCCTTCTGGGTCGATCCGACGGAGACCACTTTCAGCGATACCTGGCGGTTGGCAGCGGCCATCTGGAGGCCCTTGCGCAGCGCCGGCGAGCGGATGAGCGAGCTGGAGAGTGCATACCTGCCAAATCGGTTTAAACTCAGTGTTTTGGTAATGCAAGTGCAGAAATTACGTACATTTCTCTGTTTTTCACTCTAACTTGTATGGGTGAGACCGTACTCTGGCCCAGCGAAATGGCTAGACCTAGTGCTGCCACTCCTCAGAGTTCTTACGCAAGCGCTGCCAGACTGCCAAATGCAGCTATTTTATTGCATGTTTCACCTGTGTAGAATCTACTTTAGAGTCTTACAAATTATTTAGAAAAAATAATAAATCAATTTATTTCAATTCAAAAAAAATCAAAAGTTTAAGATAATATTTTATTTTTATTAAAAATTATTAAAATTCAAAAATGAATATCAAATTGAAATATCTCTTGAGGATCTTCCCTATAGCACGTATCGACATATACATAATTATAATATACTCTTCAATACCTTTCAGTTGACGCGTGTCCAACATCCTCAACTTGCTTCTTGGAGTGGGTACGTTCGCTATATATATGGATTATTTAAAAAACGGTCCAAAATAAATGAATTCAGCAACTCAGTATAAAATAAAGGTAAGTTGGGATTTATCATCGTTGCTGCTATATTTAATACCACATCTAGTTAGTAATGAATCAGGCTTTCAAATATAAGTTTTCTCAATTTAGCTAGCATTCTGTTTGGCATATCTGAAACTGTCGCAGTCTGGCAGCCCTGTCGACAATCAAACGAGCTGGCAAGCCGCCCTGTGGCCGTATCTTTTCGCCATTTTTACTTACTCATTCTTTTTGCTGTTCGAGTGAGCGCGTGGCAAGTCGTTCCCGCTGTGGTCCCGGTTCGGTGCAGTTGTAGTTGAAAATTCGCAAGCGATTTAGACGCCGCCTTCTGAAGACTTCTCCCAACCGACGCTAACACCATGAAGATCTACAAGGACATTATCACCGGCGACGAGATGTTCGCCGACACCTACAAAATGAAGCTGGTGGACGACGTGATCTACGAGGTGTACGGCAAGCTGATCACTCGCGCTGGCGACGACATCGTGTTGGCTGGCGCCAACGCCTCCGCCGAGGAGGCCGATGAGGGCACCGAAATCACCTCGGAAACCGGCGTGGATGTGGTCATGAACCACCGCCTGACGGAGTGCTTTGCCTTCGGCGACAAGAAGTCGTACACCATTTACTTGAAGGACTACATGAAGAAGGTGCTGGCCAAGCTGGAGGAGAACTCCCCCGACCAGGTTGACATCTTTAAGACCAACATGAACAAGGCCATGAAGGACATTCTCGGCCGCTTCAAGGAGTTGCAGTTCTTCACCGGCGAGTCTATGGACTGCGATGGCATGGTTGCCCTGGTGGAATACCGCGAAATCGACGGCAACAGCGTGCCCGTTCTGATGTTCTTCAAGCACGGCTTGGAGGAGGAGAAGTGCTAGACGACGTCCCAGATCCTAACAGCAGGCCTGTACGTGCGGGCTCCCGCGTCGCCCCCGAACTCTGGGCGGGAGTCATTCCCCGGGCGGACCAGGAGCGGATCACCCAACGCCACAGGCCGACATACTCATGCATACCTTCTACATATTTATCAGATACTTAGTTACAATTTTGAGTCTTAAATTTATGTTAAACAAGCTGACAAATCCCTGTTTCTCGATCTATGCAATTTTAATTGATTTTGGCTAGAGCCCATCATAATATTTCGATTCTATGTGTTTATTGTTTAACTCAGAGCGGCAGCCACAGCGGAGCGAAGTACGATAGCTAAAACAACTAAATTACGCCAACTATTGTAATTAAAATAATATTTTGATAGCAACACCGCAACTTTGTATGCAATTTCGTTTACGTTTCGCTAAAGAATACAGAAAAGAAATAACCGAAAATGGGAACACAAGTACTGAATTAAACGGAAACCATATACAACTGTAAATCCGCATTGCCTGTACTTCTTTGCGCACTCCGATTCCATTTACAGTTACATATGCGTAGGTAGACGCCGTCACATTGCAGCCGTCGCCGAGGTCGTAGTGCAAGCGAGAGGGGTATACATAGACGTCTGAGTCATGGAGTTTTTTTTGGGCATTCTCGGAGTTATTGACCTTTGACGTGATGTACACGTGCGGCATTACGTACATACATATGTATGGGCGCGGGACATGCGCATTGGCCTTCGGCATGGATTACTATTTTCTGCACGCTGCAGTCCCACTTGCCCTAGTTTCGCACGTTGCATTCGCCCTAACCTCAATCGGCGGGCGGCCGCTTATCATTTTAACAAAATGCGCTGCTCTCGCAATAAGGTTGAATTCTATAATCTAGTATTGTGGCGTCGAAAACGTTCGTTTTATCGGCTGGAGGGGAGGGCGGGTCGCACCAACACACAGGTGATATTCTTATTTCAGAGAATCGTGTGGACCTGTTGGACGTCGAGACGCCGTCGCGTGAGAGACGCGTACAGTAGGGTTTCGCTTCAACGAACGCCAATCGCTTGATTTGTTTAAAAGAATTGATTTATGGTGTTTGAGAACGTTTTATTAATGAAAAACTAAATGTTTAAAATTAAAAAATTATAAATATGTACATCATTTCTTTGGCTTTAGTAAATCAAATCTTGTTTATTTTTTTTAAGTAAATACAATTAAAAAAAAGTTCTTCATATTAGACAATATTATTTTGTAGAAGAGTGTTTATGGCTAGTTTAAATAACTCGAATTCATTAAGCACAGCCACAACAGAGGGTTAAATCAATTAATTGACTCATCAAAAATAATCCAGATATATTTTTTCTAGCATCTGTCAGGTGAATAAAGAGCATCAAGATTCGAATGAATATTAAACAAATTAAATGTAGATTAAAATATTTCCTTACATTTTAATACGTCATAATCAAGTTAGTAAATTAATATTAAACAGAATGGTTAGGAAACTAGGACACTTTACAGGTTCAGATTGCGCAGTTCCATTATCTTTACATATGTAACAGGCAGAAGGAGGCATCTCCGACCCCATAAAGTATATATATTCTTGATCAGCATCACCAGCCGAGTCGATTTAGCCATGTCCGTCTGTCTGTCTGTCCGTCCGTGTGATACAACAGATCTAAGAGACTATAACAGCTAGAGTTATCAAATTTGGTGACAACATTGGAATTTGTTGCACGCAGATCAAGTTTGTTTTCAAATTTGGCCACGCCCACTTGCGCCCTCAAAAATCATTAAAAACGTGAAATAAGTTATACTCGTTATTTTCGGGTTAAAGTTAATAGATTCAATAAATTAATAGGCTCGAGCGGAAGTTTTCTAAAAATTTCAGTAAAATCGGATGATAAACATGCGAGATATTAACAATAAGGTTTGAATTTTAACACATTCCCCTAAGGCACTGCTGTTGCAAGCTGTAGCCGACAGGTGTCGCAATCGAGCCTTGGCCGCGCGGTATAATTGGCGCCAACTGCAGAAGAAATGACAAAAGAATAAAGCAAGAAATGACAAAAATTAACAATTAATTTTTTTACGCCGATCGAGCGGGTTTTTATGTGTTCCTATAAAATGTATCATTCATATTTAAGTATGACATTAAATTGTTTAGGTCGGGTGCTAATTCGAGAGACAAATTATTTTAAGAAGTATCGAAGTAGAGTAAAATAATGTACATATGTACAATTTTAAATTGCCTTTTAGTGTGAAGCGCAAACGTTTAGGTACCGGGTATCTTACAGTCGAGCACAGTCTACTGTAGCTTTCTTACTTGTTTTTTAAATGCTTCTGTAAATTCACGTTAAGAAAGGATTTTTTGATCGTCCTACTAGAAATCCGGAAACTTCCCATTTTCGCAATTTTTTAAATTACTCTTAAGTTATAATGCTTCCTCAGGGTATATTATTTTGACAGCAGGCTTCTATGGGATCGTTTAGTCGTTTAATAAACTTTAATCCTTTAATATTATACACAGAAGTTAGGATTTACAGCTTGTCATAAAATGTATCTCTAGCTCATAGTTTTTTTTAAATCTGCCGTCTAATAAGTGAAGACGAAGATACGGACATGGCTGAATCATCTCGCCTGGTCATTCTGATCAAGAATATGTACTTCACTTGGTCGAAGGTGGCTCCTTTTGCCTCTTACCCTGTGGGTAACGAGTACGTTTATTTATGAATACCCGCCCAACCGGAATTAAAAGGCGTTTACATTCCGTTTACGTATAAAAATGCTAATAACAAATTAAATTTTATTTCGTTCATGATTTTGATGCTTCAAACTGTGGCAAAAACGGTTTACTCAATGCTTCCAAACTTCCACCGCACAGCGGAATGTTCGTGGAAGTGTCAGTCAGATTATGTATGTGTAGGTATGCATGTTTCGGGTTTTGTTCATTCTGATTCTGAATTTAAAAAAACTCTAAATCTATATATTTACTCTTGCACAATTGGTTTCTGCTTAGCTTACAATTACACTAGTGCTCCTCCATATCGACTATCGACTACCGCATAAGTTCCTTTATGCTTTCAGTATGTATATAGAATGGAATGAATGCCGAACGCATTTCAACAAATACAAAAGTTAATAAGTTAACAAAATTCGCAAATTACTAGAACAACTGAAGATTACACTTTTTGTTTAACTTAGCTCTTGGAGGGGATTTTTTTTTGGAAGTGATGGAGGGGTGTGGCGCCCTATGGAACTCAAATAAATTCCCAATAATGTTGACAACATCGACGATTTTCGACTATTTCGCACTACACACGCTTTTAAATATACACATCATTGTACAGGGACGCCAGCAGGGTGGGCCAGTCTCATCGCGCATCACACATAATCCAGCTGGATGTATATCTGCTTGACGCCCACCGCCTCAAAGATCATGCGCGTGTGCGTGACCACATACTTGGGATCCACGTTCTTGGACACCTCCAGCTTGATGGCTCCCACAAAGACGTCCGAACAAAGGGTCCAGAAGTGTGGCTCTTGCACTGCATAAACACCGGCCAGCCCGGTCACCTTCTGGTAGCACTGCGGCAGGGATCGATCCAGTGTCGAGGGCTGTCGCTGCATCAGTATCAGTATGGACTCCTTGATCAGCCCGAGCACACTGAGCGCTATGAGAAGGGCGATGAATATCGAACAGATGGGGTCCGCAATCATCCAGCCGAACATCTGCATCAGCACCGCCGATATGATGACACCCACAGAGCCCAAGGTGTCGGCCAGAATGTGCAGGAAGACGCCCCGCATGATCTGTGAGTTGCTGCCCGAAATATCGTGCGAGTGGCCATGGCTATCGTGATCGTGCGAGTGCCCGTGACCTAAAAGGAATCATTATAATCCGAATTTGGGAATCCCCGTCTAAACTTTACCATTATCTAACGTGATGGCCTGGTGATTGTGGTTGCTGACCTCGTTATGGCCGTGCGAGTGTCCATGGCCAGCGGAGGCGCCTCCGCCATGAGAGTGCCCGTGTCCGTGGCCACCGCCTCCGCCTCCGTGCGAGTGCCCGTGTCCGCCGTGATTGAACGCATAAATGCCAACCAAGTTGACCAGCAGGCCCAGCACAGAGACGACAAACAGCCGCTCGTGCTTCACCTCCGGCGGTTCAATTAGCCGCTCCACGCCCTCCGACAGAATGAAGAACGCAATGAAAAGCAGGAACAGGCTGTTGACAAAGCCGGCCAACACCTCGGCACGCACATAGCCGTACGAGAACTTGTCGTTGGCCTTCCACTTGGTGATTACCGAGGCCGCCAGGCCCGCCAAGAGGCCAGTGCAGTCGAAGAACATGTGGAATGAGTCGGAGATCAGACCTGGCGAGCATTGTAAATCCCGGATAAGATAAACACCAATTAAAATTATGTTAGTACAGAGCAGAGCACCCACCCAGGCTGTTCGTCCAAATGCCATAGAAAAGCTCTACAAAGGCAAAGCTCAAGTTAAGGAGCAGGAACAGGAACAGGTTGCGCGAGTTGCGGTCGGAGAAGATAAGCCGCTTCCAACTGTTGAGCTTCTCTCGCACCCGGTAGCCGAAGCTGCTTCGGTCCTTGTGCGACAGCGGTATCATCTTGGCGGCTCTTCTGGGGAGAGCAGAGAGAGACACTAAAGACCGGAGGAGACCGTGTGATAACACTTTTGTTTGCATACGTGGTATAATCGGGGGGTTAGCTGTCGCGTTGCCCGCGTAACGCCGCTGGTTCTGACTCCGATTCTGACCGGGCCCGAATGAATCTCTATCTGTTTTCAGCGGTGGCAGCGGCAGCCTTTTGATTCGCGAATTACTCCACAACGCAGACGCTTCCTGTTCGGGCTTGTTTGCACAGTTGCACACAGCGGGACGGGACTGTCGTGGAGCGGAGCGGAGCGGGTGGGTGGATCGCTGAATGGCTTTCGCTCAATTCATTCTTTCAGGCAGCCAGAAACCGAAGCGAAACCGTCTTTACCAGCACCAATCTGCTGTGTTGTCATCAAAATAAAGGTAACCACGTAAACATATTTGCCGAGCGCACGCATGCAACGCTTCGTTGTGAATGGCAGGCGGGCACAGTGGGCGTCCGTCTGGATGTTCACTGGGTTCAACCTTCTACAGCGGGCCGCACAGAAAACCTTGTAATTTATCCAATTCCGTACAAGTTTTTTGATTTTATTTTTACGTAAAATTTATTTTGTATGTCTCAGGTCATGTTTTTAAGTGATCTGTTCGTTTAAATTCATTATACACAAATTAAAAAGCTGTTAAACTTCTCCCAACATTTTTCCACCACCGGCATTTTATTTATTATTATCCTTTTTATTTCCATCTTGATCAGAATCACCAGGCGCGTCGATCTAGCCATGTCCCGTCTGTCGGTTTCTACGCGAACTAGTCTCTCAGAGTTTTAGCTATCTGGCTAAAGCTTTCACCGTTTGCAAGCAGGAACTATATCGGACTATATCCTATAGCTTCCATAGGAATGATGGCAAAATTAATGTAAAAAAATTAAAATTTCTCTGTTTTCAACGTATTTCTATAAATTTTAGAATTACGGAATTTAATAATTGCATTAAGATTGGATAACTATATCATATATGTAGCTGCCATAGAAGCGATTAGTCGATTTATATGAAAATGTAAAGTTATACATGTAAAATTTTAAATGTGTAGGTAAATGTTATACAAATTTACAAACTTCTATATTTTTTTAATTTTACCAAAATGTATAGATTTTGATTTTTTCGATAAAAAAAAGAAAACAAAATAATTATTATTTGCAGTCCCTGATTTTTAATTATCCAATTGCAGACGGCAAGAATATACAAACTTCGGTTTACCAAGGTTAGCTTTCCTTCTTGTTTTATTTCGAGTGTTATATTTTTAAATGGCTTGACAATAGAAAAAATTATTAAAAGCAGAGATAGAAAAAATGTAGGTTATACAGTTTTTATCTTCTCTTCTTATATAGTTTTGAATCGTAGAATTATCTACCTTTCAATTTTTACTGTGGCGCGCACGTGACCGCGTAACGTAGTGAATGCCTCCTAGCAAGGAGCCAGGTCAGAAACGGGAAAAACAGTTGTTTAAACAATCTTTGTTTAAATTAATGTTAATGTACTTTAAGCCCTTGCAAACGCATTGTTATAATAATGGATAAATATAAATACAACGGACTTCACCGAAATGTAACCACTTTTTGGACTTTAAAATGGAACGAAACAGCTCAGTTCATAATAAAATAAAAGCCAACAATATAAACAGAGGTACACACTTACTTTAAGCCTATTTTTAAAAAACTGAAGCCAACCCAATAATGTCTTGTAATCAATCAGCTGGCAGGAAAGAATACATAATGATAAAATGTAGCCTCTCCTGATTAATATATGTACATATATTTCCCTATTAAACACAATTTTTTAAAGCAAAATTTTTCGTCAGCATTCTACATATTTTGGTAAATACTAGAACGAGTCGGAAGAACCTCTTATTTGAGAATTAAAATATCTTTCGATATTTATATACTTTGATTTCGCAGAAATATTTCTCATTTTGCAACCGTTATCGTTACTATCGATACTTATCGATAATATTTCTCCTTAGTTGTTTATGCTTTCTAATGCCTATTGAGCGCGACCACAAATCACAATAGTTAGTAACATGAATAAACAGTTTTCTAGCCGGCTTCTAGCTTTGAGGGAATCCTCCGTTCTGTAGCTGAATCTCTATATATAGGGGCTCGTCGAAAGAACATTAAAACTCCAAGGAAATGTCCCTTACATCAATAAGAAAGCAAGTTTATTCAACATTTCACACACACGGCGACGTCCTAGTGCTCTCGAATACAATCATTGTTCAATTGTAAAATGAATGCAACTAAAAGAATGCGACGGGTTAAACATTTACGCCTCATCACCCTTGGTGGCACGTGTGTAGATGACCTGGGAATGATGCTGCACGACCTGCTTGATCAGACCTGGAAGAGGAGTGGGTTAGGATTGTAATGCAAATATGAATTCGGGGCAAATAACACATACCCTTCTCGCGCAGCTCGATCAGAGCACGCTTGGCCAGGGAGCCGCGGATCTTCAGACGCTCGGAGACCACCGAGGGGGTGATCAGCTTGTAGGCGGGCACTTCCTTGTACAGCTTCTCGTAGGTAGCCTTGTCGAACAGCACCTGGTTGTTCAGCTTGTCCCTGACTTTTCCCTTGGACCACTTCTTCTTCTTGGCCTTGCCGCCGCCGGAGCCCTCCTTCTTCTTCTGTGTCTTTTGCGGCTGCTTGGCCGACGACTTCGCGTCCTTCTTAGGCGGCTGTAGGGTGAGAGAAAACGATACGCATTAGTTGATTGCTCACAAATCACTCACTAATATTTAGTTTAATGCCCCAGACCAGCACCCGGAGCTGGCCGCTTTCGAGGTTAGGGCATGCGTTTGTTTTTCGCCCGGATTTTCACACTTTTCCACGAAAGGGGCATATCACGTTCAAGGCACAGCCCGAGGGCAACACTTTAGTCATCTCTAGCTCTCATTTGCAGCTCACTTTCACAGTAAAAAACCATTATTTTCGCAGAAATTGGTAGCAGCGAACTCACCATCGTGAAAAGTCAATGCAGAAAGATGGAGGGCGGAAACTGCCAGAGTTACCATCACTCGCACAGGGTCGCATGCCGGCCTACCGATAGTTTGTGTCGAAGTGGCAGCCCTCCAACAGTATGTTTTGGTATTTTCACCAGGGATTCTGCACTTTTTATAGCTCGGTCTCACCAATTGCTTAATGTCAAAAGATAAATTTAAATAAATAAATAAATTGATTAGCATGAAGGATTTCTGCCGCACCTGCGGCCAGACCATTGTGCCCGAGGAGTGCCTGCAGATATTCTCGCGGGAGGGGCGGCAGCTGCTGCACTGCGTGCGATCCATCACAAACTGCTGGGTGGGAAAGCCTGAAAATCCAAGAGGGTCTCTGGCTAAAGTTTGTTTACTCCCTTGCAGCTGCAGAATGACCAGGATTCACCCAGCCTAGTGTGCCCGGATTGCCAGGCGCTGCTCAAGCAAGTGCAAAAGTTCCGCCGGCGATGCGCCAAGATCGAGAAGTATCTGGTCAAGCGGCGGGCGAAGATGAATCTCGGCGAGGGTCCCTCATCCCTGGCCCTGCAGCTTCAAGTCCAGCAAATAGGTGGACCCGATCCCCTGGGCATTGATGAGTTGCTGGCCGCCAGCAATATCAAGCTGGAGCCCCCACAGGAACACAAGGAGGAGGAGGAGGAGGAGGCAGAGGATCATTTCGATGAAGACGGCTTTGAGAATGATCCTGGAGACGATTTCCTGCCTCTCCCCGAGGACTACGGAGAGCCACAGACTGCAACCCAGGCTGTGACCCCAGACCAGACAAAGGCCAAGGCCAAGAACAGGTCCAGCAAGCACACAATGCGCTTGGGCCGGAAGCTGATCCACGTCAAAGTCATCGACGACAAGCAGCCGAAACGCATTGTGGACCGAAATGGACAGACCGCCAAGCCGTGCATCTGCGAGCACTGTGGCCGCCAGTTCAGGGACACCAGCAATCTCAATGTCCATCTGCTGCGGCACACCGGAACCAAGCCCTTTGAATGCGAACAGTGCCACCAGAAGTGCTACACCCTCCACCTGCTGCGACGCCATCAGCTGAAGCACACGGAAGGACCCTACGCCTGCACCTTCTGCGGCCTGGAGTACAGCACCAACAGTTCGCGGGTGAGGCATGAAAGGTGAGTCCCTGGATATGTCCACTCGTTGCCCAAATTAGAGCTGTAAAACTATCGACGATACTATCGATATTATCGATGGTGTTGTGCTCCGCGTCACTATCGATTGTTCTTTTTTACCATCGATACATCGCGTTAGCAGTGAATTCGTATACAATTTACAAGTTTTTGCCAATAAATATAATCTAAAATTTGTATATTCTTAAGAACATTGTTCTTTAATTTCCAATCATTAATATCAAAAACTATCTTTATATAAAATCTATATAGACAGTAATTGTGATAAAATTTCTTTCATTTTTTTTATTACATAAAATCTTTTATAAATTATGCCATTTAATTTGGTTTGTATAAGCAAAGTAAATTTTTAAAATCCATTTTATTTTGTCGATAGTATCGATATTATCGATGGTTAGGACTATCACTATCGAAAATATCGAGTAAGGGCACTATCGATTAAAGCTGGAGAAACATCGATGTTTGCGGACATCGATGTTTTTCGATGTTTAACCAAAAAACATCGATGAAAAAAAACAACGAAGTTTTCCGATGTTTTCATAAAAACATCGATAAAACATCGATGTTTTCAAGAGAACAGATAAAAAAATTTCTTCAAAAATAAATTAAAAATTTTTTCCACTTCTCTATTGATGTGACAAAAACATCGATGTTTCCCAAAAAACATTGATGTTCTCTAGCTTTTTAAAAACATCGATGCATCGATGTTTTCATCGATGTTTCTTCACCTCTACTATCGATGGTTTTACAGCTCTAGTTTATTATTTCCCCAGAGAGGCCTGCAAGAAGGGACGCGCCCCGCAGTCCAAGTGGGAAATCATCAAGAAGGGCGAGCGCACTTTCCAGTGAGTGTTCACAGCGCAAACTCTCTCTACTAAAACTTGCTAATCAACTTCTTTGCAGCTGCGAAGTGTGCGATCTCTGGTTCCTGCGGGCCGGCAACTTCACCCAGCACATCAACTCCTCCAGTCACATTGAGAACGAGCGCAGAAAGCAGCGTAAAACGAAATCGGTTATAATTACATAAAAGAAATTCGGATAAGAAACAAGTTGGTTTTATTAAATTTCAACAGTTTGATTAGACTCGGCTTTTGCGACGTTCTCCTGGTGCATCTTGCTGTTGGCATGCACCTTCATGTTGTACTTGTAGCGGAAGTGGACGTCGCAGATCTCACAGCTGCATAAGGAATGGGGAAGTCATTAAATTAAATCCTAAAATCGATTGCTTTGCTAGCATAAACCCACCGATAGGGACGCTCGCCGGTGTGGATGGTCTCGTGCTCTCTTAGCTTCGTCAGTTGGTAGAACCCTTTGCCGCAAACCTCACACTGCAGCGGCCTCTTCTCGTCGTGGATCATCTCGTGGCGCTTGAGTCGCGCCGGCTCCGAGTAGCTCTTTTCGCATTGCTGGCACTTGTAGGCGCCCGCATCCGTGTGCGACTTGATGTGCCAGGCCAAAGCGTACTTGGAAGCGTAGTTTTTGGGACAGAGATTGCAATGGTAACGCTGACTGGAGCGGGGCATGGGCTGCGGATTGATCCGCTTCACTATACGGCGGGGTGCGGCTCCATGGACCTCGCTAGGAAGAAACCAAAACCAAGGTAAGTGTAAATAGTTTAAATATGATATAAAGTAGATAAGGTAACACTAAGAACTATTATATGTAAATATCGATAAAAACATGAGCACTCGATATGGTTATCGACCATGTACGATCAACAGGAGTACATCACTAATAAAACAAGCGCAAGTCAGAGAAGAACGTGAAATTAGGAAATTAAAGAAATAAAGAGTTTTATATAAGTAACCTTTTTTATTGGCATATTTGCCACTCACCTTTCGTGTTTCTGACGTGGCTGCGCATAGGCAAAGGTTTTGGGGCAGTAGCGACAGCTGAAGGGCGTCTCCCCGCGATGCTTGATCCGGATGTGAATGTTGCGCATGTAGGCATCGTAAAAGGTCATGGGGCATTCGGTGCACTTGTAGTTCTTGGTCCGACTGTGCCGAAGGATGTGAATTTGCAGATTGTGGGCCATGCGGAAGGCCTGGCCGCACTGATCGCACACGAAATTCGTTGGCCTGGCTCGTATCTGGGCACGTCGGATGCGATTCCTCTCTTCTTTGGTCTTGGGGTTGGCTTTCCGTTTCGGTTTTTGTTCGGGAGTCGCCTTTGCTACGGGCGCTGCTATTGGAACTAGCTTTGGCATTGCGACGGGCGTTGCCTTGGCCACAGGCGCCTCTTTCTTCGACTTGGCCTGTGCCACGGGCTTTGCTATTGGCACGAGCTTCGGCATTGCGACGGGCGTTGCCTCCTTCTTCGACTTGGTTGACCTTCCCGTATATTGGTTGATTAGATCCTTGAAAATCTGGGCTCCTAGGGACACACTGAGTGGATCTTGCGAGCATGTCTCGGGAGATGCTGGCACAGACTCTATTGTGGACTCGGTATTAGAGAGGGCCGCTTTCTCCGAGGGATATTCATCGACATTGGAATATTCCGAGTCGGAAATGATATCAACAATCGAAGACTCTTCCTTGACTATCTCCAGATCGGGTTCATCATCATCGAATGCAGCCTTGGGCTGGCTTAGCTTCAGCTCAATGTCTATGCACATCTCCCGGAATTCGATGGCCTGTTGGAGCGCCAACTGGCAGGCGGGGCAAATGAGCTGCGGTTCCCCCTCAATGTTCCTGATCTAAAAGAGAATAAACCTTGTAAACCTTGAACTAATGCTAGTAAAAGAGTTCTTGGGACCAACCCAAACTCCGCTTATGACTTCGATGTGAAAAATCAGCACACTGTTCGCCGGATCGAAGAGATCTTTGGCACTGCAGTCGACCACAAAGTCCTTGTAGCAGGTGCGGCATCTCTCCTTGTACATCATTGCCTCGGCCTCGGCCAAGAGTGGATCGTCTTCCGTTAACATAGAGGATAACTCAACCTCTGCCGGCGCAGTAGGAGTGACGAATGGAGGCGCCGAAGCGATTCCCGTGTTGAACCGAACGTAGTTGGGCGTGGGAACCACTTCCGCCTGGGCATTAGACCTGGCCTCATCCTCTAGCAGTATGTCGTCCACCAGTCTCTTGTTCCTTAGCCGCTCTGAGCGCTCCTTTCGTGCCCTTGCCGAGGGGCTTTCCTGGCGGCTCTTCTTTATGCAGGGAACTGCACCGGGCCGCAAACTTCGCTTTTTAGCCAGTCCTGGTCCATGGGTATGGGATTAATTCCTTTGAAGTAAGAGCACAAATTGCCAGAACTCACCCATTTCGAACTTGATGAACCCCTCTATGTCCTCGTCTTTAAAGTGTTCGATGCAGATGCAGGGGTTCTTCACTTTTAAGGCACCCACCGAACTCACGCCGCAGAACGAGAGCCAGCGATTGAATACCTCCGGCGACTTGGGGAACTGGAAGAAGGAGACCGGCTGCTGCTGCTGATCCGGGCCCCTCTTGGATCGGCATATAAAAGCATTTCTACACTTGGGCACGGAACATCGCATTTTTTGTGATCAATTTTTTGTTATTTATATTTAGCCTTTAAATTAGTGTGGCCAGATGTGCGCTTCACGCACGCTGTGGAGCTGTCAAGGTGGCAGCCCGATTTTCTCCTTCGAAACGTTTAACCCCGTGGCGACCAACATTTTTAAATTAAGTATATTAACAGATTAATAATTATTAATTATTAATTATTGATTATAATCAACCATTTTTTTTTTAATAATATCAATATAATTATTATAAATATTTTAAGCTGATTATAATTATAATAAATGAAAATTAATAAAACGTTTGTGAAATTTCATTTAGCCTTTAAATTAGTGTGGCCAACATTTTTAAATTAAGTATATTAACAGATTAATAATCAATATAATTATTATAAATATTATAAGCTGATTACAATTATAATACATGAAAATAAATAAAACCTTTATAAAATTTGACTTATTTCGAAATCAATGATCAACATCATTCAAAAATTAAGTTCGTGTGAAGATTAAATTAAAAGTTTTTGAACTTTTTGAGTAATTAGACGTGCAAAAGACGATTTCCAGTATATTCAAAACTTTTTTTTTTTTAATATCATAAAAATAGTTAAACACAAACTATATTTTTTTTTTTTACGAACATTCATTTTTTCCGTTGCTTGCACGCATCTAAATAGGGAAAAAATTACATTTTAATTTTACATAAACAAATAAAACTAATAAAAAATATATTTTAGTCTTCAACTTTTTGGCCAAGGTTGACCTTTCTAGATAAATAATCAATTTTTTTTTTATATAATATCAATATAATTATTATAAATATTATAGGCTGATTATAATTATAATAAATGGAAACCAAACGTTTATGAAATTTTACTTATTTCGAAATCAATGATTAAGTTATTTTCACGTGAAGATTAAATTAAAAGTTTTTGAACTTTTTGAGTAATTAGAAGTGCAAAAGATGATTTTCAGTATATTTAAAACTTGTTTTTTTAATAATCATAAAAAAAAGTTAAACACAAACTGTATATTTCTTTCACTCATCTACATAAGGAAAAAATTACATTTTAATTTATTAATTAATTTAATAAAATACGGAAAAAATTACATTTTAATTTTACATAAACAAATAAAACTAATAAACAAATTATTTTATTCTTTAACTTTTTGGCTAAGGTTGACCTTTCTGGAGAATTGCCCAGATGTTGTAATATTCACTAAAGCTTCGTACTCAGATAATCGACAAGTGTTCCTAAGCATTGAGTCAAAACGAGAGTTCAATAGTCACCCTCTCGCTATATCGCACTGCTTAGGAGCACTTTTCGCGTGTCTGAATACGTAGCTCAAAGCAAGAAAAATAAAAATAATATTGTTTTAAGCCGTGAAACGTCTGTAATAGTTGGAGAAAAATTAACCCATTACCACGGCAAGGGAATAAGAACCAACGACACGACTCAATTGCTCGGTAATAACAAAGTTCCACGTTTAATTTGATTTGCTTATAAACCAAAGGGACATTCGTTTCGTAGCCGTGATGGAAAATGCAAACGCGATATTGGACATTTCCCGAGCAGTAGCTTACCAATGCAAAATAATCGTGTACATGGATAAATACATATGAATAACTAAAGCTAAGATTACAAGTAATGCCAATTTAGGTGAGTACGTTAGTAGTTGAGGTTGGCTCTAGTGCTTAGCCTTGTCCACCCGGCCAGTCTTGACTCCATTTAGCTTCTTTTTGGGCGTTTGCTTGGCGGCCTTCTTTGACTTCTTCTTCTTGGTCTCGAAGGAGCTGAAGTCGACAGTGTCCGAGTCGTCCTCGTCGCCGTACTTCTCTATCAGACGGTCCATCAGCGAGCCGAAGTTGGATTCACGCTGATTGCGGCGCGCCAGAATCATTTGCTGCAGGTCACCGCCATTGGCCGCCAGATCCTGGTCGTCCTTCTCCTTCTTTTGACGCTGGATGCGCTCCTTAATGACCTCGGCCTCCTTGGACTCACGGGCGTACTTCTGGTGACGCTTCTTTCGCTTAGCGGCCGGCTCCTGGGTGAAGATTTTATACTCCGGCACCTCGCCGGCTGCAATCAAGCCCTCAACGATCTTTTTGATGCGCGGCTCGTCCTCCACCTTCATGAAGGGTATGTGGTTCATCAAGTAGTTAATGCACCCCTTGCCCCCAAGATAGGCCTTCGTTATGTCCCTCAGCTCCATCTCCGAGTCGATGTAGTCCTTCTCAAAGTTGCTGATGTCCTCCTCAGTGATGGGCTTGAATATCTTGCTCCACAGGTCCAGCCACGAGGACAGCTTGGACTCGCCCTCGTCGTCATCATCGATGACACCCTGCTCGTCGTACAGGGCGCGCTTCTGGGTGTCCGTGAGCACCTGGTAGAGCTTCGATAGCACCTTGAACTTCTCGGTGGCCTCCTCCTTCTGCTCCTCGGGCACTCGGTCGGGATGGACCAGCAGCGACAGCTTGTGATATGCCTTCTTCACCTCCTTCTCGCTTGCCTCCTTCTTCAGGTCCATCAGCTTGTATACATCCCGGGTCCCAAAGAACTTTTCGCATAGCTCCAGCGTTGACATCGCAATTTTTGTTGATTTTACTTTTCGGCACGAACACAAGCACAAAATGCGCCAAAATAGAGCTGCAGCGATATACGGCGATACATCGGTAGGCGGATTTTTCCCTACATGTCAGCTGGTCGCACTTATGGAGTTGCCATACTTATCGAGGATAGTAACGGCGTACCATTTCGAACCTAGCGAATAGATTAGAAAAAAAAATTAAAGATGCCTTTTGGAACTTCTTTTGCAAAAAAAAAAAATTAGAATTCTTGGCAAACGACTCTAAATGTTTCCGACTGAATTTTCAGGCCACAAAAATATCAAAGTGGCTATTAAACACATTTTCCATTAATTTTGCACTACAATATTTTTCTATGTTTACCAATGGAAAAATATTCAGGAATTTAGTCAAAATGTTTACCATTTTTTTTTGCTTTTAGCTCGTTTAGGATATTGGTATTCCTACAAGCAGAAGGACAGACGTTAATTTTTGGTCTAAAACGAAAACGAGAAATTAAAGTGACATCATTATTATGATACTAAAAAATAGTACACTTATTTAATTACAAGCAATGTTCCGCACCTTTTAATAAGTCTCTACCACCTTTTATACAAGTTTTTATGGTCACACCTTTTCACATACTTTTGGTTCAGCAAGGTTGCCTACCTTTTTAGGGAAGCTTATAACAGTTAATATGTCAGTTTATAAAAGTTTATTAGCAATGAATTATAAAATTGCTTAATAAGAAGCCACTCCTTGGAAAATATACAAGTCTGGTCAAAAAATAGCTAAGTTGGGAACCTCACCTCGTTTTAGTTCACTTACGTCAAAAATCGTTACGTTTTGTTCACTTACGTCGTAAATTGTTACGTTTTGTTTGCTTACGTAGTTTGACTACGCTTGTTATTTGATTTGTGACCAATTGCCGCGGAGCAGACAATCCTAAAATCTATACTGGATTTTTTAATGGGCTCGGTGCGGTCATAATAGCTCGGTGCATTTTTATTACGTCGTAAATCCTTACGTTTTGGTTCACTTACGTAGATTGGTTACGTTCCGTTCGGCCAGAGTGACCAGTTGCCGTGGAGAAGAAAATCCGCCCTTTTTTCTGACGAATTTCAGGCTAATAAACGGAAAACCCGGCCACACCACTGTCTCCGCAGCCGACTTAGCTCTAGTGGACGTCACTTCCTTTCTTTTTGTTTCATCGTCTGAAGTGAACAGACGTCATGGTAAGTTTCTCCCCCGATAAAATACTTTGATAAAAGTGGAGTTGTGCAATTAAAGTAAAGCTAAAATACAACTTTATTGTGTGATTGCTCTTGGTCAATGCAAGCCGGCAACCAGCTCGCAGTTTTTAACGATATTGTCCACCACAATGTCCACGTGTTCGACATAACCCCAACGCGCAAGTGAATTTTTTCTTACGGTCTTTCTCTGCCCGTTTTACAGTCTCATCGCAAGTTCTCTGCGCCTCGCCATGGCTCCATGGCCTTCTACCCCAAGAAGCGCTCAGCGCGCCACCGTGGTAAGGTTAAGGCCTTCCCCAAGGACGACGCCAGCAAGCCCGTCCATCTGACTTGCTTCATCGGCTACAAGGCCGGCATGACGCACATTGTGCGCGAGGCTGACCGTCCCGGTTCCAGTAAGTACCCATTTTCCTCCACCCAAAACAAGCCCCAACTCTTCCATGATGAGTAAACTAGAAAATTTATGGTTAGAACATTTCTGATTAACCGTGATTATTATAACTAGGGCGGACTGATTAAGCACACGCTTAAAATCCTCGTTGAAAATGCCATTGCACGTGTTTAATTCGAGAAATCTCTTCTCCCCTTGCAGAGATAAACAAGAAGGAGGTCGTGGAGGCCGTCACCGTTCTGGAGACCCCGCCCATGATTGTGGTCGGTGCCGTCGGCTACATCGAGACTCCCTTCGGTCTGCGTGCCCTGGTCAATGTCTGGGCCCAGCATCTGTCCGAGGAGTGCCGTCGTCGCTTCTACAAGAACTGGTATGTATTCAGGTCCACCACGTGTGGCATTAATCTGAGGCCGCCATTTTGTTTGGTCGGGTGCAGCAGGCGCACACACACACACATACACAGACAAACCACGTGGTTTCTTGTGCAGACACTGGATGATGATACGATGGTATCTGAATGAGCAAATACTGTTGAAAAGCCTTCTACCATCTGCTGCCTTCCTTCTGATCAGTTCTGCGAAAAGAAACTGCGTGTGGTTGGTTTCGCACATTAAATATTTGTTTTTTTATATTAGTATATTTTTTAATTAGTATATTCTTTGTAATTTCATAATCTGTGATTCAAGTTTTATTTTAAAAATGCCTAAAACGGCTTCTTTATATCTACAAATACCTTTTCCCTTCTGGAAACCCTTGCTTTAATTTTATTCTTAATTAATTTGGTTTTATTTATCGTGTGCCAACCTCTGTCTCTTGTGTGCCCTGCTAGAGACGATATATAGTTTTTTTTACCCCCTTAAAGAACTCTTAATTAAATGGTAAATCCAAACATAAAGTTCTTCGATCAGCTTGCTGAGAGAGCTTTTCAAATCTTTGAAAGTTGTGTGAGCTGTCAAGTACTTAACTTGCCGAGTGAGCACGACATGGAAGACTGCATCTCCGCTCGCCGTTTAGTTTGCGATGAGGTGCACTTCCTGTTCTGTCTCGCCCCCAAAACCCAAACAGCGGCTAAGAACAGCCCAATGGATTGCGCCACATCTCGCTCGCGTTTCTGACTTCGATCCATCGTGTCTACCAGGTACAAGAGCAAGAAGAAGGCCTTCACCAAGGCCAGCAAGAAGTGGACCGATGATCTCGGCAAGAAGAGCATCGAGAATGACTTCCGCAAGATGCTGCGCTACTGCAAGGTGATCCGTGTGATTGCCCACTCGCAGGTAAATTTTCAAAACTATATTAAATATAATGTACATCACGACGTCCTTGGCCTTGTTGCGCCACTGGTGCTGGGTCCTTGGACCCGGTGCCTTTGGTGCGCCTGGCCTAAAAAGCATTTGCGCTGTCGCTTTCGATGCACAGTTTAGGAATGCAACGTCGCAGAGCAAACTGCCCCTCGGGTGGCGGAGCTTGATATATTCCAGTAACGGTGCGGAGCCGCTCAGGCTATGATAGCGCGGTTAAACCATATCACGTACAGTCTTAATTACACCCAACCTGCCATTGAAACAAGCTAAGCAAAGTCTCGCTCTCGTTCCTCTTTAGATTCGCTTGATTAAGCAGCGCCAGAAGAAGGCTCACGTTATGGAGATCCAGCTGAACGGTGGCTCCATCGAGGACAAGGTCAAGTGGGCCCGCGAGCATCTGGAGAAGCCAATCCAGGTCAGCAATGTTTTCGGCCAGGACGAGATGATCGATTGCGTGGGCGTGACCAAGGGTAAGGGTTTCAAGGGTGTCACCTCGCGTTGGCACACCAAGAAGCTGCCCCGCAAGACCCACAAGGGTCTGCGCAAGGTGGCCTGTATTGGAGCCTGGCATCCGTCGCGCGTGTCCACCACGGTGGCACGTGCCGGTCAGAAGGGTTACCACCACCGTACCGAGATCAACAAGAAGATCTACCGCATCGGTGCTGGCATCCACACCAAGGACGGCAAGGTAAGCACTAGAACTAGGATCAATCCCTTAATCCATTGAAAGGCTGTTGAACTCTGTTGCACTGATGATAAAAAACCTAAAAATCAACGACATCGAACTATAAAAAAGCTTGATAAACCGTGATATTTATAATGATAGGACTGATTACAACAGACCTCAGCCCACAGAGATTGTCTCCCCATCCTCGCCTTTGAATTACGTTGGACTAACGAGAAATCTTTATCGCTTGCAGGTCATCAAGAACAACGCCTCCACCGAGTACGATCTGACGGACAAGAGCATCACCCCCATGGGTGGCTTCCCCCACTATGGTGAGGTCAACAACGACTTTGTCATGATCAAGGGCTGCTGCATTGGCTCCAAGAAGCGCATCATCACCCTGCGCAAGTCCCTGCTGAAGCACACCAAGCGCTCGGCTCTGGAGCAAATCAAGCTCAAGTTCATCGACACCTCGTCCAAGATGGGTCATGGTCGCTTCCAGACCCCGGCCGACAAGCTGGCCTTCATGGGCCCGCTCAAGAAGGATCGTCTCAAGGAGGAGGCCGCTGCCACCGCTGCTGCCGCCGCCGCCGCCACTACCGCGACCGCTTAAGCTTCATCTTTCAACTGATTTCTGCTTGCTTTTACCGTCTATTACGGCGGTAGAGCGGCGGTTAATAAAAAGATATTGGTTTTCGATAAGCTAATTATGTAATGTTTGCATTTTAATTCGAAATTAGTGGACGATTTGCATATTTATTATGCTGGTGTTTGGTCTTTAGGATTGTCTTGAGAAGCCTTTTCCTGGGAAAAGAAAGACTATGCGGAAAGTATTGTTTATAGGGTCGAAGATACTTTACTCGATCATTGTGATTTCAAATTCTGTTCAATATTTGATCACCTTTAGCAATAACCAAACTGTACACTCACTCCCCTACTCTTATTCCTAAGCATTAGGCAAGTTAAGTACTTTTTTTTAGCATTTTATATCTGCTGAGCATTGGTATAACGTCTGCGGGATCCAGTAGTAATATATACTAGCAATAAAATAATATATAATAATAATAATTATGTGAGAAGTCTTGATATGACAGTTTTAATACCCGATTGTAGCATTAGAGAAGGTAAGATCATTTTATTAAGGGGGACAGAACATCTAAGTAGTAGCTCAAAAAAGAAAAGGGTATTTTCAGAACTTTTTTTTCGGCCAAATGGAAGGGCCAATTGAAAATTTGTGAATGGAGGTATTATAGTGTGATACATTTACTCGAAGTGGTTTTCTATTTATTTGTATCAAAAACAAAATGGCGGTCGTGTATCATTTCTCCGTAAGCACTATTTTTCTGTGGCCTGAAATATAACTCAAGCAAATCTTAACCGATCGAACTGAAATTTTGTCATTAAATCGAAAATTCCTATGGCTATCGAACCTCGAAGAATATTTTCGATATATTTATTTTTGGCCAAATGGCGCGTGTTTAAAAAAAAAATGCAATAAAAAAAAACGACCTAATTTTTTTTTTAAAGTAAGCAATATATCGGATAAAATCCTACGAGGTTCGATAGCTATAGGTTTTTCCGATTTACTGTCACAATTTCAGTTCGATCGGTTAAGATTTGCATGAGTTATGTTTCCGGTCAGCTGAAAAAAGTGGTTTCGAGATACACGCGTTTAAAGTTTTAAGGCGCTTGAGATATACATGGAATGCATCACGGCAGAATGGAAAATTTTGAGATTTAAAAATTTTCAAGCTATTTCTTGTATGAATTTTTTGTTTTTCCTCGAAGCAGTTATGTCCAATATAACGTTGGTGCCGCAAGTAATGGGTATGCGAACGTCCCCCCCCCATGGGCGCTGCCAACTTGTGCGCCAAAAGCAGCTGAAGCCGTTATTTTTGATGTGCATTTTCTGGAATTTATTCCATATTAAACAATCTACAGAAGCTATTAAATAAATCAGATTTCATTCTCGTTCATGCCATTAAATCCATTTCCCTCGATTCCTACATCGCCACGGCCCCCTCAACGACCTTCTCGTTGTCATAGATCTCCTTGGCGTAGCACAGGTTGGGGTAGTCGAAGGCGGCGCCGTAACGGTTCTTGCATCCGGAGGTGGACTTCTCGCCGGGGGTGTAGACGGGCTGGCCCACAATGTTCGAGGTGGCGAAGTTGCAGGTGAGCACAAAGTGGTTGTAGAAATCCTTTGAGAAGCGCACGGCGGCACATCCCACATGGGTGTTCTTCTCGGCCACTGCAATGGTGAACTTGGCAATGTTGTTGTTGGGCAGTTC